>CM034150.1:604195816-604795816 GCA_019776745.2 Taxus chinensis
TTCTTTAATTTCTCCTGAAGTTCACATCAACATTTTGGCCTTTTGCCACTGTCGAGCAAGTATATCTCCCAATCGAGAAATTGGGAAGGATTTTTGGCAAAGCCCGACACTTGCTTTTGATGGTGGAAACGGGATAGGAAACCCCGGCATCCACTGTTGACGTCGGAACTTTGAGGAACCCCGACAATTGCTTCCAATATACTTCGGACCTTTGACTCTGCAAAACAATCTTCAAAATTCGAAGAAGCAAAATAGAGTCTTTTCTGAATTCAACTATACAACTTCATTTTTCTTTTTGTTACCCATGCATCATGCATATAATAGAATTTGGAAGAAGAAGAAACAACACAATTGATAGTTTAGAAGAGAAAAACCCTAAAAACCTAAAACCCTTTCCAAAGCAACTCAGAAAGAAGAAGGAAAGAAAACCTTCAACACCCGGGCAAGAAATTGGGAGGAAAATACGTGCAATCGATCGATAAAAACCCAGAATAAGAAGGGAAAGAACAATACCTTCAATTCGAGAAATGTAAGATCAAAAACAGACGATCTAATCGAGAAAGATGAGTTTTCAAGTTTTGAAAACGAGAGAGCATGCGCGAATAATCCATGAATAAAGAAAATGAATGGTAAGAATGACGTGGAAATCCGCGTATTTATAAGAAAATGGCAATTAATACAGTTCAGCTCGGCACGTGCCAACTCACCGACCACTCAGCATGAATGCCATGTCAGCATGTTGGAGGGGTCCGAAAACCTGACACGAGGAGATTTAGTGCAATTCAGGTTTCGGGTTTCGGAAAACATGATGCATAAAGCATGAGGTGATTAGATGCTACATAGCCCCGAAAACCCAAATACAAGGATTGAGCGGACTTCGGGAATCGGAAAGCATGGAGCATAAAACATGTTTTAGATCATGGATGTTCTGATGCTTTGGGGTTCCGAAAACCCGAATACAAAGGATTGAGCGGACTTCGGGAATCGGAAAGCATGGAGCATAAAACATGTTTTGGATCATGGATGTTCTGATGCTTTGGGTTCTAAAAACCCAAATAAAAGGATTTTCTCAATACAAGGCGGGGTCTCGGGTTTCGGAAGACAAACGACACAAAGCAGGTTTTAACTTAAGTATGTTCCGATGCGTGGATGTCCGAAAACCCGATTTTCACAATATGAGGTAGGGTTTTGGGTTTTGGAAGATACAAGACATAAAGCATGTTAAAACTTATGTCAAACTGTTGGTAACACCCGAAAACCCGATTCTCTTTAAAAGAGGCCATAATGCAAAATCACTTCGAAAATTTCGTAGGGGTTATCCGATCGTTTGTCGTGAACTCAAAACGGGGGATAACAGCTGGCTCCAGTTGGGGACTTCCTTTGTAATACCAAAGGAGAGAACTCAGAATCTCTGGTCTTATTCATTAGGCTACGGGGTCAAGAAGAAAAACCAAACAACACAAAACGAAGAAAGAAAGAAAGAAAACCTAAAAGCAAACACACAACAAAAAGCAAAATATGTACAATGCAAGAGAGCATCTTGCATTAATGGTGGAACAGCTTTAGATGTTGTCCACTGAAAGGAAAAGGGAGTAACCCTCCATCCAGATATGATAGAAGGAAACTATTTTCACCATTCAACTCATGGATCTTGAAAGGTCCTTTCCATAAAGAATCAAACTTTCCATGCATTCCTTTCTGTTCTCTCCTTTTATCCCAAAGCAACACCAGGTCTCCAATCTGGAAGTTGCGCTGCTTTGACTTTTTATCAAAAATCTTCTTCACCCTGCTCTGATGATCTGATATACGATCAACCACCTTGATTCGCTCTTCTTCTAGCCTGGTTAGGTACATAACCCTCTTTTCGATAGAATTCTGAAAAGCTACATCTTCAACCGCTTTCGCCAACTGCAAAGGCCGGCAATTCTACTGAGATAGGAATTCAGCATCAATCCCATATAGCAATTGGAAAGGAGACATCCCTATGGTTCACTTTGGAGTGATCCGATCAGCCCACAACGCATCATACAATGCTTTGTGCCATGGTCCTCTGATTTTCTTCTACTAGTTTCCTGATTATAGTAACCAGATTCTTATTGCTGGACTCAGCTGCCCATTGCCCTGGGGATAATAGTCAGATGAATGAGCCAGAGTCATGCCGAATCCATAGCAGAATTCTGTCAACTCATGTGATGAGAAGTTAGAGGCATTTATCCGCTACAATCTTATGAGGCACACCGAATCTGACGATTATATTTTCTTCAGGAACTTGCAAACAGCTTCAGAAGTCGCTTTGCTTGATTGGTACAGCTTCTACCCACCTTGGTAAAATAATCTGTAGCGGTAAGCACATAGTTGTGTCCGGCACTGGAAGCAGGATTCAATGTTCGATAAAATCAATCCCCCATTGGCGAAAAGGTTCTTCAATCACTACAGGTTTAGGAGGAAGAGCTGCTAGCTTGGGATGACCAACGAAATGTTGACAAGCTTCACATTAGACACCCATTCTGCTGAGTCCTGGAAAAGAGTAGGCCAATAATACCTAGCCCGTAAGATCTTATACACTGTTACAAAGGACGAAAAATTTCCTCCGCATGCTAGGCTATGAAAGGATTCTAATAACTTTTCCTGTTGTGATTTATCAACACAACGCAAGAAAACACCATCTATACCTTTCTTGTATATTGCATTGTTCCACAAAAGGTATCTCGCAGATCTCAGCTTGACGGTCCTCTTCTATTTTTGATTTAAATGTGGAGGGCATTCACCATAAGTTAGGAAGAAAGCAATGTCCGTGTACCATTCATCGATCGTACTCACAAGAAGCACCATAGGCAGCTCTGAAGAGGAGTCTTGAGTCTTTTCATACTCTGCTTCGGCATGATTTTCTGCAATTAATTGGCACAGGCCCCTTCCTCGTACCAACTTGGTAGGCCTGATGTCTAAATCGTACTCCTGAACTTAGCTATCCAAGTACCTCGTTGGCTTCCCAACTCTTGTTGAGTCAGAATGGATTTAACAGCAGTATCAGGAACGAGAACGAGAGTATGGGAATTCAGCACATAGTACCCGAAATGTTTTACTGCTCGTACCACTGCGTAAGCATGTTTTTCAATCTGTGACATCTTCAACTCATGTTCCTTCAACGGGCAACTCATGAACGCGATAGGAGCTTCGATGCCTTCTTCATTTTCTTGCATCAGGATAGCTGACACTGTGTGAGCAGAAGCATAGCTATACATGATGAAATCTTTCTTGAAGTCTGGACATACTAAGGTAGAAGCGCAAGCAACTGCCCTTTTGATTTCTTCAAATGAAAGTTTCCCTTCTGCACTCCATCTGAATGGGACTTTGCCTTTCATCATTCCAAGGATATCCTTGGTTTTGTCAGCGAAGTCAGGTACAAATCTTCTCAAGAAATTAACTTTTCCGAAGAAAGAATGAAATCCGGTTTTACTTGTTGGTAAAGTAAGACTCTGAATGGCCTTTACCCTCTCTGGGTCAATTTTAGTTCTTTCTTTCGTCACAATATGACCCAGCAGCTTTCCTTCTGTTACCCCGAACATAGACTTCTTGGGATTCAATGAAATCCCATGACGCCTACACCTCAAAAGTACTTGTTCTAAATGACCATAATGATCACTCCGTTTTTTAGAGAAAACGGTTAAGTCATCCAAATACACAACTATGACCTTGCCCATCAGATCTCTGAATGCCAAGTCCATAGCTCTTTGAAAAGTATCTCTGGCGTTGATCAAGCCGAATGGCATCCTCCTGTAAGCAAAGGTACCCCATGGGGTTGTGAAAGCTGTCTTGTGGTTGATCTTCTTGTGGTTACCTCGACTTGATTATATCCCGAAAACCCGTCGAGCATGGATAACATTTCTGATCCAGTACAGTTTGTAGTACCTGGTCCATGATAGGCAAGGGATAGTTATCCTTCAGCGAGGACTGATTCAAGTTCCGAAAGTCAACACAAATCCAGATCTCGCCATTCTTCTTTCTGACAGGAACAATGTTTGCAATCCAAGTGGAGTGATAGATTGGGAAAATAATTCTGGCATCTAACATCTTCTGAATTTCTGCCAGAATAGTTCCTGAGATCTTGGGATTGTAATGCCTTTGCTTTTGTCTATACGGTTTCACATCAGGCTTCAGAGGAATACTGTGCTGAACATCTTTGGGTTTAAAAGATTTCAAATCTACATAAGACTAGGATAACACATCGATGTATTTCTTCAAAAGAAAAGTGAATCTTACCTTCTCTTCAGGAGAACAACATTTACCGATATTCACCATCCGAGGTTGATCAGATGAACCTAGATTGATTTGATCTAATTCGGAGGAAGAAGCTCCTTCAACTTGCCTTTTGTTTTGGATAAAGCGATCATACTTGTCGAACAAACCTTCCAGGGAGACCAGGCCTTTTGGTATCTTGTTGCCTTTCAGCTGGATAAATTCACCATCAACCTCTTGATATGGATCCGAAATAGTTTCACGAAAGGTTGATTCTGAACCTTCAAAATATAACTCACTGAAATTGTCAGCCTTTTCTAGAAAAGCCAACACCTGTCGATCATCATTGAACACTTGCCAATGAGTTGCATTATCTGGGATACTAGGACGATATACAATCTCAATAGAGTATGTATCTTGCTTGAACTGAGGATGAGGAAGAAGAAGAGATGCAGATACGGCCAAAGAATCAGCCTTGTCATTATAATCTCTTAAAACTGCCTTAATAGAAAATGCATCAAAGAATTCTATACTATCCCACACTTTATTACAGTAACATTTTCTAACCTATTTCATTTACGAAAGCAATATTCTTGAATCATGTGAATGTGGATTTCGGGATTTCATCCCAACCCCTAATGGTTAGATTAGTGTTAATATTGTATATATTATTTACTGTGTTTTAGATTAGCAATAAACAGGCAGCCTCACCTATCTTTGAGGATGGATTTAATCCCATGTACTGTGGTTGAACCTCATATTTTGGTTTGACAAAATATCCAACCAATAGTTTTTGGTGACTCCGCTGGGGAATACGTATCTATAGTATAAAGCTTATCCTCTCGGTGTCTGGTGACTCCATATCTACCTTATTTTTAATAAGATCTCCTTTTAGTTCAAGCTGGCCAGGAAGATCTTCACTCGGTCTCGCCGAGCTCAAGGTGAAATTGATCCACTCTTCGAGTTACTACAACAGCACAATTTCAGCCTTTCTCCCAACAGCGTTGTTTCTAACCGAACCAGAAGTTCTTCACCTGTTCGGAGAAACCAGATCCCTGAAGTTCTTCGCCTGTGAAAATCCAACAGCTGTCTGACCAATTCTATCAATATCAATCTATCCCCTGGATAGCGAGGCAGATAGAAAGGCTCTCCCGAGTACATGACTGTTCGAAGATATGTAAACTTCTTGAATTGCAAGAAGATACACCCCCATTTGGATACTTCAGTCCAAGCCTCGTCTGAGACTCTTGTCTTTCTTAGTTCCGGGTTCAGCTGGCAGATATTCTCGTAGAAAAAGGCATCATTTACCCTTCTAAAATGCTCTTTGGACCCCTTCTTGGTCAATTGAGGGAAATATTTATAAACTGGGTTTGTCGTTCTGCTTCCCTTAGTATCCAGCCCGGGATAGTTCCTCATCTCGGCTGCTGCATAAGCCACATATGAAAACATATAAAACCTTCCAGTCGACAAGACCATCGTCATCTGAGAATCAATTTCATTGCTGATAAGGGTTCCCCAGTCAATCCCTTATTGGTTCTTCTTGATGATGACCATAAACTGATACATCCATCCATGAAATAAATTTGATTCCGGCAAGCCAAAAAACCGGCTCAGTAGGGTGATAATATCATTGATTTCTTGTATGAAATCACATCTAGGCATAGTCCTTGGAAATCTAGATACTACTGGTTTAGCCTTGACCAGGAACTTCTTGTTGACATCCTTAATGTAATTTTCCTGGTTACTGTCCCAGGCCTTCTGAGCCGACTTGATGTTTAGGTCCCCATACTCTTCGAAATTAGGTAATTTCAGGAGATCATCAAAATAAGCTCCATCTAGTTTGATGACTACCTCACCAGCCTGATTCCTCACGGAACGAGAAGCCGAGTCATAACTAGATGCACAAGCCAAAACCAATTCTGGACATTGGGCGGATATGGGAAAGCCTACTGCAAGGGGCAAGCCACTGTTAGCTAAAGCTGTCATCCATGGGGTCTGAGAAGAACTCTTCACCCTATTCCAGAAGTCATCCATATCTATATTGCCAAGTTCATTATCCCTGATATCATAATTGTAATCAATATATGATGGGGATTCTGGCTTCTTAAATTTTTACTTCATTCTGCTAGACTTCTCGGCCTTCTCGTGAGATGGACCAGGGTCGGACATGAAGAATGTTGGAGGGAGAAAGGCTTGAAACTCAGGAGATGCTGTCCACACTGAAAATCCCGATTGACTGAATATGTCGGAAGAATAGGAAAGTCTGACACGCTTAGGAGGATATCAGAAAACCCTGAGAACCCGACGAGTTTGATATGTCGGAACTTTGGCAAAGCCCGACACTTGCTTTTGATGGCGGAAACGGGAGGAAACCCGGCACCCACTGTCAATGGCGGAAACGGGAGGAAACCTGACACCCACTGTCAATGGCAGAAACGGGAGGAAACCTGACACCCACTGTTGACGTCGGAACTTTGAGGAACCCCGACACTTGCTTCCAATATACTTCGGACCTTTGACTCTGCAAAACAATCTTCAAAATTCGAGAAGCAAAAACAGAGTCTTTCTTGAATTCCAAATATACAACTTCATTTTTCTTTTTTGTTACCCATGCATCATGCATATAATTAGAATTTGGAAGAAACAACACCAACTGATAGTTCAGAAGAGAAAAACCCTAAAAACCTAAAACCCTTTCCAAAGCAACTCAGAAAGAAGAAGGAAAGAAAACCTTCAACACCCGGCAAGAAATTGGGAGGAAAATACGCGCAATCGATCGATAAAAACCCAGAATAAAGAAGGGAAAGAACAATACCTTCAATTCGAGAAATGTAAGATCAAAAATAGACGATCCAATCGAGCAAGATGAGTTTTCGGGTTTTGAAAACGGAAGAGCACGCACGAATAATCCACGAATAAAAAAAATGAATGGTAAGAATGACGTGGAAATCCGCGTATTTATAAGAAAATGGCAATTAATACACTTCAGCTCGGCACGTGCCAACTCACCGACCACTCGGCATGAATGCCATGTCAACATGTTGGAGGGGTCCGAAAACCCGACACGAGGAGATTTAGTGCAATTCAGATTTCGGGTTTCAGAAAACATGATGCATAAAGCATGAGGTGCTTAGATGCTACATAGCCCCGAAAACCTGAATACAAAGGATTGAGCGGACTTCGGGAATCAAAAAGCATGGAGCATAAAACATGTTTTAGATCATGGATGTTCCGATGCTTTGGGGTTCCGAAAACCCGAATACAAAGGATTGAGCGGACTTCGGGAATCAGAAAGCATGGAGCATAAAACATGTTTTGGATCATGGATGTTCCGATGCTTTGGGGTTCCGAAAACCTGAATACAAAGGATTTTCTCAATACAAGGCGGGTCTCGGGTTTCGGAAGACAGACGACACAAAGCAGGTTTTAACTTAGGTATGTTCCGATGCGTTGGATGTCCGAAAACCCGATTTTCACAATATGAGGTAGGTTTCGGGTTTCAGAAGATACAAGACATAAAGCATGTTAAAACTTATGTCAAACTGTTGGTAACACCCGAAAACCCGATTCTCTTTAAAAGAGGCCATAATGCAAAATCACTTCGAAAATTTCGTAGGGGTTATCTGATCATTTTTTCGTGAACTCAAAACGGAGATAACAAGCTCCAATCTATCCAGCGTTTCATCTCCCAACTCTCGGATCGATGTCAACCTTTTCATCACCTCCTTAAAAAATATATTGACTTTCAATGGAGTGAAGAGTGCCACCAAGCCTTTGAGGCTCTCAAAGCTTATCTCTTGCAGCCACCCGTGCTTATCCCACCTCAGGATGACCACCCTTTCTACCTTTACCTTTCTGCCACCGACCACGTTGTAGGGGCCATGCTTGCACATCGTGACTCTGAGAATCGCGAACAAGCCGTTTATTATATAAGTCATACTTTGGTGGACTATGAGACTAGGTATACACATGTAGAAAATTTATGCCTAGCCCTATCATTCGTGGCCACCAAACTCTGAAACTACCTCCTGAATCACAAAACTTTCGTCATCACCAACACGGACCCCATGCATTATATGTATGCCAAACCCCATCTAAACCAACGCATCGCCCGATGGCTCATGCTCCTCGCTGACCTCGACCTTGAGTTTGTCCACCAGAAATCAATCAAAGGACAAACCATCGCAGATCAACTTGCGGAAGCCCCTCTACCTGGGGCACAATTTATTAATTTTAATTTCCCTGAAGAACTCATCGCTACTCTTTCCCTCAGGGAGGAGTCGTATCCAATGACCCTCTTCTTCGATGGATCCAAATGCCAGCGTGGCGGAGGAGCCGGTGTTGTTCTCATTCCTCTCGATGCTGAGCCTATGCCTCTTTCCTTCTGACTCAATTTCCCCTGCACTAATAATACTGCGGAATATGAGTCCCTTGTTCTAGGTCTCTAGGTTGCGTTACACTTAGGTGTCAAATCTATCAATATTTTCGGCGACTCTCAATTGGTAGTCAATCAAGTTATGGGCATCTACCAATGTAAAAATGAGGAACTTCAAAAGTACAAATGCTACGTGGATTCACTTCTAGCCTTATTTACTCACTATTCTATCCAAACCATTCCTCGCTCCACTAACAAATTTGCGGATACTATGGCTTGCTTAGCCTCGTAAATTCCAGCTTCATCAACTGACTCTGACATTTTCGTCTTGGTCCAACAACTCTTTGCCCCATCTTACTCAGCCCTGGTTGTTTGTATGATAAATAATGTGTCTGTTAATTCACAGGATACCTGGTATCACCAATTTCACAACTACCTTACAACCTATGTTCTCCCACCTGACCTAACTTGTACCGGCAAATGCGCTTTTCTTAAAAGTTTTTCTCGTTATGTCGTCATGGGGGGACTCCTTTATAAACGTGGCTTTGATGGTATCCTCCTTCGATGTCTAACCGGCGCAGAGGTCACTTATACCATACAACAGGTCCATGACGGTATTTGTGGCAGACATTTTAGTTGCCTTACCGTGGCTAAACGAATCCTTCGCCTAGGTTATTATTGGCCTACTCTCAATAACGATTGCTACGAATATGTTAAGCGTTGTGTTATGTGTCAACAACATGCCAACCTTCAACATACTCCTAGCCACCCACTACAGGTCGCCCGAGATCTTTGGCCTTTCTCACAATGGGGTTTAGACCTTATTGGTGAGATTCATCCGTCCTCTTCGCAACGTCACCGATGGATAATCACAGCAACCGAATATTACACAAAATGGGTGGAGGCTATTCCACTCATTTCAACTAAAAAAGAAAAAATTGTAGAGTTTATTAACCACCACATTATCTGTCGTTTTGGTGTTCCTCATCGCCTGATAACAGATAATGGAAAATCTTTCAAAAATAGGTTGTTGTAAGACCTTTGTGAAAACTTTGGTATCAAACTTAGTTTCTCATCACCCTATTATCCGCAAGAAAATGGACAAGCCGAATCTTCTAATAAAACCCTAACCAAAATTCTCATGAAAGTTGTCAATGAGTCCGGAAGAAATTAGCACGATCACATCCCCTTTGCCCTCTGGGCTTATCGTACTAGCATTCGTACCTCCACTAATGCCACACCTTTTTCTTTGGTACATGGTACCGAGGCTGTCTTGCCTCTCGAAATACAAATACCCTCCCTCAGAATATCTCTTCAGGATATTCTCACCAACGATGATTTCCGCCAAGAGCGGTTAGCCCAATTGGAGCTTCTTGACGAGCGTCGTCTTATAGCTCTTGATCACCTTCAAATCTATCAAAAACGCATCAAGCGTGCTTATGATAAGTGACTTCATGAGCATACCTTTAAGGTTGGTGATCTTGTCCTCAAAGAGAATCAACATGTAACCAAACTAGAAAAGAGCAAACGTGGAAAATTTGCTCCCAATTGGATTGGGCCTTACATAATCACTCACACTTATGGATCAGGCACTTATCGTTTAGCTTCGCTTAATGGTAAACCTGAGCATGAACCCCTTAATGCCTTGCATCTTCGACCATTCTACTGTTGAATTTAGTGTTATATCACTTCTTATCTACCTACCGCTCATCCCTTGAGCTCATTTACCATTACATACACTTTGTTTCCTACATCTTACAATCAAATCAAGCTCACATAGTTTGATTCCCACCTCCCCTTAACGATGCCTTCCCTTTTTAGTCTAGTCCATGACTTCAAAGTATTAAAATGACACATTCTTAATTATATGCTTATGGGATTTTCTTGAGTCAAACTTTCTACCAAACTAGATGCTTTACGCCAAAAGGGCATCTGGCTCTCTAAATTATATATAGACTGCTCCCTCGAAGGATAGTTATATGCCAAACTATTGCTGCTATTATATATAGACTGCTCCCCCGAAGGACAGCTATGCACTAAAATCACATCTGCTACTATAAATAGACTGCTCCCTTGAAGGAAAGCTATACACAGTCAGCCTTTATCAGAAGCTTCTCGCATTGATCAGCTTCGTGAAGACCTCAAGAATAGTACGATCAATATCCCTTGTATACTTCCCACATCGATCAGTCTATATTTAGTAAAATAAAAGCCACATTCAAAAGAACTTTTGAGTCATGGACTTGTCTATTTAGGGTAGGTTATCTTTTGTCAGAACACTCACTTTGTAACAAGTTCTCTGTACCTCAGCTATACCATCCACCTCACCTCACCATTTGTTTAAACTCAAGGGACATGACGTATATCCGATATATTGTGATCATACAACTCTTTTCACCTATTGACTTCTTGTCTATGCACGGTACCTAGGGGTTCAAGCTCATCCTGCATTAATATGTGGTTTGTTTAGCCCTTTTCAACTACGGAGTAAATTTTTCCTCTTTGACTCGAATCTAGGATTATGTGTTGATCTTAATCAGGATATGGTTCCCTACCACTTGGGTATGCTAACTTTCGGTTCACTTCTACCTATTCCAAAATCACCAATTCATTACCAACACTAACAACATTACCCTACCAATATCAATATCAATATTTTTACTAACCAACAAATTGCCTAACCATACCTAAATTGCCTGAATTCACCTCTCCCTGGTCTTAAGGGAGAACTACATCAGTCTAAGGCCCCTCCTTGCTTTGTGCAATGGGCTATGTAGGTAGCACTTTGGAGACATGGGGTCTCCCAAGGTTAGCTCGACCATCTCCTACCATAACCTATCATGTGTGATAAATATAAATATTTTTTGTGTATTTCTATTTTAATCACATTCCTCTTTATCCTTTTTCAAAACACCGAAAGTCAAAACACAAACATTCTTATTATTATTGTAACTCAAATCAACATACATATTCAGTTTTATTTAGATGTTAAACAAATACATCTTCTCTATCATCGACACGTAGGTCGGCATCCTTATTTATTCTTATACCTCGATAACATTTACTTAGACCCTCACGCCTCATCTCGAACCAGGTGATGATTGTGATCGTCGACGTCTCTCGCCGGGTCTCTTTATCCTCAAAGGTACCACGGCTATTGGTACCACCCAATGATCTGTCAATCTCTCCTGTAACATGTTAATACACTCCCTCGCATGGAGGTATCTCACCTCTAGTCCCTCCGCTCATGACTCCGCAACCGCTAACAATCCTCTTGCCTCATTCACCTGCGTTTGGAGCTGATGAACTAATCTCTGCAGACGATCTCTCTCCGCTGTAATCATATCTATGTCAGGACGATCACGTACACCTCGCAGTTCTGTTACCCACCATAATCTATAGGCCTATGTCGTTCCTGCATCCATTACCCTGCGATCGTCTGCTATCTCCTCTGGCCCTTCTGGAGGTGTTGGCCGGGGAGGTGAGAATGCTCCCTCGGCATCGATCCTCATATATGGTCTATAAGCCAAGGGTATATCTTGCACAAATCCAAATTGTCGCCGCACACGATCTAGAGGAATCCTCTCATACTCACCTGGCCTGTGCCCCGCGATCCACCTCAATCACTCTAACTCTCCTCTGCTGGGTCCTCCACCAATCAACTGCTGCCTCCTACTCACTCGGGCCCACTACTCACTCACTTCATTCAAATAGCGCCACCTTAACCAACAAATGCTCCAATCTCAATAATCCACCTCAGACAACTCAAATCGGTTTTCAAATTGCAAATGTGACAATGACAGGCCGTATTTTTCTTTTTATAGGTTTTTGACCTATAACCGATATCGGTTTTATTATGCCCTAAGGAACCGGTATCGGTCCCCTAACCGATATCGATCATAGATAATCAACATCGGTTTTATTCCAACTTTTCCCCCAATTTCTGCCCCTATTTACTAATCGCCCTTTCTCACAAACATCGCCTATATCAACCTTTGTTGCAACCCCTTTGTTAACCCATTTGGCCTGACCCAAGGCCATAACCAACCAATTTGGCCTGACCCAAGGCCTCACCCCAACCATTTTGGCCCAACCCAAGGCCGCAACCCAACAATTTGGCCCGACCCAAGGCCTCACCCCAACCATTTGGCCCAACCCAAGGCCACAACCCAACAACTTGGCCTGACCCACGGCCCTCACTCATCAATCAGCCCAACCCAAGGCCGTACCACTTAAATACCTCACCCAACATCAACAACATACACTTTTATCCACCCATCATGTAACTTTTGTTCACTCGAGCTCACCTGTTCATGTTTTAGCATGATTAGGGTCCTTGACTTGATCTATCGACCAACTTTGCCTAGACTTAGAACGTGACGTTTATCTTAACCAAACCAACCATTTGGTACTACTGAACATGCCCAAATGTTCCTGTACCTTACCCGTTATATACCCTGGAGCTACTTCCTATGCCTTGGATACCAGGATTATATCACCCTTGTTTGGATAAACTATCGACCTTTGCCTATGCATTGCTGGTTTGCTCGTCAAATCATGTACCCTAGTCGCACTAATGCATTTCCACGTGCGTCAGCTTCTTTGGACCTACCTCACCACCTCACCATCATCTCCACACCATTTACCCTTTATCAACCCTATCCCTGATTTCACGTTATCTCAATCTGTGATAGATTTCAGGGGGATTACCTATACCCTTAACAGGGGAAACCACTTAATATTATTGTCCGTGCAGCTTTACAAAACAAACTACATGACAATAAGGGGCTAATGTAGACACCAAATTTGTGTCTTACGACCCCTTGTGACCCGCATCTCATTTCGTAACCTAACCTCACCACCTAAACCTTACACAATTATTTATTAATTATCTTATAATTAATAAATCCACATTGCCTTACCTTCCACCTCATTTTGCCACCTCATCATGACCTAGGCCTAACCCTAAACTAATCTAATTAAGACCTATAACTTGGTCTACATCCACACCCATGACTAATGACCCCTTTCTCGCACCCAAAACCGACCTTCTAGTCACTTGACCAAGCCTGCAACTAATCCCTCAGGAGAAAAGGAGGGAAAGTTGGCTATTTTACTAAAAATAGCCCACTTTGACCTGATCGATACCGGTTCCTACTCGACCGCCGTCGGTTACGTAACCGCCATCGGTTCCCTGTAAATGGGCTCCCCTAACTAGAAACAAAAGTCGAAGGATTTTTGGATCAATCAGGATCATCAGAAGTGATAAAAAGAATCCGGATTTGCTGAGCCAAGCAAGAGACAAGTGAAGAGACAAGAAGAGTTTGTAGCGAAGGAGACCAAGCCCAAGACTGCAACTGAATAATCAGAGCCCCGTGATACTCAGCTAATCATCGGGAGGGAGGTATCTCATCTCCTGAGTGCCAGGCCATCCTACCTGAGTTCTACCTTTGTCATTACACTTCTCGGACCTACATCCTCGTCAATAACCAGTAAGCTACATCTTGTGTGTTCTCTTTAATAATATTTCTTAGACTTTTGAATCACAGCCGTCATAAATCCATTCCTAGATCTACCACCCAGCAACACATTATATCTAACTATCATTCATTTACCTCTCATCACCCTGTTACCTAATCCCGCTCATATACTAGCCTTACAAAAAACACAACCACCCTACAACCGACCCTCACCAAAAGTCCCTAAAACATAGCCCCCACCGATATCAGTTAGCAGTAACCGGTATCGGTTATTGTGACTCAAAACCAGAAACCAGCCTTTCCACCTACCTATTTCAACGAAGCAATTAAATTGTTATTTTACAATCTTTCGTGTTAATTTATATTAGCAAGGGAACTGACCACCTTCGAAAGGAAGTTTTATATTTCCTGGGCCCAAGGCAGTTCCCTCATTTATTGTCTAATCAAAATCTTGTGGTCTTATGTTCTTATTTGCAGGTAGTCCTTCCAAGAAAAAAGGGATTTCTTCGCAATCAACCTGATCTCTCTCTACGGTACGCGCACACCATCTTGACATTCAATAGGTATTCCTCCTAGCCCTAACCCTTATCTGTTTCTAAAAGGAATGAAAGGATAGAAGTAACTCTATTCCCAAAAAGTTGAAACATTCCGCGCGAAACATCTGCATGCTGACCCAGTTATGTAGAAGCCATGCGCTTATGTCAAAATCTACTAAGAAGAGGAGAAAAAAGTAAGAAATATTGCTAAAACCCCACCCTTCTATATGTCCTTGATTATAGGTAAACACCTAGTGCATAACTGCTTAGTTGACTTAGGTGCTAGTACTTCTGTTATGCCTAAGAAGATAGATGATGTCTTAAGTCTAAAATATAGCCCTTTTCCTAAAGGATTCCTACAACTTGATGGCTTAGTTGTAACTACCTTAGGAGTTATCAAAAACCTTGAGTTGACCCTCCATGCATGTCCAAGCCTGAAAATTACTCAAGATGTGTCAATTATTGACCTACCTCCTTTGTTTGCCCTACTGTCTATCAAGAGAATTTACTACTAAAGTGGGTGGTTTACTTGTCTTCTTATGTCTCATATGTTATTCAAGACAAGTTATGGTACCTAGTTTACCATACAAGCTAAGCCTATATTTTCTTATCATGTAGAGCCATATGTCCCATCCCCTCTCCAATCCAATTTTCTTATCCATGAAGAACAAGTTTCAATTCCTGAAGAGCAGTATCTTCCACCCTCTTTTCTAGACCTAGTACTTGATGAATGGGCAGAGAGGGTATGGTAAATTTGATCCTTATATTGAGGAACTAGGAGCCTACAAAACTGGGCTTGGCACTTATTATATTCTAGAAGAAGATGCTACACTTCCGCGTGTGATCATAGGAGACAAAGTCCAAACTGGTCTATGGAAGTTATACTTTGATGGATCCAAAAGCAAAAATGGCACAAGAACATGAGTGGTTCTCATTTCCCCTAGGGATGATAAATTCGTCTTCATGCATAGGTTGTAGTTTGCATGTTCTAACAATGTGGCAGAATATGAAGGACTGGTGCATGGCCTGCTTATTGCTGAAAAGAAGAAAATTAAAGTGTTATAGATCTTTGGGCACATAGAATTGGTCATCCACCAGGCCACCAAAAAATTCCTGACAAATAATAAGATTCTTATAGCTTACAAACATAGATTTTGGGACCTACTTGAGAGATTTGATGCTCTTAATCTGTAAGTAGTCCCACTCAGAATGCACAAAGAGGCTAACCAAATGGTCATGCTTGGCTCACAGTTTTCTCCTGCTGAGGACTTATTCAAAGGGAACACTCAGCACATTAAGATGGTGATCAAACCATCCATTATAGATAGCAATACCAACTGGCAAGTGTTCAATAGTGACTCATAGATCATCCAGTTTATCCAAAATGAAGCCAAATTTTCATCAAGTATACAAGTTGACTTACATGATAAGCTATGGTGACCAATTAATACAACTAAATACAAATAAGTTTCCTAAAGAGTTGGTCACCTTAGAGAAAATGTTTAGCCCTGATGATGAGTTCAAGGGTGAAGAAAGATACATGTATGCCACGTAAGAAGATTGCTCTCCCATTACTATTGCACACGGAAAGGAGCTGTTGTTCAGTAGGACTTACACATGAAGAAAAATAGGCCTTCATCTCTCTCTGCCAAAAATATAGTGACATTTTCTCATGGGAGTATGAAGACCTCACAGGTTTTGATCTAAGTGTTTCTCAACACTCCATTGACCTTGATCTTGATAGAAAGCCCGTCAGGTAGAAACAATGGCCAATCAATCCAAGGATAGATCTCCTTATGAGAAAGGAGTTATCCAAACTCATTGAGGCAAAAATTATTTTTCCTATTAAATACTCCACCTCGGTCACAAATCTGGTTCTAGTATGCAAGAAGAATGGTGAAATCAGACTTTGAGTTGATTTCAGATATTTGAATAAGGCATCTCTAAAGGATCACTATCCTTTGGATTCAATGTAGTAGATTTTGTAGACTGTAGCTGGCGCATAAAGGTTTTCCATGCTAGATGGGTATTTGGGTTTCAACCAGATCATGGTCAAGGAAGAGGATAAATTCAAAATAGAATTTACAACTAAGTGATGAACATATGCATATCAGAAAATTCCCTTTGGTCTGTCAAATGCGGGCACAATGTTTCAGCACGCCATGGACATCGCCTTCAAAGGTTACATCAATGAGTTCATCTTGGTTTACCTTGATGATATAATTGTCTTCTCAAAGTGAAGCACAAATCACATAGTGCACCTAGAAAAAGTCTTTGGGAGATGTAGAGAATTTGGGGTATCTCTTAACCCCAAGAAGTGAAATTTTGTGGTGGCTCAAGGTAGGATCTTGGGCCATGTGGTTTCAAAGGATGGTATCACGATTGACCTTGAGCGTGTTTCAGCCATCATATCCCTTTCCTTGCTAGCATAGAAAAAGGCCTTACAGTCCTTCCTTGGCAAGATTAACTTTGTTAGGTGTTTTATCCCTAACTTTGTAGGACTGGTTCGGCCCATCACCCTTATGCTCAAGAAGGACATAGCCTTCAAATGGAAAATAGAAGGAAGAGAAAGCTTCAACAAGATCAAGAAGGAAATTACTTGTGCACCAATTCTCCTCAATCCAAATTACTCTAAGGATTTCATCCTTTATGCTTATGGTTCCGACTCAAGCATTGTTGCTATCTGCTGGCATAGGAAAATGAACAAGGAATGGAATAACCAGTGGCCTTCTTTAACTAGATGCTGAAGGATTATGAATTGAAGTACAATCACATGGAGAATTAGGTCTTCGCAATCATGTGTGTGCTCAATAAATTCAAGAGCATGCTTGCAATAAATCATATCAAGGTGTTAGTCTCTCACTCATCTGTCAGAGAATTCATCATGGGAGTAGAAATCAATGAGAAGAGAGCATGATGGGTGACCAAAATCATGGAATATGATGTGACTATCAAGGCCACAAAGCTGGTAAGAGGTAGCACACTCTATAAGTAGATTGCTAAGGATGCGCAGAGTGAACCTGAGGCTTCATTATTTCTAGATCTAAAATGGGATGCTGATAGAGCTAAACCAAGGTTCTAAAATGGGATGATGATAGAGCTAAACCAAGGTTCCATTCAAAGTTTGATGCACTTTAAAGTGGCCAATACATCATCAAATCCTGTAAAGAAGCTAACTCTTTCAAGTTAATTCATCTAGATGGAAGCGCATTGCAAATACTAGTAAATGAGATCTATCTCAAAACACTTCCATTAGGTTTGCTACTCCATATTGTATATATTTAAATAGTTTCAATTCCTTCAAGTGCTCTCCATGCACATTTTTTTGTTTATAAATGGTTCTTCCTCTCTCGCATGCTTCCTGTGCATGCTCTTTTGTTGCTTCTAATGTGTAGAGACTCTCTTAGTAGTTGTGAGATTTAGGACAAGTGCAGAAATGATCCTCAAAGTGACAACAGGGGCATTTTTCATGATTAAACAAGTAGACTCCATACCCAATGGATGCTTCAGGCTACTGGTCTCTTTCATCTAACAGGAAGATGGCCCTAAAAGTCACCAAATTGTTATCCAAATATCTCTCCTAGTGATTTGGATAACTTACATATACACTCTGGCCCTAAGACATCTATTGAAGAAATTGCGCGCGCTCAAAATCATTTGGCACATTTCCTTGGTCACAGTTTACCTGCGCGCCCTTTCATTCCTCCTTCAAATTCTCTCTTGTGTTTGCCTTCTACACATCCACTTTCTTCCAAGTCAGTTTTGTTCCACCCCACGTGCCTAAGACTTTGACCCCATTGTGTGTTGCACCCATTACTTTGTAATAGTTACACCTTAACTATACGTTCTCTGCTCACCGATTTGAATCATCTCCCACGTGCATAGTCCATGCTCCCTTTGCTGCTTTCCCCTATTTTCTCCATGTACCCTTCTGTGCTAGATCATCTATTGACACGCTCAAGTGTGCCATGCATAACCAGATATGGCGTCGAATCCTTGCAAAAAATGAATAATTGACACATGGTAGACACGACAAAATAGTTGTACAATTAGCCATCATCTCAGCCAATCAAACACACACCATGTATTTTGCATACATTTATGAATCTAAAATATTTTGATAGCCATATCATCAACTGTAGAGCTTAGATCAGCATGTGCCTAGACTTATCAAAAAATTGCTGACATTAGCCATAGTGCCAGAAATTTAAATTTCAAATTCTAGCAAATCTGGTAGGTGAGAATTGGGGAAAACATCTCTTTGAACATTGATTGTTACTAGATCTGATTGCTCCAACCACCCAATTTAGTATAATCCACTCTCTTTTATCTTCAACACATCAAATAGGCATGAGGAAGCATATTTCACAGATTTTCAAGTGGATTTACAGACATTGAATGCTTCTTGTTGGTGGTTGTGTTTCCAAATTCAAGTTTTCCCTCCTTTTCCTTTCTTCCTCTAGGGATTCATCTATAAATGTAAGAGAAAGGCTCATTTGTTATGTTGGATACTCTAGATCCTTACGTGTGTTACTAAGGACTCCATATTTTCTATATTTTGAGTTGTAGACCTCCATGTTTGGCTCTTACATGTGGATATTGGCCTCTTTATCACTGTAATGGTTCTATGCATTTTGGAAGCAATAGAAGCATATATTTTGTGACTATTCTCTATCTGAGCATGTATGCATTCCTTCTTCCTTCCTTTCCTCTTTCATTGTGTATTGTTGTGCTTCTTCAGTTCTCCTGTAGTTCCATATTTGGTTGTGTTCCATAAGAATGATTCGGTGAGATTCATGTTTTATTTTGCTACTCATGTCTAACCTCCTCTCACACATTCCCTATCATTCCTGATTAGAACAGATAGTGTTCATTCCTCTTATCTAGTGTTATCACCTTTTAGTGTAGTTTATTTCATGTTATCCTTCTTTCCCTGGTCCCTTGGCATTCATAGCTTAGTTTCCCCTTTTCAGCACTAGGAGTAGTGAATAGCAATAGAGATAGATAGAGGAACTGACCTTCTCCAAAGATCCATCCCAAGCTCGCAAGGTCCCGCAACTTGGGGATGGTTCCATTGTGGTCTCAGACATCTCGGCCCTTCCGAGATCTGAGATACGGGTACATGTTTGAGCAACCAATAGTTATGTTATGGATGAGGTGGGTCATCCTCTAATGGGGTACTGGATAGAGATAACCATTTGGTTTCCCACTATCAATCCACCGATCATGTGATCATTGAAAACTTCTTCCAGGTGGGATATTATTTAAGAAGAT
Organism: Taxus chinensis; assembly: GCA_019776745.2. Taxonomy (NCBI): domain Eukaryota; kingdom Viridiplantae; phylum Streptophyta; class Pinopsida; order Cupressales; family Taxaceae; genus Taxus; species Taxus chinensis. Next base: position 604,215,718 of record CM034150.1, read on the forward strand.
GTATAAATTTCACATTTGTGAAGTTTAGGCAAAAGAGAGAGAGAATCAAGTGATTTCTACATTTCAATTGTGTCAACCATCAGCTGGGCATGACTTCCAGTGTATAGGTTGCCCTCATTTTTAATGTGAGCTATAATGAAACAAATCAGAATGCTATGCAAGTTTGTTTAAGCCCAAATCTAAGTGTGATATTCAATGTAGCAAGTAATGAATAGGAGTAGGGATGCTCTTTTACTAATGCAATACTAATGAAAGAAAATAAGTATTATTTTTATAGCACCAAAAACACAATTGCTTTTAGAAAATAGAAATAAGGGAAGATTTCAGAGAAGAAAATTAATGTGTAGGATTTTTAGAAGGGAAACAAACACACCACTTATACCTAGGAATGAATAACATACAAGGAACCCCGAATGGGTCCCACCGAGCATGCCAAAATGTTTCACATTTTCTTTAAGTTTTTAGATGAAACATATAAGGGTATGGGCTAGGGAGGAATACCTATTGCGAGGGTTGATTTGAAGGTTGTTGTGTGCGTTCTGACTTCTTGATCCAATGCTGACTGTGATAGCTTCCTTTTGGCTAGGAGGAACTACCTAAAATACACAATAAGACCAAACATAGAGGATTAGAAAACATATGACAGTGGACTGCCTAGTGTATGCTAGAAGGTGTTGTAGAATGAGTTTTAGGTCCTCTCTATGATTACACAGAGAGTTTGAAGGGTTTTTGTAAGGTCTATGAGGGGAGGCAATTTGGGAATAGTATTTTGTGAAGTGTAGGTGGGGTGTGATGGTGTTGTTGATAGAGAGGAAGATGAGGGATAGATCTAAGTAAAAACAGTGAATAGATGAAATCAAATAATGAATACAACTACCAGTAACATAGAGAGAAACCAACTTACTTAGAGTTCATATGTATTCTAAATGCCTGTAGTGGTGGAGAGGTGGTTGGATATGTTGGTGACGATTGATCTATGGAATGGTGCTCAATGCTATGGTAGTGCTTCTAGGGATGTTGTTGTGATTTCAAAATTCCTTCTAATCAGTCTTGGTGCTGACTACTAGGTTGTCTGGCCATGTGAAAGGTCTCTAGTTCTTGCATGTAAATGCCCTTCATTCCAAAAATTGAGAATGTGTCCAACCCCCCAAAAAAAGGTTACCAAAATGGTTATATGGTAACTGACGACGGTTTAGGGTGACCGGCGTTGGTTTCAGGTTGACTAGCATCAGTTAAGGCAAGATATCCTAGGTTGCTTAAAATAGTAGATCTTGGCTATCTTTTTCCAGATTTTTCTAGTTGGTGCTGGGTCTAAATGGAATGTTGCACTTAGATATGCAGGAATGTGGATAAGGGAAGAATAGGCATGTTCTTTTATGGTTATACTAATTCTTAGTTCATTAAGGTAAGTAGGGCTAAGTCTTTAGTTAGTTATGGAAACATGTTATGAATAGGTCTATGGTGAGGTGAAAATTGGTCTTAATTAAGGTATTTAAATAATGAATGAAGTGAGGATGAGTATTAATTTAATTGTAAATGTGGACTAGGGAGGTCATGGTTAGGTGAATATGTTTAAGTTGGCTATTTGAAAAGGGACCAAGGGGAGTGTGACCTAATTTTTGATGTCTACACTAATATTGTATTCATAACCCCTAGGCAATTCTCATGGGTCACAAAATTCATTCCAGAGATATTTGTCAAAGATCTTCCTCCTCCAATTGTCCAGAGGTCTCTTAAAATTATCACTGCAAAAAGTGCTTTAAAAGGAAAGAGTGGTGGTAGGTGAGAAGCATTTAATGGAGATAAAATTGGGGAAAACTATAAATAGTACTTGATAAAATTCATTCTTACCTTTATTTTCATGAACTTATGTGATTAAAGCATGTAATTGTGACTGAGTATGAAACGTGCAATGCAAAGACTAAAAAAAATTGGAAATCCAATATGAACTAGAACGAAGTGCATATGATCTTGAGTTTGGAGAGCTCCTTCAGTGGAAGTGGAAGCTTGAGAGAAGGTGTGGAAGAAAAATGAGAAAGGATTATTTTTTTTGGAGCTTGAATTTACAAAGCTGTGGAATGAGGTTTTTGAAATTGAACTAGGGTATGAAGTTAAGGAAGACAAGTGAAAAGGATTGAGCAAGTGTAAGGATTGAATGAGAAGATTAGAAGTTTAGCATCAAAGGAACAAATTTTAGCAAGTAATTAATTTCCATCATTTAGGGAAAAGAGTTCACAAGTTTTAGATTTTTTTAGTGGAAAACATATCAATAGAACTAAAGAGGTCCCCTACAATCAAGAAGTCATCTAAGAACAAGAATAAGAATTTTTTTGATGATGTGTATTAGAACTAGCTCTCTAAAATGAAGAACCCACTGGAAGTGGTAGTAGGGCATCCATGGGTTTTACATTTGAAAAAATGAAAGATAAGTGATTATAATCATCACACAGAGGCCCATGAAGGAGAAATAAGGAAATATGTAATGAAGGAACTAGCCCACAGAATGGAGGAAGGGAAATTGATTATTAATGACAAGGTTAAGAAGGATCTTGAGAGCATAAGGGGTTCTGTAGCTATATGAGATGCCGTATTTTGGGAAGCTTGAGTGCCTATATAGATGGATAATGTAGAGGCTGCATGAGGAATTCTTCTACTTTGGAGGAAGGAGAATGAATTTAACCCCAAAAATGATTAGAAAATTGACTGTCTTGCACGACAGTGGAGAATAAATTATATTGGATTTGGAAGATGATGTGGTAGTTGAAGCCATAGAAACAAATTTCAATTATCAGAGAGGGAAACATACATTCACAATCAGAAGTATAACTGATCCAAGAACAAGGGTAACATCGTTCCTTGTAAGTTGTAAATTGGGTGTGTCTAAATGTTGTTTAGAAGTAAATAATAAGTGGTTTCATGTCATCTACAAGATGGTGTAGAAAACATTATACAATATTACCCTATATATTATTGAAGGAATCTTCAAGGAGGCTTAGGTCTATGTAAGAAAGGTGAAAAGATAACATGGGGCACAATTCTTCTATTGATTGTGTTTTAGGAGATCAAGGTACTTGATTGCTCAGAGAACAAGATGAGGATCTATCTATAGGAGAATAAGTCTCCTATGCAGAGGTTTACGAAATTCACATGTAATGGGGAAATAAAAATACCTTGCAAAATGCATGAAGAAAAATGGTGCAAGAGAATGTGTGATGCATTGGATAAGTATGACGAGTACCCACAAAGCTACCTTCACTACTAGATAAACATGAAGAGTTTGTAGTCCATCAACATTTTTTCCTTTCTCAGTTTTTACCTAGCAATAGAGAAATGGGCCCAAGGTGTAAATTTCCTTTTTCCTTCATAGAAAAATAATTTCAAGCTGCAGTGAACTGCATCAAGGATGTTCTTAAGCTGAATTTCAATGTAGATAGTGTAGATGATGACTTCCATACTATGCACCATACCTATGTGTATCCCTCAAGGTTGGCATGAGTAGAAATGGTGGAATTTGATAACATGGAATTGAGTCCCACAATTGTCATAGTGGATAAGCATTCCTTCAAATTCTACATCTACTTAAGGACTAAGTTTAAGGACAGAAAGTAACTCAACACACGAGACCTTCATGTACCATATCCTGCATTAAAGAATCAAACAATAGGAATGGATAAGAGAATGTACAAAGAGAATCCACCCCAGGAAAAATAAGAGGGGGAAGAAGATGAAGAAGATGATGATGAAGAAGAGACTTCTTTGGAAAAGAGCATAAGGAAGAAAATGAAATACAATAATGTGAAGAAATTAAGGGCACGAGAACCTCAGAGGAACCTAAGGAGTCACCATCAGTCACAAAAACCAAACCAAGTCCCTTGAGGAAGAAGAAAAGTTTGGTGAGGAAGAAACCTTGGGTGATTTATGTTGAGGAAGATAAGGACTTGGAAGAAAATGTGGCTGAGGATATAATGCATGAGAAGGAGTAGTTACATGAAGAAATGTCGATACACAAGGAGGATCCAATAGAGAGACCATTCAGGATGAATGAGAGGAAGATGTGTGTGACATGTCTGAGAAGGACTCCAAGGGAGATGGGAAGAATGAAGAGGAGCACGAGGTAGAGTAAGAAGAGAAGGAAAAAGGTGATGGAGTGAATTTGACTGGGGAAGATTTAGGAATTACAAGAGGTGACAAAAGTGGTGTATAACTCAAAATTGTGTAGGATACGCTAACGAGGTAGAAAGGTGAAAGAAGGAAAAAATAGGAACCTCTCCAGGCACCTTGAATTTTTTTATTGATGATCAAACGAAGGTATGAAGGGGCATTTTCCAAATCTTTTCTCTGAAGAAGGATTTTTTTGGTTGGTAATTTTTCAATCAAGACATAACACTCATACACATGAAGAATACACTTTATTAGAATATGCAAATGCATATGGAAGAACCATAATTTGATGTAAATAAGGATACATACCCCAAGATGAAGCTAAAAAGGGAGCATGAATAGACATTTCATGTTATTGACTCTACAGAGCTTTCCGATGAGCAAACCTCCAATGCACTTAACAAGATGGCTACCAAGTTGGCAAACAAGAACATAAACAAAGGAGCCTCGATAAAAAATATGTAGGAGGGCACAAGGAAAAGGATGAGAAGACTCAAAAGCTCATGAAATAATTTAAGGAGGAGAATAAGTGGAAAACATGTGTTTATGACAAAGTAACAAACATAGTTGCAATCATCACGTGCACATGCCCAAAATTGGTGAAACAAGCATAAGATGAGTACCTTAAAAAGATGTACTACTTAGAGGACATGATGCACATGATGTTAGAAGAGAGAAATATTGGAAAAGGGTCCATAGATGAGGAGTTGGTAGACAGAAGGAAAAATAATAAAGAAGAAGTGGAGGAAAGAATAATAGAGTATGAGGCTTTTATTACAGAGGTTAAGGAGGTTGTGAAGAAGGCAGAGCGAATATTCACAAACTGCCAAGACTTTGATCCTATTCTTAGAGTGCACACTACTAAGGAAGAATCAAATCTCAATAAAATACAAGCAATAATGAAGAAAAATAAGTTCAAGTGAGAAAAAATCATGATAGAGCCTATGGAGAAGAGGGAAATAATAAAGTCAATGAGAGAAACCCTTGCCGAAAGACTCAAGGAAATCCACCTAGAGTTATTACACAATATGGATACATTAGAGAGTATAACCTTAAAATTAGAAGTGGTGGTGAAGGAGTTGAAGGAAAAGTTAGATGATCTAACTTTAAATAAAGTGGCATAGGTTGTGTGAGAGATGCCAAAAAGAGCTTTAGAAGGACTTAAAATCTAGAATGAATTAGAGGCCATAATAAGAAAAGAGTTTTGAGATCTCCTCTCACCATAAAAGGCCTAATTTTTGAGCACATGCACATATTATTTGATTCATTTTGGTAAAAATCCATTATTCTTTATCTTTGGATTCATTTATCATTATTTCATTCATTCTTGATGGAGATTTTTTTGCTTAATATTGTCAAAGATGGACAATACTCCTAGCATGGGGTAATATTGATCAGAAGAAATGGATAAGTATTAGCCATGAAAGGAGGTTAGAAGTTATGTGTAGGAGTACACACATGGATAAAAGGAAAGAGTTAAACCGAAGGGTACACCAAAGCATGCGCACGAGAGCAGGTATTGAAGATAGGTTGATGCGTGAAAGTGCATGTAAGCCAAAGGAACAAGTTAGCATGTAAAGGTCTACGCACATGCAGAAGATTGATAATTATCCAATTTTGGATAAAGGATAAAAATAGGAAAGAAAGAAAGAGATGGAGTGACACATAAACAAGGTTCAGAAATAGGAAATAGCACATACATATAAGAATGACGCATGGAGAAGGTCTAATTATAGGATTAAAGCATGTCAAGGATGAGCTATTTATATCTCGATCTATAGATAAGGTGGAGTTGGAAAAAGCATGTGGTATATGTATAACACATCTATTATTAGGATAAATGCATGTAAGTGGTTAAGGAAAATTCTCCATCATGTATAAATAGGTGTAGTATTGTTATAAGTAGAGGCCAAATAATATTTCAAGGATGTATGACTTGTGGAGAGTCTGATATGTGAAGCACTAGAATCATGTTTGTAAATGGTCTAATGCACATTTGTAAGTAATCTGTTAAGTAATCAACATGATTTTCATGTAATGCAATGTGTTTATGATGGATAACTATATATGGATAAAAAATATTACTAGATATGAGTATAAAGTAATGGGAGTTAAAATATTATTAATGATGGTTTATGTTGAATGACTTCCTTATTATATGCATTTCCAAATTCGTATGTTGTATCTCCCTTCATGCATGTTATAATGGTTGTGATGATTATATTTTATCTAACCACATCTTGATAGAAAATTAAAGGAGGGACATAGTTGGTTATGTGCACTTTGGGTGATAATTTAGACCTATGTCTAGATGAAGTGCTAGCGCGCCCGAATAAGTAGTGATTAAAAAAAGGGATATAATTCCCTTGTTTGAATTTCATCATTAATAACCAAAAATGCTGACCCAAAGTGATGGATAGTAATTTATAAAATATAACAAAGGATGTGGCATTTTAAATTTGAGAAAATGAGGGAAACTGATAGAAGCACCTGAAGGGGACAGTAACACCTAGGTGCTCCTATGTCTAATGGGTGGTATTGTATGGGATTATCAGAGGATAAAAAAATACAAAGGTAGGCCACCAATTATCCAATGTTCACAAGTGAAGTGGCCATTACAGAAAAGTAAATGACAAGAGTATCAAAAGAATAAAGCAATGTAAAAGAAACACAAGTGTTGTTAATGCCTAATTTTTTTTCTTAGGAATCATTCATATAATGTCATATGTAGATGCATGATGTAAGTTGTAAGTGTGAGATTTCATGTCTACATTTTCCCTCACATTATGTTGGTGAATGAATATTCTATAGCATAAAGTAGAAAAGAGGAGTGTACCTTGTGGAGATATAAAGGGATTTTTAACTGATAAGATGCTAAATAAATATTGTAGTTGATATTATGTTGAATGAAGGTTGTGAAATGTGTATCATGGAATATATAAGAGGATAAATATCCTAGGGAGTGACCTTGTGTGTGTAGTAGAAATGATGCCTACATGTTTTTCTTCAATATTAGCTTTTCTTGAACATCTTGTGCTTGAGATTTCTCATTTTCCCATTTTTGTTTCTCCATTTTTTGGAGTAAGGTCGGACCTGCAAAAGAAGATAAGTATAGTCAATGCTCATGATAAATTAAATTTAACTTTAATTTAGTAAGTGTGAAAATATAAATATGTATTGAAAAATAGGTGAATCAAGGATAAAATACACCTATATGCCATGAGAGGATTTAGGTGTCATGTCACCAAACTGAGGATTTAGGAATCCTGTCACTAAACTAAGGATTTAGGCATCTTGTCACCAAGGGAAGAGTATTGGGAGAGTTGTAGGATTTTCCCTCCAACCATTAATACTTCCCCATAGATAAGTTCCACTACGTATATTTAAAGACCAAGTAGAAACTAGTCACGAATGACACATCATTCTTGGTATATCATTGTCTTGTGTATGCCTTAAGTTTCATTCCTTATTTGATCTTGATAAAACATAGTAACGAGTTCCTTTTCTCAAAGTATGTAACTTGCCAATGATTTTATTCTTGTTGTACCTGATAGTAATCTATAATTAAGTACTTATTACTATATTTTAGATAAATGTGTCACTGGAGACTTGTTGATCATGTACTGGACCTATTTCTTCCTTTAGAACATAACTACCCATGTGTGATACTAGCACCCATTGTTTCTATATGCATTGGGAACTTATATCCCTATTGTAATTTTTTCCTAACTCTGATTCTTAACCTATTTTTATCTCTTGTTTATTATTATTCTAGTATGTACAATTATGTTTTTGGTCTTTGTACTACTGAGAGCATGATATAATCACCTAATTATTGCCCCTACTTGTTTTAGGTGTGTGAGATGAAAAGAGGTGAGCATGGCCCAAATGAGGAAGAATAAAACTAATGTGTGCATATGAAATAGAACTCCTGTAGAGGAATAGGGAATGCACATGGTGACTACCATGGTACATAAAAAACAATGGGAAAGGCTAGAAAAAAGTGTTAGTCACAAACACACATGACATGATATAATATAAAATAGTGAAAACACATAGTAACATGGTAAAAGACACATCACTACTTAAATACATGGGACACCACTTAGGATGTCACAAGATACTCAAAGCCTTTAAGGTTATATAAGTAAAACATGAAATCAAGCATATTTCATAACACATAAACAATGACAATGAAGACACAAACATAGAAAATATACTAAAAAATCATATAACCATGGTTATAAGTAGGCCTATAAGATAAATACTACATATGAAACATCCATTAACATGTTAGAAAAATAGATAGTATGTCACAATGTATATTGTGTGCAATGAATAGTTTGTAAAATCTTATAAAATGGGGTAAGAATACAAAAGAGGAAAAAAAAGCTTTAAACAAAAAACTTAATGACCATCAAATAATAGATAAACAAGATATACCTATTTGCGTGCATATATAAAGCTTGAAACAAAAAATCAACCTATAAACATGACTATATTAGTTCTTTAATCCATGAAAGCTATCAATAAATGAACCTATTAAAGCTCTAGAAATCAGTTTTGTGATTGTTGATGTTTCAAAAGATTAAGAATGGAAGCTCATCATTAATGGCTTTTCCCATTTACCTAAAGCTTTGAAATGGATTAGCAAATAACAAGAAAATACTAAAATAAACTATGAACTAACTCTAAGAGACCTAAAATGGCTTAAGTCAGAAATAAGAGAGAGAGTGTGTTATTGGGAAAATGTGGGAGGGGTATCCCTCTATTTATAGTTTTTGGATTTGAGAAAAGGATGTTTGGGATGCATGTAGGACTAAAAAGGGTTCAAAAAGTCAATTTTTAGAAAAACATATTTGGCGGTATGAACAGGACTTTAGGATGCTAAGTGGTTGTTTGAGAAGGTATGATATTTCTTTAGAAAGTCAAATCCTTGCTATAAATTCAATAAGAGGGTTAATTAACCTAAACAATGTTAATTAAAGGGAAAGAAGCTTATAAAATTTTGTTAGAGATGGATTAGCAGGATTTAGGGGTATATGAGAGGTTATATAAGATGATTAGCTAGCATAGTGTAGCTAATTTATAGGTAACTAGGATAGTTAGTACAATCTTACTAATAAGATCATGTAGAATAAACTATAGGTGTCTACATTTTCCCCTCTTTGGGGTGGTGTAAGAGACACCACTTCAAAGAAAGGAGACAAACACAAACAACTATAAATGTTTGAAGGGGTGGAATAAAATGAGTAGGGTGAAGGGATTCCCCCTTGAGTGTTGATGGGGTGATGGAAGAACTTGATCGAAAAGATAATAGAAGAAAGAATAGTGTGAAGAGAAGAAAGGGGAGATATAAGAGAAATGAAAAACAAAGGGATTTTGAGCTATCCGCAAACCATTGCTATGGAAATAATTGTATTCATCATATTGTTAATAATATTCATCATTAGTCCTTGTAAAAATAAATGAAAAAAAGTGTAGTATGACATAAAAACCCATATACGAACAAATGTCCATTGCTAAAAACACCAAATCCATGCAACATACAAAATTCAATGCAATATGAGAAAGTAGAATATTCCTAACTCCATGTAACATATATAATTCAATGCAATATGAGAAATTAAACAAGCGAACCTAACAGAGAAACATAATGTAATGTTTTTGTTATCAAACTTTAGTTACAAACTATTCAAATTAATGACAAGGGTTAATGATGATGCCCTAAGAAAATTATACATGTGAGGGGAATAACAGAGGACACTTGTGTCATATGAAAAAGTATTGTGTGCTACAAAATAGTACCGGGCAACTCGTTGTGCCCTAGAGTAAAAATGAATAATGTAGACTAGCTTTGTTAATGAGGGTAGATCCAGATGATCCACGAGTAATTGATGAAGATAACAGTCAAGAACCAAAGAACAATGTTTTGTAGGATAATTTTCAATTTTTAGAAGTTTTCTGAAACATATTTGAATGTTTTTTTGTTATTTTGAAAGTTTTCTAAAACTATGTACAGGAAGATGAGGAAACATGGATGCCCCCAACAATAGATGGGATGTACAAGGGAAGAATGCCATGTGCATATGCAAAGAATTTAAGATATGATATTTCCCCAATGATTAAGTGAGAGTATTCAAAGGCAAACTCTTCACATGTTGATGATGAGTGGTGGATAGAGGCTAATATGAATAAGTTTGACATGATGATGAAATTAAACCAATGAAGTGCTTGGAAGGAGAAAGCATTCCCCCATCATAAGTGAGAAAATAAACACATGATAGAAAGGAAATGGTTGATTGTTTTTGTAAAAGGGAAAAATGTGTCTGAAAACATGGAAAAAAGGCAATCTTTTTCTTTCTAAAAACTTATTTTAGCTCTCTTGTTTTGACAAGGGGTTAAGAAATGATGATGGCTTAATGGAAGGATATGGAAGTGATTACAATGAAGACATTGGTTATTGTCAATAAATATGTCGAAAAGTTATTCGTAACAATTTTATTAGGTGTTGAATGTGATAGGATCTCTAAGAGGCTAGTCATTCTTTAATTTACCAAGGTGATGAAAGAACAAGGGAAAAAATATACCATAGACATAGCTGTCACAAAATGGTGTGCAAATAGACTAACCAACATATCACCAAAGGGATAAAAAATGGTGAATTCCTTGTAGAGGAATGATAAGAAAGGGAAGAAAGAACATCCATGTGTACATAATACCTAATTGCAATGTGATCTTTGTACCTTCAATTTTTTAATGTTTTCTCATTTTGTTTGTATTTTTGAATTGTTTTTTATTTTTATATTTTTTATAGTTTTTGGGAAGTTGGGACTAAAAAAATCACTCGGCGTGATAGGATCCAACAAAAATGTTTGTGACTTCCTTAATAAGGGAGACTACACATGTTTTCTTATCAAAATTAATGTGATCACCAATCTCAATAATCATGGTGAGATCATACTCAATAAATGACTGTGACTTATCCAGAAACATGGATTTCATATGCAGGAGCTTGAGTTCCCTATCTATGGTTTTATGTACTCTACACCATATTTAATGGTTACGTTGATGTTCACTCTTGAATTGCATTTGATTTTGAACCCTATGGTTGTTTTACTTGTTGGGAGATTGATAATGAACTTGTTTGGGTTTCTTATAAGTGACTATGTGACCTGTTTGATCCGGTGAAGTGGGAGAAGAAAGTGGAAACTTATGATTGATGATAGGAATGAGAGAAATTATGGTGGGCTTTCCCCAGTCATTGATAGAAGAAGAACGTGATAGGTGAAAAGGATATGGTCCAAGAATTGAAGAGGATGGGCTACTACAAGGTGAGCCACTAATAGAAGATGGCAAAGGGTTGTCAGGATATGGTCCTAAGATGGAAGACAAGGGACTACTCATAGATTTCCCATAGATAGAAGAGGATGAAGGGCTACTAAGATGTGGCCCAAAAATAGAAGATAATGGGATACCCGGAGGTGTCTCATAGATGGAAGATAATGAAGGGCTACTAGGGCGTGGCCCAAGAATAAAATGTAATGGGTTACCCCAAGGTGACTCATAAGTAGAAGATAATGGAGGGCTACTAGGATGTGGCTCCAGAATGGAAGAATATAGTGAGGGAATAATAGGGTGTGGCCCAAGTATAGATGAGGAGGGACTACTTGGAGGTTTTTCATAGATATAATAGGATAAAGGGATACTAGAACATGGCCCAAGAATAGAAGGTAATGGGCTACCAGGAGGTGACCCACAAGTAGAAAATGTAGGGTTACCTAGGGGTGGCTCTAGGATAGAAGAAGACGATGGGGTACTCAGTGGTGACCTAAGGTGAGATTTTGATTGAGGAATGATGATATATAAGGAATTATTTGGAAATGAGAAGATAGGTCATGGATCAATGCTATACCCCATCATCTCATCATGCTTAGAGGAAGGTGAAGATGGAATGCGAGAAGAAGAGTCAAGTACCATGAACTTAGGCTCGTCCTCTATGTTCTAATAAAGGTAATCAATTTCTTCTCCCTAATATGTGAGTGTATTGAGTTCTAGAAAGAATCCTTGTTTTTTAATCCTCTAAAGGGATATATTCGTGTAGTCTAATTATTCCTTCATTCTAAGAGAAATCAATCAGTAGAGGTTTTTGTTCTTCAACCATAGGAGGTTGAATATAAGAGACGGGTTTGATAACTAAGGAATATTGATTGACAGAAGAATATGAAGATGTTAGATGATGTAGATGAGGGGAAGGTTTGACCTTATCACTCCAAAAAATAGCTTTGATAATAATTTAAAAATATATCTTATCACATGGATTCTTTCTAATGGTTCAACGTGGTCAAAGACATTGATCTTTAGAATATGGATGAGGAAATGGTACAATATGGTTGAAAGGGGTCAAGGCCCAAAGAGGGATTGAAGTTGGACTGGTAGCAGAAGACAAATAAAGAGAGGAAGTAGGCTTGGAGACAAGCATCTCATGAATGGACGATTTGGATTTGGACTTATATCAGTTTTCTAGAAGATGAACTAATGTGGGAAGGAAAATAGGATTGCATATCCATCTGTTAAGTTATGATGTAGGATTCGAATTGGATGATTGACTAGAGGGAATATGAGTCATGGAACTTTCGACAAAGGAAGGGGTCATTGAAGTGACTGATAAAGGTGGTCCTATGAAGGAAGGGAGGACCGCAGCTCAAGAACCAAATTAGGTGTTCGATCGATGGAAATTGGAGTCATATGAGTCTTCAAAGGAGGAAGACATCATTGAGGTGATTTGGAATAAAGTTCCTTCAAAAAATGGGAGGACCATGAATCAAGATTTGATCTAGGGGTATCTGAATTACAGTTGGGATCTGAATCTTAAGAACAAGAGTGGGAATACAAATAGTAGTTTGGATATAAATCAAAATAAGAGTGGGGGAACTTGAATAATAATTTGGACCAGAAGCATCCAAACCATACCACCAACTATGAGCTGAAGGTGGGGAATATGGTACCTAAACGGGCCCTCTAACATGAATAAGAAAATGAGGCTTAGTCATAATGGGAATGTTTTGATGTGAATTCTTAAACCTAGGTTTTGTATAGTATATGACTAGTAGGATTAACATGGGGCACCTATGTAATCCTCTATATACCCACTCTCTGAAGAGTATCAGTCTCATCTTGAGTCAACTGATCCAATATCACTTAGAGAAAGTCACACTCCCTCTCGTGAATCCAATGAATATACTCTTCCTTCTTCTTCATCCACCAAAACACAAAAAAGAGCATGTTAGTGACACATCTCAAGAAACAAGATCATAAAAAACATAACAAAACATTAAAAATACAAAAAATATGTAGTTTTTCATAGAGTTTTGGTAATTCTGTTTAGAACTTCTACCCGGTGTAGGGCAGTGGCTCTAGGACTGCCACACCTGGAAGAATGGTAGTTCTACGACCACTGCCCTACTCAGGGTGGTAGTTCTGCGACCACTGCCCTGCTGAGGGTGACAGACCTGAAATGATTTTCTATATGGATTTGTTACCCTAAAAATGCTCAAAAATGTAAAAAAGACCATTTTCAACAAAATATAAGACTAACCTAAGGGCGCCCCCTATAGACTCATTTAAAAACAAGAAATTTCAAAAATAATATCCCCTAGGCAAATATTTTGGCATTTTCATATTTTAGGTTTAAAAACACACAAGTGAGGAAAAATAACATGAGACCGTACTAGTTGATCTCCCACTCGTGGAGGCATGATCACAATCTCGCAAGGAATGTTTTGACTATTATTTCTATAAAAATAGTCACTTTGGGCCCAAAGCTCAAAAATCACCAAGTCGATATGCACAAATGAATTTAAAAATGAGTTTTGTTTTGATATATATATATATATATATATATATATATATATATATATGTTGTAACTTCATTTTGAGTGCATATGAATTTAAAAATGTGTTTGTTTTGATCTATCTACACTTGAGTTTTCTCTTCCTCTTACATGTAGTGGGAGTTTTGATGGCAACATTTTGACACACGAGCATGTAAGGTATAGCTTCTAACTCCCCATTTTAGGAATGCCATACTTAGACTCTACGTTTTATGTATTTTCATTGCTAAGATGCTTCTCCAAGGGGGCAATATGTATGCACCTAGAATTCCATGAGCTACATTATCAAAAAATAGTTACAAATGTCCCAAGTGATGATTTATGTCCTTTCAAAAGGTGTTCAAGTTCCTAAACCCATTCATAATGTATATTTGTAGCCTAGACATCCTTACTTAGCTTTTCCATGCTTTCTTCCAGCTTCCCTCTTTATTCTATGCATTTTTGGCCTTTAGCGCCAGGACCACTGCCCTGCCTGGGCAGTGATTATGAAACCGCCAACCAGGTAGGGTGGCGGTCTTGTGCACTTTTTCTAGAATTCTCCACCTGTGATTTTAACACGTGTGATTTCACTTAACTTGACTTCTAGGGCATGTTTATGAACCAAATTTCCTAAAAATAGTCTTGATTTCTTGATATTCCTTCCCTCTTCTATTTTTAAATATATTTAATTAGTTTCTTCATTAAATGATTTGGAACTCCAAGGTTGCCTTGTGCATGAAGACACATCCCAACAAATTCCTATATTTTCAATGCTTGTATTCAAGCAAATGGCCTAAGAATTTTATGTATCTTGCATAATATTTCTACCAAAATCATGTTGGAAATTACATGGCCAAGCTCTGTTCACTTGTGTTATCTCTCTTCCACCTACATTGCAATCAAAATGCCTTCAAGATGCCATTTATCAAGTGCCTTCTCCTATTGTTTCCTTTACATTCCCAATTCCTTTGACTCATATGGAAACACAGAGAAAGAAAGGATAAACTAAGGGGATAAATTACTACACAACTAGATTTACCTTTGTTCAGTGAATTCCAGGTTGGATTTTTTGTTTGATTTCCTTGATTCCTACAATTTATCACTGTTACATCATATCAAATAGAGTAGAAATCAATTTCCTTTCATTTGCAAGTAATTAGTTAATTTCCAAGAGGGTTTAAATCTTTCATAGAAATCCCCAGTGATGGATCCTATTCTTCTCATCCCTATGGATCTGAAGGAGAGAATATATATAGGAGGTTGTCTACATATTATAGATCATTTGGAAAATATCTTGTTTTAAGTTAGTTTAGTTTCAATACACTCAGCACAGGTGAATAACCACACCGGGTTATCTCGCTTGTTTAGTTTTAGTGTATAAATATTTTAATCATTTAAAATAGAAGAAAATTATTGTTTGTAATTGTAATGTTTCATTTTTCTGATTTATTAGATTTTTTTTTTTAGCAGTAGCATAGATTGTTAGTTTCAGCTTAGTTAATTTGGACATTGTAAACTAGTTCAACATTGAGATCTAGTTAGGAAAACAAACCATAGGGAATTTATGCTACCCATTCATAGCCTCTAAATCTACCTTCTACCAACTCATCTACCAAGAGATCACACTACTAGATCTTAGTCATTGATCCTCTTGTAGTTAGTGACATACATTCAACATTGGTTACTCTGGAACAACCTCAGGGGGTTGAGTGTGGTTAAAGGTTACATGTCAATTTTCATCTATAAGAATTGGTGAACCTAACATGAAGGATTAATTCCTTCTTGTTTCCTTTTATTTCATTGCTATTACCTCACCTCTCTAATTCTTCCCCTATTTTGGTAGGTATTTTATACTTTCTAAAATATGATTGGAAGAGATTTTGGTGGCCATTTGGCTCTGATAGATATTACACTAACGTAAAACCACAATAGTCTCCTTCTCTTTCAAGATGGGGTGAAAATTACACAAAAAAACATCCAAACCTCCCCTAGTTACACTTCAAACCCCATTAGGTATATAAGGATGGAGGAGGTTGATCAACCATTAAACATGCAATACAGTCAACCCAATACAAACCACGTTGTTATCACAAACAGACCATGTTCTTGCCATAGAGTCTTTTCAAGACCTCACATTGCCATGAATTCAAAAGAAGATGATATATTTACATGAATAGCTAATCCTCTTCATCAGATGGATGAGTCTTTGGATAAAATGAAGGCTACAACCTCTAATATTTTGAATGTCTATCCTAAGATTTTTACTTTTAAGGAAGACAAGAATTATAACAATGAACAATTCATGACAGGGTTTCATGATCCTACTCAATCAAACCCTATGCCCCAGGTACCCCATCAAGGGAATCAATCCTCTTCCAACGATCTTATTTCTACTTTAATAGGGAGGATTAGAGAACTAGAAAGTGCCCAGAATTCACAACCAACACATATAGTAGGGAAAACCATGGGGTATCCAATTGAGAACAAAGGATAGATGCCTTTTAATGAGCAACCAATGAAATATCCTGTAGTAAAATGTTACCCAATTAATTCAAATCTAGGTGATCTTCTCACAAGGTTATACACACTAGGGATGGGTCTTCATCCTTCGCAAGCTTATCTTACGTAAGGGCTATCCAAAAGTGCATTCTTGAATTCTGCCACAATAGGAAATGTGAAGTTCCCTGGTTTTACGCCTACTAGTCCATATCCTGGTACTATCCTAGCTTACATGCACATGTATTTAAAAACTCCCTAGATAGACCCATATACCATTCCTACTCCCTACATTGCATATCAAGGGACCCCATAAGTTCCCCGTGAATGCTTATAATGCAACTTATCCAACTCCTCCTCCTCCACCTCCTCATCAAGGATTTTCAATGGTGGAAACTTACACAATGGTTACATACACTAAGTAATTAAAGGAGCCTCTTGAATTCACCATATGTGGTGTCATGCTTCCACGCCCATTTCCATATCTTCCAAAATTTAAGGGAGAAGGAGACCTAAATGCTCATATCAAGGCCTACACTACTGCTATCAGGGAATTGCTTCCTTGGGATGTTGTAATAGCTAAGATATTTCCAAATACTTTCAAAGGAATCACATTGGATTGGTATTACAATATTCTGAAAGCTTCTATACATTCCATTAAACAACTTGTTTCTGAGTTCATGTAAGCATTTGACATGAACAAATTATTGCGTACAGGGATTAGGTATTTACTGCATATTAGATAGGAGAAAAGTGAATCTTCCACCCATTTCATCTAGAGATGGCACCAAGTTATCTATTCCTCTACAAGTGTACCCAACATGGACCAGATGGAAATATGTGATATTTTCTTTCACGCACTCAATTAAGAGACTAGGGAGGAAATCGATAAGTTTCCTTTCTACAGTTATGAGGAAGTTTTAGAAGGTGCACTTCGAATTAAACAAAATGTTATTGATAGTGGACATAATATGTATGGTCCCAATGGGAAATTGGTATCCCCAAATAAAAATAATACAAAGTATCAAAACAATAGTGCCGAAAACAAATGACCTAAGGGTGTAAACTGTAATCATGGTTCTACCATGAATAGTGCTATTGATTAAGAAAATAACGTTGGTTTTCCAAATGAAGGAAACAATAACAATGAAAACAACTCAGGAAATAAAAGAGGCCCTAACACTATGTCATCTGTCACCACATTTAATGTAAATCATCTGAGACAAAATAAAAATCAAACCCAAGGCCCAAACCAGTATCAAAACTCTGGCCAAGCGGCAACAAATCATGGTTCTAACAACCAATTTAAAAATTATAATCGAGGTTATAATCAACAATAACAAGACGATTATCAAAGGCTAAGAGAATACAAACCTAACCAATATTGTGGTTTCCATAAGGTTCTAGGTCATGAAGATAGGACTTTCTACTATTGCAACAAGTTTCTGCAAAGACTTCCCAAAATAAAAGGTAGCTCTTTATAGACATGTTCCTAGAAAATCCTAAAACAAACTCGCAACCTAGTCATATCAAACCTCTTACACCTCAAAATGTGAACCCTAAACATCATGGTGATTCCCAAGTGAATCATCAAAATATAAAAAAGGATATTCCTATAAGAACCAATGACCATGAAACCTCAACTTTTGGCAACTCTCGGGTTGCTCCTAAACTTGGTTTAAACAAAAATACAAAAATCTTGGGATTAGTCGAGCTAGAGGTCGAGCCATAAATTAATGCAAAAATTTGGACCAAGGAGTATGTTTCACAAATCTTACCCACTCATTCCTTCCCATAGGATGACATTCTTAAAATTACAAAACTTGTAGGAGCCTATGATTTAATATCAGATTTGAACAAGACCTTTTCTCACATTTTGTTTCTATATTTGCTGAAGAATTCACCTATGCATCATTTTTTGTTACTCAATGCACTAGGTCTTGGTTATCTAATCCATGTTACACCACCTCCTAGCACTCAAATAAATCATATTGACTTTGAAATACAACCTCTGGGATATAATTATAGGGATACTGGGTTTGTTTTTGATATAGACAAGATGCCATCTGATGTTGAAATCACCCGAAGAGGTGATCTGGCCTTATTTTTACAATTTTGGGTTTATAAAAATTGCATTAAGAGAGCCATGATGATGGGGCTGCTGTAAATGTGGTTCCCTTATCTTTCTTATAGAATTTAGGATATGGGGAGAGAAATTGTTCCTCTACAATAGATACGTTATGGGGGTACAACAGAATTAAAGAAACCTTGATTGGAATCATAGTTCTTCCAGTCACACTTGGTCCAAAAACCATCTTGACAGAGTTTTACATTATCGATAGGAAACAAGTTATAACAGGATCCTTAGGAGACCTTGGATTCACCGAATGAAGGATATCCCCTCTACCCTATTCCAGGAGATTAGATTCCTCCATTTGGGCAAGGTATTCATCACTCAAGGGGGTCTTAAGCCCTTCGATATATAGTTAGAAAACCTCAAGAAGAAGAAAGGAGTCCATACAAAGTATGAAATTCCTGCTAATAAATTGAACAAACCACCTCCATCAAAATATCTAGTCCCAATCACCCCAGGTATGCTGAAGGCTGAATTTGTTGACCCAAAAATAGTTGAGGTGGCCAAAATAGATAAGGGTAAATCAATATCTATGGAAATAGTGTCCATTAAAACCACAACAAAAATCATGAAACTCTTATAGAGTGATGATCTGATCTTCCTCCGATTTAAAACACAGGGGGTTGGTAGTCTTCTCATTTTAGCATCTCTTCCCACTGAAAGCCTAGGTCTAGGTGTAAACATGATAAAATTAACAAACGAAGAAGGGAAATTTGAGATTGTAACAATGCCCACCAAAACCATCTCTGAGGGTTGTTCTATTCTAAACCCAGGTTTCAACCGATGTGCATCTGAAACTAAGATTTCCATATCAATTGGGCAAGCCCTCATCATTTAGGAAGTGTCACAAGTAAACATAACTCTCTACATTGGAAACAAGGTTGAGCAACATAGTCATGCTCACCCACACACCATGTCTCAAGAATGTGACAAAGAGGTACACATACACCTATTTTAGAAAAAATGATTTTAATGATTGGACATATATGCTTATGGAAAAGGGTTGTAATTTTAAACCTATAATGGTAGGCCCTTGGCAGGAGAACGAAAAATTAGAGAATCATGGTTCTCCACTGTGTACTTTTAGGGGTAAAGAATTCGATATTTGTCAAATTTATTCACCTTAGACATCATGACATGTAGTTTCACCTACATTTCCATTTGTATATTATTGCATCTGCCTTGCATTTTCATATGCCAATTTATTTCATAAAATTTGTGATTAAGGGACTTATTCTTTAGCAATTCCTAAAAACTTTTGAAAACATTCACAAAAAATTCAAATCATATCACTTCAAATATTCATGGTGTCATCAATTGTTTCCAAATCATTTCATAAATCCAAGAAAGATAAGACAAATCTTTG
This sequence comes from Taxus chinensis, assembly GCA_019776745.2. Classification (NCBI taxonomy): domain Eukaryota; kingdom Viridiplantae; phylum Streptophyta; class Pinopsida; order Cupressales; family Taxaceae; genus Taxus; species Taxus chinensis. The sequence goes on from CM034150.1 coordinate 604,235,747, forward strand.
ACAGTAACCATACCAAGGCCTGTATACTTGGTTCTACTTATAATGTCTTCTAGATTAGGTGTCTTTGCCTATAGTTTGTTGTAGAAGCTTCATGGTGTTGCATCTATCCCATATACATCTCTTTGGAAATAAGAACATTCTATACATTTTTCCTAGATAAATAATTCAAATGCAAATCCACAAAAAAAAATTATTTTACACATTTCTTTTCCCTACCAACCTTCAGTGTTGAGCCTGTGTCTCTTACTAGTGATGTAGGGTTGGGAAAGGAGAGAAGTTCCCTTACTCACTTATGCCTTATCCATGGTGATGAGTCCATACTTTGTACTGGTAGTAAGGGGCAAGGTGTAGGGGGTATCTTTGGAAAAAAAATAAAATTAGAAAATGTTCATTCAAATGCTGTGAAATCATAAATAAAAACAAAGTGATTTAGATGTCAAAAATTCCAAAAAGATTTTAAAACCTTAAAACCATATTTTCTTAACCAAGTGGCCATCTACAGATCTAAGTCTAGATAAATTGGAATTAATTCACATCTTAAATTATGAAGAAAACTTGAGTAGAATGAGGCTCTAGTGCCTCAATTTGGTATTTCCAAATCCTTTTCTTTCTCTCATCATTACCATTCAAAAAAATTCTATAACTTGTGCCCTTTCTAGCTCTTGGTGTTGAGCCCTCGCATATTAATTGTTACATGGAGTTAGGAGCGGGGAAAGTTCATTTTCTTATCATATCAATCTTTCACCACGTTTTTCCAAAACAATATAAAGTACTAAAAGTGTCTTAGAGAAAATAAAGTTCAACATTACGAAACAAAAAAAGAGATCATTATTTTAGCATTCATATCCATTGCATACATTTTGAAAAGCATATAAAAATGGAAGTTCCAAATTTCTAGAGTACACATGTGAAGCAAGTGAAGAGGAGGTCAACTCAGATACAATGAATTTCCAAACCAAAAAGAAGGGTTTGTATATATCAAAATAAATCAATTTTGTATACAATGACATCACGCACTAGGCGTGGTCAAAACACTTACAATGAGCCTGAAATATACAAAAAAATCATATAATGCCCAACAAAATCACAAACCAAGAAATACAATTCTTGTGGGATCCCTTAGATGGCGCATGGCTATGTCTAGGACTCCTACTATGGCTACGATGACGAGAATGTACTAAATGGTGGTAGTGCTAAGGGTGGTAGTCACTGGTTGTGGTCTCACTATGAGAGTGACTCCACCTCATCAAACACTCAATTGTCTCATATGTGGTCACCCAAGTGTGGAGAGAAGTTATAACCTCCATTTCCCTCCAATTAGGTGCAAACACATTAGTGTGTCTTCCAGCTGCAAGTGGTTATCCTATATCCTAAGTTAGCTAAGATCAAGTCTTCCCCAAAGAGATCAGCAAGGTGTCTATGCACACCCATCAAATAAGTTCTCGCCATTCCTTTGCAATAACTGCAAGTAGAAATAAAGAAGAAATGGAAAGTTAGAATATTACAAAAATTAAAAAAAAAAGAAATACTTACTAACATTTTCGAATAACAAGGTTAGGAGAAGAGGATAAAAATACTTGGATCTCTAGGAATCCATGTAGGATTAGTGGCTAATGTTGCTACTACTGATGGCTATGGGACCTCCCCAAAACTAGAGGTAAGATGTTATCCCATCATGGACTCATCATCCCCCTCTCCATCATGAAGAAGTGATCCCTCTGAGACAAGTGTCTCCTCCTCTGTGGCCACCTCCTCTCGCTCTGCTCTCAAAACATACCGAGTATAATTCCATCGAGGATCACTCTCCTCCTCCATCTGAATTACTCTACTGGCCTAACCACCTAAACCCTCATCATCAGTCTCCTCTCCAGCCAAATACTCTCTGGTCTCAACCCCCATATACTCCTTAGAGTCAGAGTCTATTTCTATGGGCTCTTCCTCCTCTTCACTGTGAATGGGTGTGGCCTCAATCTGGAGTGAGGGTGTAGGAGTGACACCAATTGCCTTTCAAGCATGAAAAACTTTCCTAACTATGATAGGAACTCCAAGAACCACTATTGTCCAACTTGGGTCTTTGTGAGGCCCGTTTCGGGCCTCCTTCATGGTCCTATACACATGTGCCATAGGGAGAAGCATATAAGTTTAAGGAAGGCCAAAATACAAAGGAACTCAGCCAAACAGGTGAATCTCAAGCTTCCCCATTCTGTAAACTAATTGACCAGTAGTGGAACAAACCACCATTTTGGTCCCCTCATATCCCACAACCAAGTCATGTCTTGGTATGGGGTGGCCACCATGTCTGCTATCAGAAAAGAAGCCACTGGCTAGTGTGACACTTTGAGAACTATCATCGTTGTCCATCTGGAGGCCCTTATGGCCCCTGGGTCATGTATAGACACTCCCCTCCCATAGGGGATGATCCGCTCGTACACCCAGATCATAACCAATGTGGGGTGGCTCAAAGACTGCCCCTATAATCTAAAAATCTAATACAGGTTATGATAAGTACTGCCAAGTATATCTACTCTCCAGGCATAGATACGGCCATATGCCTCAATCTGCATAATGATGGGAGCCCAACAATAGAGTAGTGTATCACCTCCCTTGTCCTCAATCAACTGTGAGGCCAAGATACCCATGGTGGCCTTGTGGATAATAGGGATGGGAGCAGTAGGTATGTATCGAACCTTAATCCCCTTCTTTGAACCAAAGGATACCGTGACATCCCCCATATAGGTGTCCCACAAAGTCATCATGGATTTGGATCCTAATGTTTACATAGTCAATTGTCTACCCAGTATTGGAACCCCAATAATATGGTACACATCCTCTAGGGTGATCATACACCCACCCCTAACACACGACAACTGGAAGGTAATCTGGTCTGCATCTCAATAAGAGAACATGTCACATAGTATGTGATTGGCAGGAGTAACATGGGACACCCATGTAATCCTCTATATATCCACTCTTTGAATAGTATTGGTCTCATCCTAAGTCAACTGATCCAATATCATTGGGATCCAATCACACTCCCTCTCATGACTCCAACGGATATACCCTTCCTTCTTCTGCATCCACCAAAACACAAAAAAAGAGCAAGTTAGTTACATATCTCAAGAAAAAAGCTCATCAAAAACATTAAAAATAAAAATAAAACTAAGTTATCATGGATTTTTGGTCATTCTATTAAGAACCGCACTGCGATGCAGGAAAAAAGTCTTGAACCGAGTTGTTGTATGGCTATGTTGCCATAAAAAGGCTCAACAATGCAAAAAAGGAGCATTTTTAATTAAATAAAATACTACCTTAAGGGCACCCCCCCTAGAGACTCATTTAAAAATAATAAATTTTAAAAATAATCCCCCCTAGGCAAATATTTTGACTTTTTCATATTTTAGGTTTAAAAACACAAAAGTGAGGAAAACTAACCTAAAACCATGATGGTCTATCTCCCGCTCGCAAGGGCATGATCACAATCTCGCAACGAAAATTTTGACTATTATTTCAACAAAAATGGTCACCATGGGCCTAGAGCTCAAAAATCACCAAGTTGACATGTGCAAACAAATGTAAAAATGATTATAATATATATATATATATATATATATATATATATATATATATATGTTGTAACTTTGTTTTGAGTGCATATGTTCATAGGGCTAGAGCGCTGGCACAAGTATACTTCTATATCCCCACACAAATGGTAAGTCCTCTTGTCATTTTAATTTAGTGTTTATTTTTTGATACTTTATATATCTAAAATTTATTTTTCTCTTCCTCTTAAAGGTAGCGAGAGTTTGGATGGAAAATTTTTGGCACATAGGCATGTCAGGTATAGCTTTTAAATCCCCATTTCAATAATTCCATACTCAAACTCTACATTTTATAAATTTTCATCATTAAGACACTTCCCTAAGGGGGAAATATGTACTAACAAAAAATTACATGTGTTACATTGTCGAAAAATGGTTACAAAAGTCCCCAATGATGATACATGTCCTTTTAGAAGGTGTTTGAGTTCCTAAACCCATTTGCAGTGTAGATTTGTAGCCTAGACATCCTTACTTATCTTTTCCACACTTTCTTCCAGCTTCCCACTTCATTCTTTGCATGTTTTGGCCTTTAGTGCCAGGACTACCACCCTATGTAGGTGGTGGTTCTGAAACTAGGTGGCGGTCCTATGCGCTTTTCCAAGAATTCTCCATGCATGATTTTAACATGTGTTATTTAACTTAACTTGACTTTTAGGGCATGTTTGTGAACCAAATTACCTAAAAATAGTCTTGATTGATTGGTATTCCTCCCCTCTTCTATTTTTAAATAGATTTAATTAGTTTGAACTGCTTCTTTACTCAATGATTTGACACTCCAAGGCTGCCTTATGCATGAAGGCACATCCTAGCCAATTCTTATATATTCAATGCTTGTATTCAAGAAAATGGCTTGAGAATTTTTTGTGTCTTGCATAGTATTACTGCCACAATCTTGTTGGAAATTACATAGCCGAGCTCTATTCACTTGTGTTATCTCTCTCCCATGTGCATTATAACCAAACTACCTTCAAGATATCATTACTCAAGTTCCTTAGCCTTCTGCTACCTTTTCATTCCCAATTCCTTGGACTCATATGCACACATAGAGAATGAAATGATAAACTGAGGGGGAAAATTATTACACAACTGGATTTTCCTCTATTTTTTGAATTCCAAGTTGGATTTTTTTCTTAATTTCCTTCATTCCTACAATTTATCATTGTTACATCATATCAAATAGAGTAAAAATCAATTTCCTTTCATTTGCAAGTAATTAGTTAATTTCCAAGAGGTTTTAAATATTTCATAGAAATCCCCAGTGATGGATCCTATTCTTCCCATCCCTGTGGATCTGAACGAGAGAATATTTATAGGAGGTTTTCTATATATTATAGATCATTTGGAAAAGATCTTGTTTTAAGTTAGTTTAGTTTCAATACACTCAGCATAGGTGAATAACCACACAGGGTTATCTCACTTGTTTAGTTTTAGTGTAGAAATATTTTAATCATTTGAAATAGAAGTGAATTGTTGTTTGTAATTACAATGTTTCAATTTTTTGATTTATTAGATTAGTTTCCTTTCAGCAGTAGCATAGATTGTTAGTTTCAGCTTAGTTAATTTGGACACTGCAAACTAGTTAAACATTGAGATCTAGTTAGGTAAAAAATCCTTAGGGAATTTATGCTACTTGTTCATATCCTCTAAATGTGCCTTCTTCCAACTCAGCTACTAGGAGATCACAATAATAGATCTTAGTCACTGATCCTCTTATAGTTAGCCACACACATTCAACATCAACTGGTTTAGCACAACCTCGGGGGGTTGAGTGCGGTTGAGGCTTACATGTTAGTTTTCATCCGTACAAATTGGTGAACCTGATGTGAAGGATTAATTCCTTCTTATTTCCTTTTCTTTCATTGTTATTACCTCACCTCTCTATTTCTTCCCCTATTGGTATGTATTTTATACTTTATAAAATATTTATGGAAGAGAGTTTGGTGGGCCATTTGGATATGATAGATATTACACCAATATGTAACCATAATAGCCTCCTTCTCTTTCAAGATGGGGTAATAATTACAAAAGAAACATCCAAACCTCAAGTTGTGTGTAGGGATTAGGGAGTTCTAGCATATTAGATAGGAACGAAAGAATCTTCCACCCATTTCATCCAGAGATGGCACCAAGTTCTCTATTCCTCTACAAGTGCACCCAACATGGACTAGATGGAACTTTTTGATATTTTACTTCACTCACTCAATCGAGAGACTAGGGAGGAAGTCCTAAATTTTCCTTTCTGTAGTTACGAGGAAGTTTTGGAAGGTGTGCTTCAAATTAACCAATCCTCTATTGATAGTGGATGTAAGATCTATGGTCCCAATGCGAAATTGGTATCCCCAAATAAAAATAATGTAAATTATCAAAACAATGGTCCCAACAACCAAGGACCTAAGGGTGTGAATCACAATCATGGTGCTACCAAAAATATTACTATTGATCAAGCCAAGAACATTGGTTTTCCAAACAATGGAAGTAATAACAATAACAACAACTTAGGAAATCAAAGAGGCCCTAAAACTATGTCATTTTTCAACACAATTGATGTAAATCATCCACCACAAAATAAAAATCAAACCCAAGTCCCAAACTAGTATAAAAACTCTGGCTAAGGGGAAACGAATCATGGCTATCACAACCAATTTCAAAATTATAACCGAGGTTATAATCAACAACATAAAGATACTTATCAAAGGACAAGAGACTACAACCCTAACCTATATTGTAGTTTTCATAAGGTTTGAGGTCATGATGATAGGAATTTCCATGATTGCAACAAGTTTCTGCAAATACTTCTTGAAAACCAAAGGTAACTCTTTGTAGACATGTTCCTAGAAAATCCTGAAACAAACCCACAACCTAGTCATATCGGACTTTTTACACCTCAAAATGTGAACCCTAAACATCTTGGGGATTCCCAAGCTAATCATAAAAATATAAAAAAGGGTGTTCCTATATGAAATAATGACCACGAATCATTAACTTTTGATAACTCTCGGGTTGCTCCTAACCTTGGTTCAAATGAAAATACAAAAACCTTGGGATTAGTTGAGCTAGAGTTTGAGGTAGAAATTAATGCAACAACTTAGATGAAGGAGTACATTTCACAACCCTTACCCATCTTTCCTTCCCATAGGATGATGTTCCTACAAGTGCAAAACTAGTAGAAGCGTATGATTTAATATCAGATTTGAATAAGACCTTTTCTCACATTTTGTTTCTAGATTTGCTGAAGAATTCACTTGCGCATCATTCTATGTTCCTCAATACACTAGGTCTTGGTCATCTAATCCATGTTACACCACCTCATAGCACTCAAATAAATCATATTGAATTTTACATACATCCTCTGGGACAAAATGATAGGGATACTGTGTTTGTTTTCGATATAGACAAGATGCCATCTGACGCTAATTGCTTGAAGAGGTGATCCTGCCTTATTTTTACAAGTCTAGGTTTATAATAATTACATTAAGAGATCCATGATTGATGAAGAGGATGTTGTAAATGTTGTTCCCTTCTCTTTCTTACAGAACCTGGGATAATGGGTGACAAATTATTCCTCTACAAGAAACACGCTATGAGGGTACAACATTCTTAAAGTGACCTCAATTGGAACCATAGTTCTTCCAGTCACACTTGGTCCAAAAACCATCTTAACAAAGTTTTACATTAATGACAAGGAAATAAGTTATAACATGATCCTTGAGAGACCATGTATTCATCAAATGAATGCTATCCCCTCCACCCTATTCCAATCTTGGGAAAGGTATTCATCACTCAAGGGGATCCTAAGCCCTTCGATATACACTTAAAAAACCTCAAGAAGAAGAAATGATTCCATACGGAGTATGAGCTTCCTATGAATAAAATTAATAAACCATCTCCATCAAAAGAGCTAGTCTTGATCATCTCAAGTATGCCAAAGGATGAAGTCATTGACCCGAAAACATTTGAGGTGGCCAAAATAGATAAGGGTAAATCAATATCTATGGAAATAGTTTCCACTAAAACCACATTGAAAACTATGAAACTCTTAGAGAGTGATGATATGATCCTCCTCCTTTTTGAACCATAGGGGATGGGTAGTCTTCTCAGGTTTTTATTGTGTTTTTTTATTCCCAAGATCACCAAAATATGTGTGAGGGAAGAACATACACAACACGATAAAATAAACTATAAAATAATGGAAAATACTTTGAATCTTAATCCATTATTAAGCATAAAGAAAGTGTTTTGAAAGCAATATGAAGGTTTTTGGAAGTGTTTTTGGTTCCCAAGATCACCTAGAAGGTGCGAGGGAAGAGCATACACACTTCGAATACATCTATCAACTAAAACATTAAAACTTAACTAATCTAGTAAAAAAAATAGAAAGAACCCTACAATCACCTGTCAGAACCTGCAAACAACCAACAAAACCAAATTTTTTGATCTTGTAGCTCAGGAATTTCTTTTTCAATTTTTAACATAGAAACCTACGTGCCCAAACTGACAAGTACACATGGCAATAAAATATGACAGTGAGGTCCAACACCTAGGTGGGAAGAACAATGAATACACTAGGGTTTCAATGGATATTCTTCCTTTCCGATGGAAACATGTGTAAGCTAAAAATAAATTTACAAAATATGTAAAAATACACCTGTGCATCGAGAGATGTGGATACGTGTGCCAATCAATGGATATGCTGACAGTGTAACAAGTACATGGTCCTTTGTAAATTGACTGATAGTGTAAAATAGAGCTAGATAGGTTCACGTCCATCTTGATGGGTGTGCATTGTTTTTTACAGAGACACTCTTATCCATTACACCTACACGTACCCCTATAAAAACTTGAAAACTCACGAAAATGAAAAATTTTAAGAAGAAAACAAGTTAGTTGTTGACCATGGAAACCTATTTCTAGCTAGACTCATTGAATGATTATGAAAAAGGGAGATTTAGCTTTTTTAAAATTTGAAATCTATTAAAAGATGAACCTTTTAAGCCTATAAAGCTTTAAAATGATTAAAAATGGACATGTAAAGCCTAGAAAAGATTTAAAAAGGACTATGGTGTAAGTCCCACTGGGTGTGCCAAATGTGTGCAATGAAAAGTTTGCAAAAGCTTATAAAATGGGGTAAGAACACAAAAGAGCCCCCCAAAGATTTAAAAAAGCAACTCAATGATAATCAGATTAGAGATAAGCAAGAGCTACCTATTTTCATGCATATATAAAGCTTGAAACAAACAATCAACCTCTAAAAGTGACTTTATTAATTCTCTAATCTATGAAAGCTATCAGTAAATGAACCTATTAAAGATCTAGCAATCAATTTTGTGATTGTTGATGTTTCAAAAGATTAAAAATGGAAGCTCATAATTAATGGCTTCTCCCATTAACCTAAATCTTTGAAACAGATTAACAAATAATAAGAAAATAGCTCAAATAAACTATGAAATATATCTAAGATCCCTAAAATGCTTTAAATCAGAAATAACAGAGAGAGAGTGTTCTTGGGAAAAGGTGGGAGGGGTATCCCTCTATTTATAGTTATTGGATTTGAGAAAAGGATGTTTTTGATGCATGTGGGACTAAAAAGGGTTTAAAAAGTCAATTTTTAGAAAAAAACATATTTCAAGGTGTGAACATGACTTTAGGAAGCTAAGTGGCTATTTTGGAAGATAAGATATTTTTCTAGAAATTCAAATCCTTCCTAGAAATTCAATAAGAGGGTTAGTTAACCTAAACAAGGTTAATTAAAGGGAAACAACCTTATAGAAGATGGTTAGAGAGGGATTAGCAGGGTTTAGGGGTGTAGGAGAGGTTATATAAGACAATTAGTTAGCGTAGTGTAGCCAATTCATAGGTAACTAGGATAATTAGTACAATCTTAGTAATAAGATCATGTAGACCAAACTATAGGCGTCTACATATACAACCAAAAATAAGACTTAAATTAATATAAATTACAACAAAATAAAACTTGAATATAGAGAGATAAGAAAGTTAAATTTCCCCAACATCATTAGTGGGATTGGTAGAGAACAATGCCAAACATCATACATCATGTGATAACATGTAATTATCCTACATTCACCTAAAGAGTACCATATGAACATGCATATGTGTATGTATACATTGAGTTTTTATTACCCTAGGTGACTCGCCTACACCTCGCACACATTAAATTATCAAACCTATCATTCGAACAAATCCTAAGTCACTACCCTCACCTTCGTAAAATCACATTTTATCCCCCATAAACCTTACTTACCTAACTTAAAATTTTTAACCACCCCTAACCCAAATAAACAAAAATTCCCCCCACTACCCAACCTTTTAACATCTTAAAAAAATTACCTCGCATCCCCACCTGAGAAATCCCAACTCATAAGTGGTTAAAACCACTTCCAAGATACTTTCACCGAATTTTCCAAATCTCTGGTGATCCTAACAGATCGCCAATGATTATAAATAAGAACTCAAGGCTCCAATTTCATGGATCTAGAACCATTGTAGTGAATCTCTATACCAAACTAAATTTCTATCTGACATGGATAAATCATATCAACTCCCACTCACCCTCCCTCCACCCTCACATCCACCTATCTTATTTCATAGCTTCCAAATCCCTCATTGTATCAAGCAATACTAGGAACCCTATGTAAGGAATCCAAACAACATCTCTATTATGTATATTGGATAGGATATTCCTATAGTAGTCCCCTCCCCTAATTGACCCTGTAATCATAAAATTTGACCTCCACCACATAAAACCTACTAGATATAGTAAAGTCACCCATAAATCCCAACGCTCTACTCTCGTCCAAACCACTACAATATACTCATACACCCATCACTCTATAAAAAATGATACATCAATCCCAAGCCTCCATCTAGTTCTATAGGAATATAACTCCCTAAACAAACACTTCCCTATGTACCAACATATATACTATATCTCCTATCAACATTCATGAAAATTACCCTCTAGATGAATCTGATAAGGTGTAACAATTGATCCCCATCATCATCATCGTCACCAAGTTCATCCCCTCATCATCACTAAATAGGGCCCTGTATGATAAATTCCCTAATGTGTATACCACATCTCCCACATCATCACCATATAAATCCTACCTAGTGCCCCCCTTATCATCCTCATCAATCACATAGATCTTCTCACCATGTATCAATAAACGTAATATATGGTGCATGTCCTCCAAAGTAATTATCATCTCTCATATAGGAAACCAAAATGTTCTTGTCACATGATCACATAACTTGAGAAATTCCAACAGTAAACCCATGTCCCTATGGATATGTTGTATTTGGTGCATCCCACTCAATCCAACAACCGCTAAATGATCCCAATCATCAAGCGACAATAACACTTGCACCTCATTCAGAATCTTTAGGACATTGTCCTGTGTATTCAATTTATCCTGAGCCTGCATAGAAAAATATATAAAATTAATCCATAATTCATCAATTTAAATTAGAATCTATCAACAATCAACCATATATTATCAAAAATCACAATTTTGTTCTAAATCACCAATGACTCATATCAAATCGCTAGTGACCCTTTAAGAATCTCCAATGAATTTTAAATCATTGACGATGTCATAAAATACTCAAAAGAACTTTCTAAACACTAGTCAAATATTAGAAAAATTAAAAACAAGTAAAAATAACTAAAATCTTAAAAACACTACCTACCTTAGTAGGTGTGGGTTGATGTCACATTTTTACACCTATAACTGCCTTCATCATAATCAAATACACTAAAAAAAATCAAACTAGGGCTATGCAAATTTCTTAAACTAAAAATAGTAATTGTACCAAATAAGTTTTTGAAATTATTTTATATATCATTTTTCTTATCACGCACCCAATCACCAGTGATTCATGAAGTCACCAAAAATTTTGTATGAATCTCTAGAGACTCTATCAACCCACATTTAAAATCAATTTTTGGTCCCTTGACCTCATAAAACCATCATTTTTCATCATTCATTACTAAAATAGAACATTTCCCTATAATTTTATTCCTTTTTAGGGCCCTAAGACCCTCTACAAAATTAAAGAAGCAATAAATCTTTATCAAATTCTACCTTCACAAAATTTCAGAAAAATCCTCCCCTACGGTTCTTCAATCATACGTCTATAAGGTACGAACCTATTAGTTCCAATATCAATTGAATTCTTGGCCATGTAAACCCACCTTTGTGGCAACATTTCTTATCAAATCATGCATCTCCTGATACATCATGGATAACATACATAGCCAGGATTATTTCCTATGTTTGTTTCCTATGATTCATACATCTATAGGTTGATAACCCATTAGTTCCCTTGTCACTTGAATCTCTCGTTGTGCCAAGTCCACATTGGTGAAAAATTATTTTCATGCCTAGCCTTGGGGAATATTAAATCATAACACACCATCATACAAGCTTATCTCATCCTATAAACTATTAGAACTAGTGATTATTGGAATTCATTGTAATCACCCCCATTTTGAGGGGGACCACCTATCTAAACAAAAATCCAATCATCTCAGTCATTTGTTTCCAGTAGTTTGTCCATTACAAACCATTAGATAAAAATGGGTCAATGTAGACACTGGATTTTGGCTACCCTAGGTGACCTGCCTACACCCTAGGCACGTAAAATAATTCAACCTATTATTTTAACCTAGCCCATTTCACTACACTCACCCCCTTAAAATCACATTTTTACCTCTCGTAAACCTTACCTAACTTAAAATTCTTAACCAAACCTAATCAATCTCAACCCATTCCCCCATTACCAAGCCTCTTAACATCCCAACAATATTATCTTCCATGCCCACCCAAAAAATGCCAACTTGGAAGTGGCTAAAACCACTTCTAAGATGTTTTCCCTAAATTTTCTGGATCGCCGGTGATCCTAACAAATCACCAATGATTATAAATAGGACCTCAAGGCTCCTGTTTTAGGGATATAGAACCATTGTAGTGAAGCTATTTCACATTAATCAACCAAATGACATTGTAACAAGCCTATAAATTTCCTCACCACTTCTTTCAATCCATCAGATGCTATATAAATATCCTCTAAGAATTTACAGTTTTATCTAGTCTAGTTTTACATCAAAGATAATCATGCCCTAATCTCTATGTTAGGAAATAAGAGATAAAATATGTGGAATAATCCCTTATAGAATCGCAATAGTAGAAACTAATATGCAAAAAATATTACAGATCTCAAATAAAATTGCAGAATAAATAACACAACACAGAGAGATGAGATTTAATGTGGTTCATCCAATTTGGGCTATGTCCACCAAGAATCACTTGCTCAGATTTTATTACAAGCCTCCACTCTCTCAATACAATACCCAGTTCCTTTTGGAGCTATGCTCAACAAACTCTACATAATTCACACCCAAATTCAAAACACATCTGCAATAAATTTTCTTGTCTTTGTATCATATGTATAAGACCATATAAATAGACAATTTCTTAAGAAGTTTGATACAAAACTGTGGGTATCAAAACCATGGGTAAAAATTGTGGCTATCAAAACTATGGGCAAAAAACCATGGGTATCAAAACAATGGGTACCAAAAAACCATGGGCCCAAAAAAATCCCATAACAGTTACCCATTACCCATGGGTTAATAAACCACCCATGAAAATTTGCTTCGGGGGCTTCACTCCCAAACCCCCCTGACCCGCTCACCGGTGAGCAGGACCGCCGTAAAAATACCCGAGTGTAACACATATAAGGTGTACCACACTCTAACATGAAAATAGGCTCCACAAACATAACACTCTACCTATTTTAATTTCATTAACATATAAGATATAAACCAAATAAATCATACTAAATCTTTGTTTCTGAAAAAATATTCTTTTATCGACATATCAACTTTTAATAGAGATTGTTAATGATTCACATAATCACATTTGATTCCACTGATTGCCCACAATCCCTATGGATCACCATCGATCCTTTTCAATTTATTCATTTTATCTGATACCATGCATTTGTCATACATTTATCAGTCTATTTTGGCCTAATATGTTTTTTTGCAAGATGTGTTCCTTTAGATGGTTGTCCCTAGTCCATCACACCCTATCACAAGAATATGCAATCTCATGATATTGAAACAAAATTTCATATGGGAGAAGTTTGAAATTGTCCACAAACTCAGCATGTACACCATTGCCCTCACTCCTGAAATCAAAGACATTGAGGAGTATCTCGAGGTCATACAAAAAGAATGAGAAGCCACATAACATTTTATGTTTTACTATTTCAAAGACTTGGAGATCACCGTAGCCATTTCCTGGGCTTCCTAATAAGAAGAGCATGATATCTCCACCCCCTTAAATTATCACTTTATTATCATTTTCTTACTTTATTATCTTACGTCTTAATTATAAAACATGAGTTTACAGCCTTCAAGGAATCCCTTTGGATTCTTGGGATTGGTAGTTTCCAAAAAATTATTAAATCATTATCTAATGTTCATCTTGTCTAGTTATATTTGCACATAGGTCCTCTCACTCAATGAAAGGAGGATATTTTTACATTGATCATGTACCCATTTCTCCCAACATTGCGATTATCAGCGCAGGTATAAGTAAAACCTTTTTTATTTAGAGGTTTTGGTATTTCAACATAATAACAACTAACCAAAATTCACCATTAACAATGTATGGAAAAAGGTTATTATAGACAACGGAAATCTACACCCCTCATCCTTTTTTAAATCATCAAGACACATTAATATTTCATTATATTAATAAACTACATCCCATACCAATTCCCTTCATCACTTCCCATTCTTATTTAGCTAATTAATCAATTAATTAAATATTTTATCATACACACCATTTAATTCCATTCCATTTACCCTAAGATTAATATTCCATGATATTACACATTCCTAAATTATCTAAATCGCCAAAATCCATCTAAGACCAATTTTAGTCTATTCGAACTTCCTTATCTCTACATACCTATCAAAATAATTTATACACCTATCATTATCCCTATACACCTATTAAATCATTTATACACTCATGAAAATCATTTATACACCTATCAAGATCATACTTAAATTAGTATGATCTAACCAACTTTATCACCCTAAAAAAACACGTCTCCTAAATAACCAACATGCCATCCCCATCAAAATCAAAATAAAAAATATCGATTTAGAAAACTACTCCAACTATTTTCCTCATAAGGCTCAAAAAAATCAAAATTTTCAGCAATTCGGGTAATTGCTGATGATTGTTTAAGAGATTTTTTTAGTCTCTCTTCGGGATCCTCCACTAGCATTCAAGAATCTTAGTTTTTCCTTTGAGTTAATATCCTCTTATAGATCACCACTGAGGAATAGAACATTTCATATTATCAGCTATCATCATTATCTATGATCATCGAATCTCTTAATCAATCAGCTTCCTACATAATATTTCAGTCAAGGTCAGAAGATCCTCTCAATCACCACATTGGTTACTAGGTAATTCTTTCCTTTTATTTAGGTATTCTATATCACATATAAGCTTCTACAAGTCTAAAACATTAGTTTAATCAGTCAAACATTTAATTTTGTTAGTGTGTCACTAAGCACCCAAGTCGCCAGTGATTGGTCCGATCACCAACAATTCTTGTATGTTAGATCCCTTTATCACTGCATCTTGCCTTTTTGACATTTAGACTTCAATGCTGAAAAACACTCTGCCTGGCTCTGTGAGTATATTTTAGTCCTATCACACTCCTTTGATCCATCCTTAGTATTTTATAAATTTTCTTAAATCAAACACATCGTTCATCTTGCCTTTGTAAGCGCATACATCCATCTACATCCTTGTTACTTTGAGCCATACTTTGATTCCAAAACTCCCTTTGGATTAGGAATCACCATCAAACTAATATATAGATCTGGATTGCATCAGTCTCTTTTCCTTTGCATTGTTGGTTATATTGTCTATTATCATTTTATTATCCGTTATGAATTTATTTTATCATTATTCGATTAATTTCTTGAACCCATATTGACATCCTTGCAAGGAAGTCCATTGACTTTTAGGGACTTTCCTTTACTAGGAGATCCACCATATATTTGTTTAATCTCATCTTGTGTAGTGTCTGTGATTGTAAAATTCTTCACAGAAAAGGAAATTGAATAGATCTCTCATGGAGCGCAATGTCAAAGACCATTATCCATCGTTTATAGGTATCACTAAACCCAGTGTCCTCTGAGGTTAGTTTATTCTTATTTTCTTGATTTTTTCATTGAGGTTGAAGAGTTAGGAATAATTATGAACATTCTGGCATGCCCGGCGGGATAGAGTCTCTTAATTCATTGTTTAATTTCATCAAAATATCATTTATTTTTATTTTCTAGTTCTTTGCTCAGTAATTGTTAGCAATTTAGTTAATCACCACCGATCAGGTGAAATATCAGTGATTCAATCAATTGCTGACAATTTTTCTGAATACTTTTTCTTCCTTTGTAGTTTGCCTTCTAGTTATTTTTTTCTAGTCATTTCTTTATTTTTTGATTAAATTAGGTTTGTAGATTTCAGTTTCTATAGATTTAACGTCAATGTCTAAAAAATCCTTCATTCATCAAGAATATCATGTTTTTCCACATCTAGTATTTTGTTTTGTAATTGTTAGTGATTTGGTCAATCGCCAACGATTCTCACAATCATGGATGATTCCTCTAAATCCTTTTGATTAATTTATAGTTATCCTTATAATCTCTATTTTCTATTGTTTCTTCTTTATTTCTGCTAACCTATTTTGTAGGTTATCGTTTCTGGAGATTTTTCTTGTTGGATTGCTTGTTGCTTAAAATTTAAAAATTGCAAACAAAAAAAATAAAAAAGGAAGCTTGATTATGGATGAGTCCTAAACCTTATTTTTATTTCAATATTGTATTATTTTCTTGTTTTTTATCATCAAAAATAAAATTCCATTTTGGGTCTTTAAACAAACCATTGCATCCTTATTTCTCACATAGTTTTAATTAGGAAAAGTAATTGGTTTCATTCACTTTATTTTCCCACACACACAACCAAATCACTTAAAATATCAAAAACACATTTTAAAAATTCCCACCCAGGTGATAAATATTGGTATTTCATCACCTAATAGGGAAACTAACTCAGTGTTCTATCTGAGTATAAACATATGTCTGTTGGTATATTGACAAAGCACCCGACTCCCTTATCACTGCAGGACCATGAAGTGAGGGGGTAGGCCCCTATACCAAGCCGTTATCGGTAGTAGTAAAAATTTGAGCCTCATGTATCTTTGGGTATATCAAGGACATTGCCCATAAACATATCTGAAACCAACCATAATTTTCCATTTCCTAAGATCTGCTAGCCATTTTACACATTTCACTTTTTCATAATGAAATCAAGAAAATATAAAAATCCATTCCTCCTATTTTTTTGTTATTTTTAATCCACCCACTTAGTTGTTTTTCATTATTAGGTGACTGTGTGTTTGTTTATTATTATCTTACTAGATAGCAATCCCGTAATCAAACTTAAGAAAAAATGTTTACACCATTATCTTTACCATTATCAACAACGTTCTCTATGCCATTACAACATTATAACCAATTTTATCAACCTATCACATCACATTCAACATCATTTATCTCTAACATGTTTTCAAAGCCATCTAAACCATCTTATTTCACTTAGGGAACTTCCACCCTTTAGCCAATACAACAATCTTATAACAACCCCATCCAACGAGTGTATGATGATTATTTACAGCCAAGATATTTCCAAACTATTTCTTCTTAGCCCATGTCCAATGTATCCCATCAAGTGGTATTTTCCACATCCCCCCCTTCATCACAATCTCATCATAATACTAATATCGCCCATCCTTCATCCAATCAACCCATATCTACTTCAACCCCCCTTTCAGTACCTCAGACATTCCAAACCTATACGAACATCCCTACTCAGGTCCAATAAACCCCTCTCATCCAAAAACATTAACATATTCAAAAAAATTCGACATCTCCCCACATCCCTTTGTGACATTCCACTTTACAAAGGATATCTCCTCAAGCTACCCCTCATCAACCTTCACATCAATATCATCCACATAAAAATCATCCTAATTTCAATTTTTATTAGTCAAATCAATCACATCCTTGTATTAATCCCTTCACATCTAATCCCACAAACAATCCTTTACAACATTTGTCAAATAGATTATACAATTTAGAATCTACTACCAAGGGATCCAAACACATCCTAATTTATGATCAGGTTTGTAATGATCCCATTCACCCATCAGTACCATGTAAATCATATCCTCCACATTAGGAATTTCCTGAGTTCACCTTATTTTATGGCCAGGAGGATCCTCAGTAACATATATTATCCTATAGAAATTCATGTTATCTTATCATCCACGATCAATATATTCTTCTTATAACCTTTCCTATGTCACTGGCAGGATTTCCCTTGGATTGGTATAATTCCTCCCTTGACACTCTTTGTTCTCTTTTACCTAGCTAGCCATGTTATTCCTTAATCACTTTGCTATCAAAATCACTCGCAAAATCACCATTTCTGATCTTACTACCATCAAACAATCTGAAAATGAATCCCTTATCAACTTTGTCACTAGCTAACAAAGCATCATCAATCAATTTTCCTTCCCACTGCCACAATCAGAACTAATTGAGTTATTTTCTCAATCATGTTCCCCTAACATTTCCTCTAGTCTCTAGATCCATACATTCTAGACATTCGATGAAGTCTTCACGATGGATAGGAAGTTTTAAAACCAAACCCTCAAAGAATCCCATCTTGATCCTCTACCTACACATGTTCCATTTGAATCCCCTATGTCTTCCTTTGATTAAGATGAAACTACCATGCAAAATGTCTTTACTTTTCCTCCCGATCCAATCCCCTTGATTGATTCAGTTCATATAAATATTGTACATCCTTAAAGTCATACCATCAACTTTATTACATAGGTTATTCCCTATGAAGATACGCCTTCATCACAAATACTTCCCCCTGAAGACTCAAAACCCCTAAATCCTCTTTTTGATGATTATCACACATTGGTATAACCTGTGTCCATTTTCTAAAAATATATCACCTCTTTACAACCTTTAGATTCCACCTTGGAAGTCATTATTAGGGAAGCCTCTATAATTGAGGATCTTGATATCCAACCACTTATTGAACAAATTGAAGAACTATAATACTCATGTAATCCACCTCAATCATATGTAGAGACAATGTATCCCTCATTTGAATCAGGTCCAATCCTATGCCTAGTTCCTCACTTACCATCTAGCCTGGAACCTTTTCCTTAATCAAAAGCCCCATAATCGAATACCATCACATCCATGGCCTCACCCTTTTCATCTGGCATGAGTCCCTTTCCTATATCTAATGCAAATGTTACAGAATTTAAACCTATCACATCTATTGCCTAATCCTCATCATCTATCATAAAACCCTCTCCTTTACCTAAAATCAATATTACAAAATCAAAACACAAATCATTTAAGGTCTCAAATTTTCCATCCATTTTGGGACCTCATCCTTTATCATAATCCAAATCTATCAAATCTACAGTTTGACCTTTACCATTGATTTTACGACCCCATCCTTTAGCTCAGTATCATGGCACATAATCAAACTATATCTCATCTATTAATCATCCCTCCTCATCCAATTTGGGACCCCATCCATCATCTAATTATATCAATCCTATATTATACCCTCCACCTTATCAACCTCATAATTCCCCTATGATGTTTCAATACCATAGGACATCCACAAATTCACCCACATCCAAACGTAAGATTCATCCTACTAAATGTTCTTGTAAATAAAATTTTGTTAATAAAAACCACTCAAATGAAACTTAAGTGGGGAGGCTCATATAAGATTATCTTATCACATTACCACCCATCAAAACACCCAATCCACATATTCAAAAACCTGCCAAATACGACCAAGATCAAACCTGTTCTTATCATAGAATCCCAAGTCACAACACAGAAAATTGTAAAGCTCTAAAAGACATAATCCAAATACTCTTCCTCATCGATGATATTCTCCCACAAGGATACCATCCTGTGCCATCATCAATACCTCCACCTTCAATACCTTTACTAACATCTGTAAGATAATGGGGACATCCTCACTTTACTATCAACGAACCTTTTTTAGACATCTCGTCAGCATCTTCCATTGAAGGCCCTTCAATGTCATTAGTAGCTTCTATTGAAGGTCTCTCGATATTTTCAGAACCTTAATTTGAAGGTCCCTCAATCTTATCAACACCTTCGATTGAAGGTCCTTCAACCTTGTCAACATCTACATCCAAGATACTGACAATGTCCTCACTGACATATCTAGAACTAGGGAGTAACCCTCAATATTATCTTAACAAACCTTTCTCATTTCACCTTCTAGTATATTTCCTTCATCTCAAATCAATATGATTCATTCATCTTTATGAACTTGAAATCAACACAAACAAAGAAAAGGTAAAACCAAGTCTTTGTCATCTACTCCCCTTTATCAATTTTATTCTCATACTCCATCCACATTTTCAACGAATTCTTTGTTAAAGGATCCACATCCTCCTTTATTTACCATATACTAAATTAATCAAGATCAAAAAAATTATAATCCTAACAACATCATGCCTTTTAATACATGTCATTTCCATCCACATTGTTGTGTTGGGAGATCTCCTATCTATTGAGAATTTGAAAGTCTTACTTTTACACATTTTCCCCTTGGCCCATATTTATCAAAAATATATTATTAATTCAAATCAAAATTTCACTCAATTAAAATGGAGTAAATGTGGAAATGTTTCCCCAAATTGGATCAATCCATACATCATCACTCATAAGTATGGGTCAAGAGTGTATCATCTCCCTTACCTTGATGGTGAACCTAAAAAGGAACCTTTGAATTCCTTGCACTTGTGGCCTTTCTACTGTTAAATGATTTATCATCATAATATTATTTACATCTAAGATCTTATCACAGTAATGATTTGGAAGCATGTGGTTATCCATCATTATCCTAAATATACCTTAAAGATGAGCATCATGGCTCTGTTCATCACATCTTTCACTACGAGAAGGTTCCTCCTTTGTAGGAACCCCTTAAATCATTACAATCACCTACCCTGTACTAACTAAAAACATGATATGGGGCATGTGTGTGTAAGTCATATACGCATCTTCTCCCCTCCTCAAAATGGTCTATTAAAGTATTTCCCTCAGCTCAAGAATGTATATAAAGTCATGGGATGCTTCATATCAAAATAAAAAGTATAATATAATGATCCCTTAAATGAAAAATATTCAAAATCTAAAATCATTATCAAAAATATAAAAATCAGACTAATCCCTTGAAGAAAAACTACCAGCCAAAATCATAGACTGGTCCCTTGAAGGATAACTATCTTTTAAAAGTAAAAAATCAAAATTGTAGACCATACCCTCAAAGGATGGCTACCTATGTAAATAAGGCTTCCTGCATTAACTAACCTTCAAAAACATCAATATAAAAAGCATCCAAGAAAGCTTCCCACATTGATAAGCTTTCTTATTATAGAAAACTTCCCACATTGATCAGTTTGCTTCAAAATCAATACGTAAGAGATGGGGCATTTCCCTATGAACCTGTTGAAAAGGAGTGCCCTTTTCCCATACTGATCTACACATACACAACCCATTTCATTTCCTAAGAAGATGCAACTACATCATCACACTTTGTTTACTAAGATCTTTCCTAACTACTCATTAACAATCTTATTTGACATTTATTAAGGTTACAAGTGCAAGTATTTTCACACTATAAAAATCCATCATGTATGTATCAAATCCATAATAGGGAAATAATTTCATTTTTACCATATTTACTTGGTCACATTTTGATACAATCCATTTTAATATCACATTTTAAGTACATTTTATCAAATATATGCACAAATCATATTTCTTGACATGACATACAATACATCCAAATCCATCTAATACTAACACATTAAAATTAAAAACATACATCACAACATATATTGAAACCATCAACACATATAAATCAATTAAAATAGGCCATAAACCTCATCATCATCATTATATATAAATATATTCTAATATCAAAAATCATACATCATCATCAATGTCATATCAAAACAACAATGTCATACAAATCAAGGCTTCCATGAGCCATACATCAAAACTATGATCAATATCGTATACATCTAGGGAATCCATGAGCCGTACATCAAAACAACCATTAATATATATATCATGAGTCAATAAACTAGAAACCTCCAAGGAACTTGCTAGCTAGGATAGTACTACCCTCTGCTCCCTGGGAACCAACATCACCAACATCTCCAGACTCAAAAATAGCTCTAGTATCGCCACTGGTTCCTCTCTCACTACTGATTCCTCTCTTCGATGTTTGAGGTGGGTGACCCACACTCCCAGTTCTCGAACTAGGGACTATCTCCCTCGCAACCAAATGATCAGCATATAATGTTACATCTGGGTAATCTTGGATCACGATTTCAACATAATATTGTAACTCTTCCCATACTAACTGATAGTGGGCCATAGAAATAATCCCAAAGGATCAAGTTTTTTTCCTTTTTCCACAAGCTTGTACCCTCTTTCCACCAGCTTGTTCTCTCTAATTGATAGCCCGGGCCATCGCCACTAAGTCTGCATAAGAAACATAAAACCATGTAATCCCGAAGGCCTTCCTCAGTTCCTCTCTCTTCTCATGATATCGGTTCTAATATGCAACTTCCTGAGCCAAATGAATCTTGATTTCATCTCACTCAATCACTACATTGTATTTCTCAGCCACTACTCTCCCTTTCTCAGCAATCAGGGCATCTCGAACACCTAAAATGTCATCCCACTCTCTATGTGTCGCATCCCTCTCTCCCTCCACCATGGAATTTTTGGTCATCACCATTGCAATAAATGCCACAACATCATTATCAACCTCTTCTTTCTTATCCTCATCATCAAACACCTAGATCACATTTTTTGGTTGTGCACCTCCCTCTACTCAAGCATGGACCCATCTCACCTACTGTATAACCTGGGTCCTATCAAAATCTCTCAATTCTTGAGTCCACCATGCCATATAATATAGAGTCACCCCACCATCATCAAGTGGTACAATATCACCATCCTCATTAGGGCCCATATTCCCCTTCTCATCAAAAATTATTATGGGTCTCATCACAATGACCCTCGAAGTCTCATTATTTCCATCCTACCATCTATATTGTATAGGCTCCTCAGGTACACCCTGAACCAATCCAAATTGCCTCCTCACATGATCAAAATGTAGTAGGTCATTGTCCCCTACTTTGCAAGCATGCACTCACATATCCTGTTGCATACCCACTAACTCATGAGTATCAAACCAATCATTAAAATATAAGTATACCCTCCAAATGGCATCCCCTACCTACATTCCTACGAACAAGTCTCTATAAAAATTGGCCCTCATCTTCTTCTATCCCCATCCCTTGTCCTGATACCATATGATAGAGATGACATGAATCTCATATATACCCAATGGCAAGACCAATGGATGAGCAATAGAGATATGCTCATACACCCAACACTATAGTAAAAATCCAACATCAATCCCATAATTTTTGTGAGAATTCTAGGCCCACAACTCTTTAAATGTTTGTGCTAGTAACATAGGCCCTGACTCAAATATTGTGTGATGCTCCATCATCTCCACTAAAACACCTTTCATCATCCATGGAAAATGACCATCTCCTGAATCTGGAAAATAAAAACAAGAGATGGCCATCATCATCATGGTCATTTTTGTGCAACCATCTCTCGTAGGCTCATTTAATGCCTTGTACTCAAATTTCCTTGATGAATATCTTACATCATGTTCTACATCACCATATAACCTCTACATATCATCTCCTCTCTCAACATCACTAATAATATAAACCCCCTCTCCATGAATGGTATATCTTATAATGCAATGAACATCCTCTAAGGTGATGGTCATGCCAAAAAGTGCATGTGGAAGCATTTTGCCGATCTAACAAAGCCAACATTAGACTATGAAATCTATGAATCTATATATAAGTACTCATGCCACCAAAAAAAACTACCTTAATGTGCTCCCAGTCATCATCTATCATGTCTACTCTCACCTCATCTAAAATTAATGGTATGTGATCACAGATAGTCAACTGTGCGTCTAACTGCGAAAAACAAACACATATAAACAAACATGAATATCATTCCCAAAAACATATATCAAAAATATCATCCACAACATATCAATAACTTCTTTACATTAATGTAAACATAAAAATCATCACCCAAAAACATCTAAAACATTACAAAATATCATTAACATCAATGTCAACATCATCATGAAAAACAATTAATATCAACATTTACTAAAATATTTAAAAACATCAGCATTAGTATTAATACATCAAGCACCAATAACCAAATTGGAACCACAAAAAACACAAAAAATTGAAATTATTCCTTAAAAATCATGTTTTTATCATCAAAAATATAAACTGCTAGATCATAGGTGAATCATTGGCAATTAACATCAATTGTTGGCGATTGCATGAATCACCGATAGTTCCTACAATTCTAAATTAGGGCATCCGTATGCCCCCAAAATGATATTGTTTCGTAAAAACTACCAATAACCAAAAAAAAAATGAAAAACAAGTTAAAATCACCTACCTTAGCCAAAGTAGGTTTTATGTGCTTGTTTAATGATGCCATTATGTCCAAATCTCCCCTTTTTCACTCAAAATAATGTTTTAAGCTCAAAATCAATTTGTAGACTCAAATTACGCTAGGTAAAAATGAGCCTAAAACATTGCACTCAACTATTTATAGCCCCAATTTTACCTTGACGTAATCATCGATGATTACCCTAATCATTAGTGATTTCTCCACAATCACTAGCAATTAGCTGAATCGCTAGTGATTCGTCCCATTTTCAGCATTCATGCCCATTATTATCAAATTATCACCTTTTTCAACAAAATTGTTCCTTTCAAAGTGCCCCAGTCCTTGAAACATTAAATATTGGATAAACAAAAACAACTTTGGGATTCATCATATGTCTATGGGACGTGTCCCCTTTGACCCCCATTGTGTGACTTCCTCTTCAATTCATCCTACCTTTGTGGATCATATGTCTATAGGTATCGAGCCTTTTGGTTCCCCCTATCCTTTGATCCCATGGTAACACATTATTTAGGTACCCCTTTGGACTGGGGAATTTTTTTGAATGAAACACATGACAAGTCTATCCAATCTCTATCAAACTAGTGTTCCCTGCATTTCGTCATAGTCACCCCATTTTTTTGGGGGAATTACCCATACAAACAAACACCATTTTTTTCCTCATTTTTTTCCAAATCATTAAGACACATCATGTAGACACTTAAAATTGGTTACTCAATTTAGTGTCCCTCACATTCGTTTCCTTGCTCAGGTAGCCTGGGGCACGTTTACGTCACCACTATCCCCTTGGGATATTATCCGATTTGTGATTTAAACACCTATCCTAAGTTTAATTCACCCCATTGTATCTTACCCGTGCGTAATTAAGTATTAAATATTTAATTACACCTCTTCCTATGTATCCTAATCACTTATCTACCCCAAATTTATTCTATCTATGTATCACCCCTATTTTTTTCTCTTCCCCAAGCGGGATATTTCCCGTATTTGGGGTAACTCTTACCTTTCTAGAAATCGTTCATTTTGGCCATCTCGGGAGTTTGTCCCGCGATCAGCGCCGACCTATACGGTCGGCGCCGATTTTTTAGGAGCAGCGCCGATTATAAATACAAACCCAGAACTCAGTTCTAGGGACGAAAAAAAAGGAGGAAGAACACACGCACGAACAGAGAGAGAGAAAGGGACAGATCGCGAAAGAGACACAGGTTGTAAGAAAGAGAGATCTTTTAGCATCAAGTGTATCAAATGAGAGTAGATCCTGTCCGAATCAATCCCTGAGAGGAGCACCGTTACTCTGCTCCTATCACATCAACATCGGACGTATCCATCGATCTTCTAGTGACTCTGTTCCAGTATCTCACCGACTTCGGCACATCCAGTAGACATTGACGATCTGGCCTTCACTTTCTGATTTCCAAATCTTTTCGCACTGTCCCCGGTCGACGCTGATCTTATTCAGTCGACGACGATTTTTCATAACCGACGCCGATCACATAAATCGACGCCGATTCTACATAATCGACGCCGATCATCCTGCAGATAGGTAAAAGGACACAGGTAACACAAATCCAACTTTATTTCATAGTTTCTTGTTTTCTGTAGCTTTCTGTCTGCTGTTTAAATTCGGTTTCATTACTGTAATCAGAAAATCTAGTCTTATATGTACATCTTTTATCATGTATGCTTCTTTACTTAATTGAAAACATGGACTGACATCCGCCGAGGAAGCTTATCGCTTCCCGGACCCGCTTCTCAGGCAGTCCACCTAAATACCTTTTAACGTGGTCTTTTTCTGTCAAGCATCGGTGTCTTGCAGGTTACTCGGATCTATTGTGCAAATTACTCGTGTGTGCCCGTCTTATCTACATTGACCTCCTTATCCGTCTACATCTTCGGATCTTGTCCATCAGGTATCAATTTTATTGGAGTTTTTCAGGGTTTTTGTGTTTAGTTTGGTGCATTAACTTGGACAGGTAACAAGCATGAAATCCTTGATCTACATTCTGGCATGCCCAGTGGGACCTAACCAAAGTCCCTTATTGGCAAGTTCATTTCTTTTTTTTAAGTTTTGAGCTTTGTTCTTTTTCTTCACTGATTTCTATCAGTTCTGCTTGAGCATTTCCTTTCATCGTTTTAATCTTGCTCTTTTTGTGAAATTTTTATTTCCTTGGAATTTTCCTAGTTCCTTGAAATAGAAATTTCCGTTTCACCTTTATCCGGATATATCTTTCTGGGTTTTGTTTGATGTTTGCTTAACCTCTTCTTGCGGAGCACTTTGCTTGTTCATGGGATTGTTCGAGGGGAAAATCTCAACAACGCACTTTTTGAAGTCCACACACCTTAGAGAGCTAAATCTACAGGTATTTCTCTTTTACGGTGTTTTCTCCTTTTTAGGAACCAAAAATATATATATATATAAAAAAAAAAAATCTTTGTTTGTTGTCTATCACATTCGAACATTTCAATTTTTGGTGCTTAAAAGGAATTTAATCGCATTTGGGAAAGAATCTGTTTGACTTGTCTTCATCGAAATCAAACATTTCATTTTTAAGTGCTTAAAAAGAACCTTTTCTTTGTCATTGCTGCTGCATGTTTTTCATCTAGTTTTAATTAGGCTGGAAAATTGATCAAAATCGGTAGTGACACTATTTGATTTTTATTTTTCACCCTTGCACACAAAGCCAAAATCACTAGGTATAAAGCATTTAAACAAAAATTCCTTCCCTGGCCTCGCCTACTTGGAAGTGACATCCAAGAGGAAGAGCCTACGCGGTACTCAGGCCGCGCTATAAATTCACGGAAGTTCTGGTATATATTGGTAAAGCACCCGACTCCCTTATCACAGTGGTGTGTGAAGTGCAGGGGTAGGCCCCTATATCAAGCCACGTACCGGTCTTTTACTGAAGTGCCTTCAGGACTCCTCACCAAACATTCCCCAAACCATCCTTAGTTTGGCTATCTGAGTAGTTCCTGTTCTAAAAATCCTTCCCTAATATTTTCTTTCTTAAAAGCATCAAAACTTAAAGGAGATAATCACCTGCGCTGCTTGAATTGTCTGTGCATTAGTTAGGTCAATCTTCTTTTTTGCGTGTTTATGACGGTCATCACTTGGTTACAATCTAGAAGAATGGCTCAACTGGCCCCTTCTTCTTCCGAGATTACCACTAGTGTGGATGTTTTGGCACCCCCCAAATCTTCCTCGGGACCGCTGTTGGTTGGTTCCCCATCCTGGTCATATAATCCTTTCTATCAAGCCAAAGTAACCCCATCACGTCCAGCTTCCCCTAGTCCTTCAGAAATATCATCTACGTCTGACTCAGAGCATGTTCCTCGTGGGGATCCTGAATTTCAGGCACTCCTCGATCGCAATCCGGTAGCCCTCATGGAATACCTAGTACACAAGTCTATTCAGATATCTAATCAAGGACCACCAATCCAGCAAGTGTACGATTATTCTCATGAACCATCCCAGGCCTTGGTAGAACAGTTTGCATCATCTCTCTTGCCTCAAGTCATGGAGAAGGGCGAGGCCCCTGTACCTCCCTTTTCTCTTCCACCGACCATATTGACTAGTTCTCAAATAGCCTTACCTATTCCTAACACCGCAGTTACCTCGAATATTCCACAACCTACTTCTGAGAGGTCCTCTACCCTGGCTATAATGAATGCGTCTGCGCACCCGCATATTGTTGTTAATTCATCTATGCCCTCCATCATGTCCCAAGGTCAGTACCTCTTTATGAGCCAACCCCCTCCAAATAGTCAGTTGGCTCCTGCTTCTCGTCCTCCAGTGGGTCTTTCTTCCAATGTTCCAGCAACAGTGACCTTCGCCCATCCTCTAGCATCGGCACCCTTAATGCCTAATCTGGCAGTAGAAAGCCCCTTTCAGGTTTTGTTCCCCAATATGTCCAATCAAGTCAGCACTCATGTTCCTCAATCTATCCCGATTCAATCAACAAGCATAGGAGTCCACCAATCACAGGCTCCACCCGTCATCCAACCTTCATTTTCTCAACCACTTATTATCTCACAGCCCGCCTATACACAAGCTACTTCACAGCAAATACCCCACCAGGTGTCACCCAGAACCCCTGGTTACTCCTCTTATCATCCTACCAATCAACAAATGAATCCCCCGTTGACACCTCAACAACATCCACCATTTGCTTCTTATGTAGGACATGCCAGTGTGCCTCCTCCTCAATCTGACGTGGTTCAAATTCTTTTCAAGAAAATCGCAGACTTGGAAGCCTCCACGAAAGGGGCTCGACCTTCATACTCCTTTGAAGAAGTGTGTAATGAACCCATTCACCCCTCAGTGGCTTTTAAGCCTTATCCTCCCCAATGGGAACTTCCTAAATTTTCAAAATTTCATAGTCGAGAGGACCCTCAACAACATTTGCGAGCATTCAAACATGCCTGCTACCTCATAGTCCAGGATCAGGAGCTTATGCTCCATACTTTCCCTATGTCTCTAGCAGGTCCTGCTTTAGACTGGTACAATAACATTCCTCAACATTCCTTGTTTTCTTTCTCTCAATTGGCCCAGATGTTTGTTGAAAACTTTTCAATAAATATCGCGCATAAGATCTCGATTACAGATCTTTATAACATTCGTCAATTCGATGATGAGTCTATTGTAGACTTTGTCGCTCGTTGGAGAGGGATAATCAACCAATTGTCTTTCTCCCTTCCTCAATCCCAACAAATCGAGTTGTTTACTCGATCTTGTGCTAATCACATTTCTTCCACTTTAAGGATCCAAACTTTTCATACCTTTGAAGAAGCCTTTACGATGGCATGCAAACTTGAATCTCATGCCATTGAACAAGGGAAGCTAAAACTTCGCTCTAAATCTAAACCTGATTTTTCTCGGTTTACCAAACCAAATTATTCCCCTTCTAAAGACAAGAATCAGGGATCCACCAATGCTATCGTATTAAAAACATCACGAGTCAATAATACTTCTAATCAAACACCACGAAGAGACCCCTCATCTTCTCGAAAAGGGACTTCATCATCTCGATCCTTCGCTCCATTGGGGGAATCATATGCCTCTATCTTAGAGAAAATGTTGGAAGTTCGCATGATCGAACTTCCCCCCATTAGGAATATTGATGAAAGCCAAGAACGTCCATTCTGGTATAGGGAAAATGATTTCTGTCATTATCATAGAACCAAAGGTCATGACATCGAACGATGTCAGACCTTTAAAAATCTTGTCCAGAAATTCATTGATAAAGGCGAGCTCATTCTGGATAACCCAAATGCTCCCCCAAATCAGGCACTGGATGTTTTTAAACAAACTTTTCCCAATCATTCCCCAAACCATAATGCTTCAGAGTCTCAAAAACCAAACACTCATACTATCAACTTCATCTCTACTAAAGAATCTCCTTCTAAAACCAAGCCATTTGCGAACACATCAACTGGATTAGAACCTCCTTCCACTTCGTCAATCACTGGAATTCCACCATCTTCAGGTAGCCCATCTTTGAATATTCCTACATCACTAGATACGGGTTCATCTCTCTCCGCTCCTTTGTCCAACCTTCCATCCATACCCGAGACAATGTCATCCTCATCTGTCTCATCGTCAAACATTCTTTCAATGCTCGAGGCAATTACATCCCTTCGAGTTTCCACTACAGATACATCTACTTCTGTTGCTCCCATTCTCACTGCAACTATGCCCCTAGTGAACGTACCTATAATTGTGCCGACTCCGACGGAAGCGTCTTCGATTTTGACTCTTCCTGTCTCTTTTCCTACAATAGTTCCACCCATAATTGCTGCACCAGAAGTAGTCCCTTCGCAAGGAACTGCTTCTTCATCACTGACTTCTTCCACCACTAATGCTGCTTCGCCCATTAAGGGAAAATCAAAAGAAGTAGCACCAACACCTATACGCTCGGTTCCTGAACTTAAACCGAGACAACCAAAATCTAACGTTGCGCCATCAGTACCTCCCCATTTACTTCCCCCAAAAAGGTTACAATCACCTTATGCCGTTGAAGTTGTCACCATCCCTGAAAAAGGAAATCCCATATTTCAAACCATCAAGACCCTTGGTGCTTTCCCACAAAAATCTCTCTCTACGCCCCATAAAAGATTGGATTTGTCCCTGAGAAGGCGTCTTCTTCTATACACTTATCAAAACCATCATCTTCTTCTACAACACATCCTTCACCAACACCCCGAAAAGCCGACTTACCTACTAAAAGGACGTCACCTCTTCTATCAGGATCATCATCTTCATTACCAAAAGCCAGGACACCCTATGTACCTCCGATTACACCTACTTTGCGAGCTTCTTCCTCATCTAAATCGACATTATCTAAATCATCAGTAAATTCGACAAAGCAACCCCCTTTATCTTTGAAGACCACAACACTTGTCACATCTCCATCATCTTCAAAATCTATTTTAGGGGCTCCCCCTCCACCAAAATCAATCATGTCTCACTTACTTCCATCTCAAGTGCCCAAGACTGCTCCTCCAAGTGTCCAAAAAAATAAGATGATCCCTAAAAAGACTGTCAAACATGACATGCAGGTTCTTTTGCCTCGGCAGTCTGTTAAAGTAAAAGAGGCACCTTCATCACCTCTGTCCTCATCTTCGTCTACCAGGTTCTATACCGAAATCCTTCGCCAACTTATCCAATCTTCATCCATATCCCTTCCTCCGATTAAACCCTATAACCCTAAAGGAGTTAAACCTACCTGGTTTAACTCTGATCTAATTTGTACTTACCACCGTACCCCGGGTCATGATACTGAGGGATGTAAAGCTCTTCAAGCTGTTGTCAAAAACCTTTTGGAAGAAAGTGATCTTTTGCTGGAGGAGGAGGAACAAGTATCTCCTGTCATCTTAGCCCCATCTGATCCCCAACGATCCACTCAGACCTCTAGTGATTCCACTCCAACTGATCTTCCACCTTCTCAAATTGACACAATCCATATCGCCACTAGAACCCAACACTATGATAATCCATCTTCATCTACAACATCTCGACCACGTGTTGTCATTTCTGTAGCCCCTGAAGGAGTTCCTCCTTCCTCACTAGCCCCACGACCTAAGGTCTCTATTTGTGCTGCACCTCGGGCTCAAATTCCCGTGTCAGTTGAGGAGAGTGTTATGAAACAACTCACCCAGGCTCCGGTCAAAATGTCTCTTTTTGACCTCATCCAATCCTCTCCACAACATCGCCAGGCTCTGATTGATAATTTACGTCGCAACGCAGTAAATTTAGATGAACCCCAACCCTTCGAGTTGGTTGTTGGATTGAATAGACCATCAACCGCCATTTCTTTTGAAGATTTGGAAATTCCTCCTCTTTCTTCAGAGGATTTGGAGACTCCCCTCGTTATCACAGTCCAAATCGACAACACTACATTAAAAAACGTTATGATCGATAGTGGATCTGCACTCAATGTCATCTCCTTGCACACATTCGAGCAACTTAAGTTACCAAAGAACGTAGTGTCACCCCCGCCCTTCGCCCTTCGATCATTTAACGATCAGCTAGCAGTTACTTTAGGAACTATGGTCTTACCCATTCGAGTAGGTAAGAAGCTGCTTCATGAACTCTTCTACATTGTTGAAGGAAAATTCCACTATAATATGATCCTCGGACGCTCCTGGATTCACACGATGCATTGTGTCCCATCCACCCTCCATCGATGCTTAAAATATCAATATGAGGGTAAAATATATACTCATCCAGGAGATCCTTTTCCTTCCGCACAATGCGACATGACCACAAGGTCTGCCCCTCTAAAGGAAAATACTTCTTCTCCTGACGGGGCCTCATCTTCTTCCATACCTACAACCAAACTACCGGATTTACAAAATCTAGAAGAGACATTGTAGCGTTTCTCATTGGGAGAGCTTCCTCTCTTTTCTTTCGACGCTCATCTCAAACCTAGTGAGTATGGTAGACCAGACAAACAACTTGAATATCAACCAGGTCTCGGTCACATCGTCACCATTGGTCTGCCCAATCAACAGACTAATTTCATCTACGGTGGTCTTGATACACCTCACTATCGCCCGGATTCTCCTCCTAGGACCAAACCTTACTTAACAGGGTTCGATTATCTATAGAATCCCACGTTTGCAAAAACTTATTTATATCGATGCGCGTGGAAGGGTTTTGGCCTAGGAAAATATGAACAAGGTGTGCATGACCTCACATCCATTCCTACTCTCATGCCACATCAAAAATTTGGTTTAGGATTTAAACCTCTTTTAAAAGCCACTATCACTATTCTCGATGAGCCTCTTCCTATTGAGGAACCATCTTCTCCCGCTAAGTCAGAAGCATCACTCAATGTGGACGATGACATTTCCATCCCACCTAACTTTTTTTTTTATCAATACCATTTCCTTAGGGCCGCTAGCCTATAAGACTAACAACCGGTCCGCTTCCATACCGTTAATCTTCCCTG
This sequence comes from Taxus chinensis, assembly GCA_019776745.2. Classification (NCBI taxonomy): domain Eukaryota; kingdom Viridiplantae; phylum Streptophyta; class Pinopsida; order Cupressales; family Taxaceae; genus Taxus; species Taxus chinensis. The sequence goes on from CM034150.1 coordinate 604,268,596, forward strand.
AAATGATTGGAGACGACTCTCCTACTATCAACACTATCCACTGTGCGGATGATGATTCTGTCCTCACCTATCTGGGGGTAGAGGATTCATATCTTCCCAAGGCTATTCCTTCTGACATGTCTACGCTTCTCAACGAAGCCACTGTCGACCTTAATATAGGGACTTCTGAAGACCCTCGCATCATTAAGGTCGGCCAATCCCTTAATCCACAGGAGTTAGGAGATTTTACCACTTTTCTTTCCAACCATCGTCAAGCCTTTGCTTGGTCATATGAGGATATGCCAGGACTCGATCCCGCTATTGTGGTCCACAATATCGTTACTCTTCCCAACATCAAACTAGTCAATTTTTTTTTACGTAAAATGCACCCTAGAGTAGCCCTTCTTGTTAAAGAAGAATTACAGCGCTTGCTCTCGGCTAACTTCATCCAACCCATCGATTATCCACAATGGGTTTCCAATGTAGTACCAGTAACTAAGGCTACTGGGAAAATTCGAATTTGTACCGACTTCCGGGATCTTAATCTTGCTTGTCCAAAAGATGATTTTCCTTTACCTAATATCGACCAACTTGTGGATTTAACTGCGGGTCATGAGATGCTTTCTCTTATGGATGGTTTCTCTGGATATAATTAAATTCTCATCGCACCAGAAGACCAACATAAGACTTCTTTCATAACTCCTTGGGGGACCTTTTGTTATCGCGTCATGCCTTTCGGTCTTAAGAACACAGGAGCAACCTATCAGCGAGAAATGACCTACATCTTCCATGATCTCTTACACAAAACTATGAAAGATTACGTTGACGATATCCTCGGTAAATCCAAACGTCATCAAGATCATCTTTTCATCCTTGCACCTCTCTTTGAGAGGCTTATCCGCTTTTGTCTTTGTCTAAATCCATCTAAGTGCGTGTTTGGTGTTCTCACTGGTAAACTTTTAGGTTTTATCATTTCCATCAGGGGTATTGAAGTGGACCCCGCAAAAATAAAAGCTATCCTTGAGATGCCTCCCCCTTCTAACTTAAAGCAACTCCGCAGTCTCCAAGGACATCTTCAATCAGTGCGTCGTTTTATCTCACAATTGTCGGACCGTTGTCAACCTTTTCACCATCTCCTCCGTAAGAATGTTCATTTTGAATGGGATGAACATTGCCAAAAGGCCTTTGATAATCTCAAAGCTTATCTTCTTTCTCCACCTGTGTTTACACCTCCACGCGAGGGGGAGCCTTTCTATCTTTATATCTCTGTGATTGACCATGCTCTGGGAGCCATGATTTCGCATCGGGACACTTGTGGTAAAGAACAAGCTGTCTATTACATCAGTTGCACCCTCCATGAATATGAAACACGTTATTCCGAAGCTGAAAAGCTGTTTTGTGCTCTCTTCTTCGCGACTTCTAAGCTTCGTCATTACCTCCTTAATCACAAAACTTACATTTTCACAAGTGTCAATCCACTCAAGACAATTCATGCAAAGCCTTATCACAATGATCGTATCACTCGTTGGCTCATGTTTATGACAGAATTTGACCTCGAATTTATCCCACAAAAGTCTATCAAGGGTCAGGTTATTGCAGATCAATTAGCTGATGCTCCTCTTCCGGGCACTCAAGACCCCCTTGCTCAATTCCCCGATGAATATATCCAACAAATTGATTTTGGTCTATCTCCATTTAAAGTAAAGCTCTTCTTTGATGGATCCAAATGTTAGCAAGGGGGAGGTGCAGGTTTCGTGATGATTCCTCCTTGGGGTACGCCTATCCCAATCGCACACAAATTGAACTTTGAGTGCACCAATAATATGGCTGAATACGAAGCTCTTGTCTTGGGTCCTCAAAATGCCATTAATCTCGGCGCTCGTCATATTGACATCTTTGGTGATTCTGAACTCATCGTTAATCAAGTCACAGGTGTCTATCAATGCAAGAATGATATCCTTCAAAAATATCGTGACATCGTTCTTGCTCAACTCCAATCTTTCGATAAATTCACTATCCAAGCTATTCCTCGCACTGCAAATCGATTCGCGGATACAATGGCTTTGTTAGCCTCACTTATCCCACCTTTTACCGAGGACTCGCGACTTTATGTGGCTGTATAACGATTAGATCAACCATCTCATCTTAGGAAACTAACTTCAATCCATGCTGTCACAACCCATACTCAGGATGAGTGGTATCAACAGATTGTTGATTATCTATCTCATTCGGTGCTTCCTCCAGATCTAACTTCCAATGGTAGAAGATCTTTTATCCAACGTGCTAATCGCTATACTATCCTAGGCAGGATTCTTTACAAACGCGGCTTTGATGGCATTTTGCTTCGGTGCCTCAAAACCCATGAATCATCTAAAGCTATCCAGGAGGTCCATGATGGTATCTGTGGTGGACATTTTAGTGGCTTAGCTATGGCTAAATGCATCTTACGTTTGGGATATTATTGGCCTTCTCTTAATCGAGATTGTTGTGAATACACTAAGAAATGCGTCAAGTGTCAACAACATTCCAATCTCACACACATCCCTAGTCAAGCTTTACAACCCATGGCGGATTTGTGGCCTTTTTCGCAATGGGGTCTTGATCTTATTGGTCTCATCAATCCCCGTTCTTCACAGCGTCATCATTCTATCATTACTACCACTGAGTACTTTACTAAGTGGGTGGAGGCTATCCCTCTTTCTTCAACAAAGGCTAAACCCATAGTTGATTTCGTCTATCAACACATCATTTGTCATTTTGGCGTTCCACACAAACTCATCACAGATAATGGTAAGTCTTTCAAGAACGTTGATTTGCAGAACCTCTGCAAAGCTTTCAATATCAAACTCAGTTTTTCTTCTCCATACTATCCTCAAGCTAATGGTCAGGCCAAAGCTTCCAATAAAACTTTGCGTAATATCCTCGCAAAGGTAACTAGTCGAGCTGGTAGGGATTGGCATTTACATATCCCTTTTGCTCTCTGGGCTTATCAGACTAGCATTCGTACTCCTACTGGTGCTACTCCCTTTTCCCTCGTCTATGGGTCTGAGGCTATCCTTCCTTTGGAAGTCCAAATCCCATCTCTCCATGTTTCTCTTAGAGAATTTGTCTCCGATGAGGACTATCATCAAAATCGTCTAGCACAACTTGAATTATTAGATGAGCGGCGTCTCAACGCTCTTGAACATCAAGTCTATCTTGAGCGTGTCAAACGTGCTTATAACAAGCACTTGCAGCACCGTGACTTCAAAATTGGGGATCTTGTTCTGAAAGAAAATCAAAATGTCACTACACTCGAAAGAAGTCAACGTGGTAAGTTTGCTCCCAACTATATGGGCCCGTACGTTATCACTCATAAATATGGGTCTGGGGCTTATCGTCTATCTTCCATGGATGGTATACTTGAAGCGGAACCTCTTAATGCCTTGCATCTACGGCCCTTCTACTATTAAAATCTATCTTACACAAGTCTATTCACAACACAGATCTTTCATCCGTCTAAAACAACCAGCCATATACTTTCATGGTGATTCAAAACTATGTGGTTCTCCACCTATTGCCTCTTTTACCTTAAAATATGAGTATTGTGGCTCTACTCATTGCATGTTTCTTTTGGATATGTTCCTCCTCATGGTAGGAATACCTTAATCACCACTTCATCTGTCCCAAGTGCTTATCTTAGTCGGATCTACTCGGGGCATGAGTGCATGTTCCTTTATGTTTTCTTCCCCTCCATTTAATCTATCTAGGTCTAAACTCAGCTTCTTCCAAAAAGATTTTCGAACCAAAAAAAAAAAAAAAAAGAGAGATGCTATCCAAAAAGATAGACTGATCCCTTGAAGGACAACTATCCATACATTATCAAAAAAGATCAAAAAGAAAAAATATAGACCATACCCTCGAAGGATGGCTATCATTAAAATTCAAAATACAGACTGCTCCCTGGAAGGACGGCTGTTTTTCAAAGACATATTCAAGGCTTCTTGCAATTAATCAGCCTTTCAGTCAGTTTATCCACTTTTTAGCATCACTGAAAGACTTCCCGTATTGATCAGTATTTCCATATCAAGCAAACTTCCCGCATTGATCAGTTTGCTCTTCTGCCAAAATCATGAAGCTGAGATTTAAGACCTTTTGTCGATCATATGGAGAATCCTATTTTCCCACTATGGACATGTATTATGTCCCTTGTAAATTCCGATAAGATACTTACTTACTGTTCCTTTCGTTTCCCTCCTAGATCTGTTTTGCGGCTAGTTAGTGTCAGGTTTATTTTAACCTCATGTAGGGCCTTACATGCATGATATTGTGATTTCCTATCTGGATTCTATCTATGGTCGGTTGGGAGTCCAACTTATCATTTTCTTTCTTATCCAGGCATATTTTCTTTATTTCTAGTCAAGGTCATTTTCATTACTTCCTTGGCTCTCGCAAAGAGTATTCCCCATTATTCTTTGTTTTTCATCCAGTCAAATTCACATTTCAATCAAAATTTATCCTCTGTCTAATATCATCTTACCTATCAAAGCATCTATTATCAACACATGTGGATCTGGCCATCTATTTTCATCAAAATTAAATTAACATCTCAAACATGCCGAGTACATCAATCACATCTATTTATCTATCCATAAAAATATTTAAAAACTTGCACATCCAAGTTACATTACATCTATCTATCTCTATTTTTCATCAAAATTATATCCACATATCAATCACATCAAATCAAATCACATCTATTTCTATCCTCTATCAGTCTCTATTTATCCAATCACATCTATTCATCATCTATCAGTCTATATCTATATCCATCACAATTACGATACATTTATCCATGTATATCAAAATCAAAAGCATGAGAACAATTATATGACAAATGAAATGATGAATCTATATATACATGTGTATCTGTACAACAAAAATGGGAGGCTTTCAATCAAGCCATCTATACAATGCCTTCCAATCGAGGCTACATCACTACATGGATACAAAATCTATCAATCCCTATATAGTAAAATCCGATGCATGGAGGACACTATCTCCTCCACCCTCCTCTGGACCAGGCTGTCTCTCTTGGCCGCCACCTATCGAGCTAGACGCACCTGCTGCTGGAGGTCTCTGCACACCTCGGTCTCTCTCGGTGCTCCCTCCACCAGAGGCCCCGCTCGCTGTGGCCGTCGTTGCTCTCCTCCTCGCCCCGTACCGAGGCACATCTGGGGCATGCTGCACTAAGGCATCCTCATAGTATCTCACCTCAGCGAGGAGAGACTGATATGTGCTCAAGCTCATGGTACCCGGTGCTCATAATGGTGCTGCTGGTGCTGCTGGGGCTGCTGGTGCTGCTGGTGGTGCTCCTCCTAGGGTCGTACCCTACGTACCAGACTCCGACGTGGTACCTGTCTCCCCATATTTGGCCCTGAGGGCCTCCCTATGTCGATAATAGTGATCCCTCTGCTGGATCGCTGTATCTCACTCCTGGCGAGCGGTGTCTCTCTCCAAAATTAGGGCATCCCTCTCCTCTATCAGAGCCCTGATCTCCTCAAGAGCTACCTGATGTGTCTGTGTCAGGGTGGCATGCTCTCCCTCCAGTCTATTCAGCATCGCAGCTATGTCCTCCTCGTCGGCATCTATAGATGCCGGGAGATGTCGTGGTAACTCTGTATCATACCATGCTGCGTAACCCTCATCCACCCCTGCGTCATCATTGCTGTCTGTGGAGGGTGGGGCCTCTCTCAATGGATCTTCCGGGATCAAAATTGGCAGATCAGTCTCCCTGCTATCTTGCCTATAAGGCGTGTACGTGGTCGGCACTGTTTGCACTAGGCCGAACTATCTCAATACTCTCACAAACGGGACTCACTCCCACATATCCGGCCTACGGCCCCTAACCACCCTGCTCCGTCTCAGTGCCACCAAATGAGCATCCTGACCCGCCCATGTCAGAAATACCCGATATGGCCTCCAGATGACCTGATCTGGTGTCAGCGTCCTGAAATGCTCGGTGTACCAATCGACCGATCTCCATGTATCCCCAGCGGCCATGTCAGCCCACCATTGCCTGAATCCATAATCGATACCTCCCACTGCTGCTGGCATCCAAGGAAGCTCGGATGGCCTGATCACCGCTATATGCTCATATTCCCAGCAATGGAGCACAAAACTGACATCGATACCTGTCCTCCGGCCTGTGGTGTACATCCATAGCTCGTAATATATCTGAGCTATCAAGGCATCAGCAAAGGCAAATACCTTCCTGAACTGCAGAATGTCGCAAACGCAGTCTAATAATAATAGTGGGAATCTCCCACTTCCTGAATCTGGCAGAGCAAAATAGGATATCGCCATCTGAATCAGAACTATCCGTCTGCTCCAAGGGCTATCCTGTCTATACTATGAGGCTATCCGCACTACCCCAGACACTATCTCTGAATCATCTACCCTATCTCTGTATAATCGAACTAGGGCCCTCTGCTACTGCTCTCGCGGTGTAATCTCAATCGGGTCCCTAGTGATCGGCAGTCTCAAAATCCTATATATGTCCTCATGGGTGATGGTCATCTCACCCGTCCTGAACCAAAAAGTACACGTATGGCTGTCCCACCGTCGTACTAGTGCCCGCATCAGCTCCACATCTCGCGGCACTCGTCTGTAGTATCTAAAGCCCCCGAGCCCAGCTAACTCTAAATGCCGCCAATCTACATCAGTCACATCAGGGAGAATAGTCTCCAGTAACTCGGGAATAGCATCCCTCATGTGTCGAGCCTCTCGTTCCTGCACCCACGACATCAAGACCAATATTAGTCTCGTATTTACCCAAATCACAACATCCAAAACAACAACAAAAATCTCATCTCTTCCAATCGGTGTCGATTGGTAAAATTGGCATCATTTATTTCTAGTCGACACCGATTAATACCAATCGACGCCGCTCAAACAACAATCTATACCAATTATACCAATCGACGCCGATTGACTGTCCGGACATAAATCGGACCCTGGCCTCCTACAAACAAAAAAAAAATCAAAAAAAAAAAAAATGAAATACAACGGGTTCAAGAAGAACCACTTACCCCAGGTCGTGTCCTCCTGCGCTTCTGACCGCTCCCAAAGGCTTCCATGATGCTCAAATCCAAATTCTAACTCTCTCTGAATCAATCGTCACGATGAAAATAAATCGTTTACGTTTTCCGTTCGCATATTTATATGCGTTGTGTTTGGTTGGCACCGATTTTTTTGATCGACGTCGTTTATCTTGGTCGTCGCCGATTACTGTGATCACCGTCGATTTTCCATATCTGTTTGCCATAGTGTTGATGCTTGGCTTATTTATCCATCTGATCATTATTGTGCACTGAATATTGCCTTTCGGCGCATCTTTTCGATATCACCGTCTATTTCGGGTTTTGTTCCCTTTGCGTGGGACACTCGTACTTTTTGGCAACTTAGAGTTAAGCGGGTTTGTAGGCACTAACGTCATCTTATGAGGAGACCGTCTAGTTTGCCCTACCAATGTGAGTTCCTTAGGTTGCTGCCTTTTTATTTATTTTTATACATTGTTAATGATCAGATCTACTCCAGACATCCGACTGGGGCATCCTGCATTTTCATCTACCTCTTTCAAACTTGGGATCGTCTATTCTATCATCCATCCCATCCCTAGTTTGAGGGGGATCACATCATCACTTTTTCTTCCCTTCTTCCATCTCCTTGTTTTTGTCTCATAACCTTGCTCATCGCAAGTTACTTGACAAAAAGGGGCAAAATGTAGACACTTAAAATTGGTTACTCAATTTAGTGTCCCTCACATTCGTTTCCCTGCTCAGGTAGCCTAGGGCACGTTTACGTCACCACTATCCCCTTGGGATATTATCCGATTTGTGATTTAAACACCTATCCTAAGTTTAATTCACCCCATTGTATCTTACCTGTGAGTAATTAAGTATTAAATATTTAATTACACCTCTTCCTATGTATCCTAATCACTTATCTACCCCAAATTTATTCTATCTATGTATCACCCCTATTTTTTTCTCTTCCCCAAGCAGGATATTTCCCGTATTTGGGGTAACTCTTACCTTTCTAGAAATCGTTCATTTTGGCCATCTCGGGAGTCTGTCCCACGATCGGCGCCGATTTTTTAGGAGTGGCGCCGATTATAAATATAAACCCAGAACTCAGTTCTAGGGACGAAAAAAAAAGGAGGAAGAACACACACACGAATAGAGAGAGAGAGAAAGGGACAGATCGCGAAAGAGACACAGGTTGTAAGAAAGAGAGATCTTTTAGCATCAAGTGTATCAAATGAGAGCGGATCCTGTCTGAATCAATCCCTGAGATGAGCACCGTTACTCTGCTCCTATCACATCAACATCGCACGTATCCATCGATCTTCTGGTGACTCTGTTCCAGTATCTCACCGACTTTGGCACATCCAGCAGACATTGACGATCTGGCCTTCACTTTCCGATTTCCAAATCTTTTCACACTGTCCCCGGTCGACGCTGATCTTACATAACCAACGCCAATTTTTCATAACCGACGCCGATCACATAAATCGACACCGATTCTACATAATCGACGCCGATCATCCTGCAGACAGGTAAAAGGACACAGGTAACACAAATCCAACTTTATTTCATAGTTTTCTATTTTCTGTAGCTTTTTGTCTGCTGTTTAAATTCAGTTTCATTATTGTAATCAGAAAATCTAGTCTTATATGTACATCTTTTATCATGTATGCTTCTTTACTTAATTGAAAACGTGGACTGACATCCGCCGAGGAAGCTTATCGCTTCCCGGACCCGCTTCTCAGGCAGTCCACCTAAATACCTTTTAATGTGGTCTTTTTCTGTCAAGCATCGGTGTCTTACAGGTTACTTGGATCTATTGTGCGAATTACTCATGTGCGCCCGTCTTATCTACATCGACCTCCTTATCCGTCTACATCTTCGGATCTTGTCCATCAGGTATCAATTTTATTGGAGTTTTTCAGGGTTTTTGTGTTTAGTTTGGTGCATTAACTTGGATAGGTAACAAGCGCGAAATCCTTGATCTACACATCAATATTTCATTTTATTAATTAAATACATCCCATACAAATTTCCTTCATCACTTCTCATTATTATTTAATTAATTAATCAATTAATTAAATATTTTATCATACACACCATTTAATTACATTACATTTACCATAAGCTTAATATTTCATAATATTACACATTCCTAAATTATCTAAATCCCCAAAATCCATCTAAGACCACTTTTTAATTTATCCCAACTTCCTTATCTCTACATACCTATCAAAACCATTTATACACCTATTAAATCATTTATACACTCATGAAAATAATTTATACACCTATTAAGATCATACTTAAATTAGTATGATGTAACCCACTTTATCACCCTACAAAAAAAAACATATCCTAACAACCCAACACACCATCCCCCTCAAAATAAAAACAAAAAACTTTATTTAGAAAAATGTTCCAACAATTTTCCTCACAAGGCTCAAACAAACTGAAATCGTTGGTGATTATTTAAGAGATTTTTTAAGTATCTCTTTGGGATCCTCCACTGACATTAAAAAATATTAGCTTTTCCTCTGAGTTAATATCCTCGTACAGATCATCACTAAGGACCAAAACATTTGAGATAATCATTTATCATCATTATCTATGATCATCAAATCTCTCAAAGTCATTTCAAATCCCTTTCATATCAATATCTCATCTATCAATTTGCAGGCTTCCCCAACTTTCTGCATAATATTTCAGTCAAGGTCGGAAGATCCTCTCAATCACCATATTGGTTACCAAGTAATTATGTCCTTTTATTTAGTTATTCTATATCAAATCTAAGCTTGTGCAAGTCTGAAGCATTAGTTCAATCTATGAAACATTTGATTTTTTAATCTATCACTAAGCACCCAAATCACCAACAATTGTTACAATTACCAATGATTCCTGTCTATCAGATTCCTTTATCACTATAACCTAACTTTCTAACATTCATAATTCAATCCTGACTAACACTCTTCCTTTGTGAGTATCTTTCATTCCTATTATGCTCCTTTGAGCTATATCCAACTCCTTTGAGCCATCCTTAGCATTTTATCAATTGTCTTAAACAAAACATATGACTCAGCTTACATTTGTAAGCATATACATCCATCTGCACCCTTTCTCCTTTGATCCATACTGTGATTCCCAAACTTCCTTTAGATCAGGAATCACCATCAGTTTAACATATATCCCTAGACCGTGTCAGTCCCTTTGCCTTTGCATTGTTGTTTATATTGTTTTTTATCATTTTATCATCTGTTATCAATTTATTTTATCATTATTCGATTAATTTCTTGAACGTGGATTGACATCCTTACAAGGAAGTCCATTCAATTCCAAGGATTTTACTTTTCTAGGCAATCCACCATATATTTGTTTAATCTCGTCATGTCTAGTGTCTATGATTGTAAATTTCTTCACAAAAAAGGAATTTGTACACATCTCTCACAAAGTGCAACATCAAACACCATCATCCATCTTCTACGGGTATACCCGAATCCTTTGTGCTATGAGGTTAGTTTCTTCTTATTTTCTTGCTTTGTTCATTCAGGTTGCAAAGGTAGGAATAATTCTAAACATTTATAAAAAACTATGACTCAAAGTAACATGATAAGCAATGCGAAACATATAATAGTATAAGTAAGAATACATCTAATCAAGATTGAAGCTATTATTTTTGAATTTTTACAAATATTTAAATTCTTTTCAATTATTAGAATATGAAACAAAATGAATAGGAGAGGGGAGAAAGGTTTCCCCTAGTGTATAAATGGAAAGTGAGGTCCATTTAGGTAATTTCACCCTTGACAGTAACGTTTGAACCTAGAAGTAGAATGGGCCATCAGGTAAAAATGGAAGAGTATGCCCCAAGTGTTAATGCAATAATGATATACCTAATGAGGATAGTGTGAAGGCCCACTATCTAATAGTGTGAAAGAAGTACACATGTGAACATGATCAAAGACTCTATGGATATGGGGTAGTATACGTCGAGAAAGAGATTATGAATTGATCATAGATAGGCCATGGGTAGTGTGCATCCTAGGTGAATACCTACCCCTATGAGGTAGAATATGATAATAAGATATCCATTTTGAGTGAGAAGTAGAAGCCACCCATGTAGGAGATCTACATGTATGTGTAATAGTAACACTTGGAATGGTAAGATTTATAGATTCTAGAGGAGTATGTGTCAAAGCCATGTGGCCATCATGAGGATATGTATAAGTAGCTGCAAAAATGATAGAAGTAACTATAGGTGTATCAGTGATAGGATCCAAGGATAAAGGAGTCCATGGTAAGATGCCTTGAATAGTGATAATATGACAATCATGTACAAACGTAAGGCATGAGTGAACTATGGATGACACAGCTTTGGCGGCCCTAAGCCAAGGGAGTCCTAAGACCCCATCACAATACACAACTATATATCTAATAGTGAAAGGAATAGAGATAGTGAGGGGCACAACAAAAAAAGGAAGAATGATATTCCCATGAGAAGTGGTTGATCTATGGGTCATCTGAGATAATGGAAAACTAATATCTTACATTAAATATATTAAGCATGCATTAAAATTATAAGTAGGATGCATTATAACATTTTTAATAACACGAGGACTAATAAAAACATAAATTTGTAATCTATGTGATGAAAAAGATGCATTAACATCAACATTAGTAAAATAAATAATAGGTGGAGGGATATCGTTAGTACCAACAAGAAATCCAAGATGATGATCTAAAGATGAAGGAGGAGGAACAACATGATAAGCATAATTTGAATAAGATTTAGGATCTTATTTTTCGTGTTTAGGTAGCGGATCATTTAAGATTTTAAACTTTCCATTTTCATTGGTAGATTTAGAAATAGAAATAGTAGATTTAGGAAACTTAATGTCATAATTTTCAATAAAATCTTAGATTAAATGTCTAAGTTTGAAACACTTTTTGGTAGAATAGCCATTGCATCTGTGATAATCACAATGTGCATGTTCATCAAATTTCTTTACATAATACCTATTAGGATTATTGTTTGAAGAAAATTAACTAAGTATAAATAGATCGTAGAGGGTCACGTGCAAGCATGTGTGTATGGGAAAATAGAGTAACACGTAAGGGGAGTGCACAATAGTGAAACAGGTCTATGGACATGCATACAGAGGATCAGGGACTTTCAATTTTCCAAGAGGGCTAAAAATAGAAAAGTAGAGTTAAAGTGAAACTCAAGAAAGGTATGGAAATAGATAAGAGCAAGGTGACTTAGTGGCCAAGAAAGGGATATAATTTGGAAAATCACATGAAGAGAAAGATAAAGAACACACATGGATAAGTCTAATAATAGGATTAAGGAAGATTAAAGTATGGAGTTATTTATATAATTGATTGTTAGGACAAGTCTAAAAATCATGTAGACTATTATAAGCATGCCTATTTTTAGAAATGTTCAAGAAATAAGTGAAGGGAAATTATCCACTGGATATAGGTATATCGTATGTGTCTTTGTTTTAGAGAGTGGGTTTTGTTCAGAGTTAGAATTTAACAGTTCTAGGGTTTGGAGTCTATCTAGTGCATGGATGTAATGGAATATGATGTATTCATCTTTTATTTTATGTAATTGATTATGTTTTGTAATAGATACGTGTGTATGGGATGCCAAATTATTTAGATTTGAATATGGTATTCTAGTTATTCAAGTATTAAAGATTATTATATATGTGGATTAGTTTCCTTATTATGTGAGTTACAGAATGATCATGATTATGATGTTTCTCAATGGATGAATGGTTGTTTTGGTTATGAATATGATGAATATGCATGCTAAAATCTTGACAAGAAAAAAAGAGGGACATGGTGGATGCACACATTCCGAGTGATCTTATAGGCCTATCTGGATGAAGTGCTAGTGTACATAGATCTGGTTGGGTAATAAAAGAGTACATTAAGGTTCTGTTTCTAGGAACTCTTTTCAATATATCTCAAAGATGTTGCATGTAGATGGCATTTTGATTATCTTTGGAGAATATTGAAATTTGGATAGAAGATGACTAATACACTTTTACATAGAGATATAACATTGGACCAGACTTTAATGCATGAAAGTGGGTGGAAGACAATATGTTTGAGAACTTGTATGAGATGTTCTTTAATTTATTCCTAGTACAATTGTACTGGTGGTTGGTAGCTTACACAGTGAACAAAGGTATCCATCTAAGAAAGAAATCATGGACATAGGAAGACTACCAAAAACTCTCTTATTCAAATGAACCATGGACTAAAGTTGTGGATCATTACTGGGAAGGTGTAATGCACAACTATTCTTCAGAATACACAATTTTGATGTACTATTTCCCTAGAGGAAGTAGAGTTTGGTTCTTACGTGAGCCAAGATGATCTTATTTGTGTGTAATACCTTTAGCTATCAAGATCCTGATGGTATAATTGGGAATGGAAAAATTACCTATGGCAAGCTAAAACCCCACTGCACACAGGTGCATGAGTAGGTTTGGGGAAGGATGGAGGTGGCCCTAGTGGAAACAAGATAGAGAGATGAAAGGTGGCTCAAGTAAAATGAGTTTCTACAAAGGGTAGTTGATGATGTGATGAGGTTGAAAGGAATGGTAACTGGAAGAAGTGATGAGAACCCCGTAGAAGGCATGGGACCACAATATTAAGTCCTCTTGAAATTGGGAAAGTGTAGTAGGGAGACCCCATCGACATTTGATGATATTGAATATGAGGAAACCATAAGTGCACATTTGATGCAGCCTGTCAACCTAGCCCTTGTGCAAGGTGTTACAAATCCAAAGGTAATTATAGAAGACCATCATCATGAAGGTGAGTAAGAAGGATCTCCATGTTAGGAAGGAGATACATGTAGGCATATTTTAGTTAACACTCAAGAAGCATAGATTAGAGATTCACACATGACAACACACTATGTGCCAGTGTTTGGAGTAAGTACTTTTGGAGGTATTTTTATAGGTGCATCATCAGGAAAGAGATTTTGTGTGCATACCATTGTAAGAAATCCTATACGTGATGCTATAATAAAAATAGTTTGTTTCTAGTTTAGCATGATAGCTTGGACACAAATAAGTTCATCTACTAGACCAAAGATCATGGCGGGAGGTTTATGTTAGCCAACACATAGAGGAAATATTAATGGAGGTTTAGGTTCAAGATTTGGTCCCACTTCAAGGAAAGGACCGAAATCTCCACCATTACAACCACAACCTCAAAAAACACAACAAGCGATACCTAAATTTTTATTTGAGACGTATCTTCATTTTCCAGAGTATAGACATGTGGAGGATGCGGCTAAGCATGTAAAAAATTGTGAATTGTTATGAAGAGCTAAGGGAATAACAACTTTTGATAGAAAGGAAAGTCAATTTCAACCCAAAATTCAAGGGTGCACACACAACTGATATAGAAAGTATGATCTATACCATACTGCGGTGGATTATGATGCACTGAGCTCTTCCTTCTTGGATAAATTTCACATTCTTGACTTTGAGAAATAGAGTATTAGTGCATCAAAGGACATCAAGCATGGTTTTTCTAAAAGTGGGAGGCAGTATGATGCGTAGTTTAAAACTATCTTGTCTAAGTTATCTTATGATATTCACTAGATCCAACATGCATAGTGGTTCGTTAGAGGCTTGTTGACTCCATTTTGGAGGGCCTTATCACATAAAAAATTACTGATCTGCACGAAGCTTTGGAGGTAGTTATGAATGATGAAGCAATTGGGAGTGCAAACACTAGAGTGAGCCATTTTATTAAGGTGAAAATAACAATTATGATTAAGCAATTGGAAAATATATATACCAATTTGGAATATGAAACATGCAGTGGGTTATGGTGCACTGATTGTGATGTGAAATGAAATAGTAAGGATAACTATTTGCACAATAATTATCATGTGTTGTTACAATCTTGTGATATTTTTCACAAGAATCATGATGTCTAGAATTTCCCCATCTTACAACGTGTAATAAAGAAGAACATATCCATGTACTAAAATATTTGTGATGCACATACTCATGATACAAATGACTACCATTTGATAGACCAGATTCATGAGGCATGTGAGATTGGATTGTGATAGACCACAATGGCAAGTATCTGTCAGGCGTAGGACACCCACCCTAATGAAGGGAGTAAAAAAAGATGATGGCAGGTTCGAAGGTGGATCAAGGAGCAGAGGTCATGGTGGTAGAGGAATGTTCATGTGTGAGACTTATTACACTTGTGGGTACCCTGATCATTACCAATGTGAGTTTCCCAAGAATCATGTTTACATGTACTATGGAAAAGCACACAAAGTTGAGGATTGTCTAGAGCTCTATGAACATATGTGTAAGAATAATAAGAAGGAAAAGGGTGCAGGAATGATCAAGGTAGAGTGTGCGAAGAATGAAAAATGGACACCTAAAAAGATGGCTGATCTGGAAATCCAACTAGTGTTAGTCACCACATGAGTAGAAGTTACGCGTGCTCATTAGCCTCTTAAGGAAAATCCCCTTATTAGGAGGGGAAAATTATACATGTTAAGTATCTAGATGCTTCTCATCAAAAGGAGGTCTAATAAGAGACCATGGGAATAATTAGGTATTTGTAGGGAGATATCCAGCTCCTAAAGGAACATGCATGTGAAAGGGAACACAAAATTAATATTGAGCTCTATAGAAGGAGGTCTATAGGATGTTGCGAAAGGAGAATATCATCCCCTATTACGAGAATGGATGTGATAGAAAGTTCCATGTGTAGGATTTGAATGAGAGCACTAGATTCTTCATGAGAATTTACCTCCATTAGACCATGTGTATGACAAGGAAATTACATTAGATGAAGTGATAGACAGTTGACTAGTGAGTAATATTCTAATTAACACGGGTGTAGAGGTAAGTGTTCTAACTTTGGATGCATGGAATGAAATGGGGAGGGCACAATTATATCCATCTTCTAATGTATTGGTTTATGATAAATAAGATAAGGTTCATGTTTATTGGGGTATTCAAGGATGCTTCAATCAGTATCTAAGGAGAAAAATTCACAGGTGATTTTGAAGTATTGGAGCTAGTTAAGGAAGGAAATTTCCTAACACTTCTTGGATGGCCTTGAATTTATGACAAAAATGAAAATTTTCACTTCAACATAAGATATATCAATTTTTAGAACAAGGAGGAGTGATTTTTCATACACCTAGATGATGTGAAGGTTGCACTCTATATTGAACCAGTGAGTGAAGAACTTAATAGGATTTATGCATGTATAATACACAAACCTGAGAATGTGGAACCATAAAAAGAAGGAATACTTTAGTCAATGAATTTTCCAATGTTACTTGTAAAAATTGGTCCTATGGTACATATGAAATGGTTGTACGCAAGGTTGAGAGAAGAGTCACCTAGATGATCAGGATGCACATAATTAGGTGCTTAGGAAAAACTCAATTTTTGAGATATACTGGGGAAGAAAAACCTGACTCATTATTACACGTTGTGGAGAACCAAAGGCTGAATGAAGGGGATTGAAGGAATATACTGGTCTATACATTCGATATAACTACAACACATTAGTGGGAAACACAAAAAGATAATATATTTGGTTGGCACATGGCAAGGGTATCCTTTTTGAAAAGGTTTACTCAAAATAATATTCCTTGTCTTATACATGAGTATGATGGGAAGACTCCTACTTTAGT
Organism: Taxus chinensis; assembly: GCA_019776745.2. Taxonomy (NCBI): domain Eukaryota; kingdom Viridiplantae; phylum Streptophyta; class Pinopsida; order Cupressales; family Taxaceae; genus Taxus; species Taxus chinensis. The sequence continues at coordinate 604,285,348 of CM034150.1, forward strand.
ACACGTCCATAACTACGAGAGACAATGGTCATAAGGATAGGAATATATACCACTATCTCTTTGGGTACATAAGTTCTATTCTACAATGTGAGGATGAGTGCGAGCTTGGTATGACCATGATGAGTTAAAACGAGAGACTATAAGCTTGTGTGAGATTTCTGAAGGTATTGTTCACAAATTTGATTTTTTTCAACTAAGCCACCAATACATAAAGCCTTACAGTTTATGAAGTGCATCACACTAGGAGATAACACAAAAATTGAGGAGCTCATGATTTAGTTGTTTAGAGAACCTGATTTTGAGATGTGTGGAGATGTATTGGAGATAATAGATATACAATTAGGCCACACCTAGAAAGAAAAGGAAAAAGGGAATACTATCTACCTTATTTATGATGAAGAAGTAGAGAACCTAGATATTAGCCATACTCACGGTGTGTGTGAGGTGATGGATTATGCAGATGAAAAAGCATGTGCCTACCATGCTCCTATGAAGACTAAAAGGGTTAATATTGGTACTGAGGATTCCCCAAAGGAGGTAATCATTAGAGACTATTGGTCAAAAGTAGAGTTTACAAATATCATTGAACTATTGTGTGACTTCATGTACTTATTTCTAAGAGGCTATCACGAGTTAAAGGGATTGCATCCCTCGTTGGGAGAGATGAAGATTAAGCTAAAAGAAGATGCATCTGGTTTAAAATAATCCTTATAGGATGAACCCGAACCTACGTGTGAAGGTCAAAGAAGAGATTGAAAAAATTCTTAAGTGTTTAATCATTCATCCAATTAGGAAATCCATGAGTGGGTTAGCCCCATGGTGATCAACATCAAGAAGGATGGCCGAATAAATATTTGTGTAGATTACATGGAACTCAATGCTTCATGTGTCATATATCCTTTTACTATGTCATTTACATAGGAGTTCCTTGAAAGAGTTATAAGGCACAAAATATATTCTTTTACGAATGTATTTTTAGGGTACCACCATGTGTGCATTATGCACATGAGGATCAGGAGAAGACCAAATTTTACATTGAATGAGGAGGTTTTACATATGATGTTATGCCATTTGGATTAAAGAATGTGCCAACAATGTTTCTTGCTTATCAGTTGTTCATGCCTTTCATGACTTAATTAATAAGTTCTTGTACTTTTATCTTGATTATTGGACCATTTATGGGCATAGTGAAAGATCATTGTAATAATTTAAGATTGATTTTTGAGAGATGCAGGCATAGCTTAGCATCTCCCTAAACATTAAGAAGTGTATTTTTATTACACACTTTGGAACTCTGTTTGGACACATAATTTGTAAGGATGGTTTATTACAATAGATCTAACTAAAATTGAAGTGATAATAGTACATGAAGATACCGACCAATCAAAGCGAAGTGCATGGTTTCTTGGGACATATTGGTTATTACCAGGAATTTCATCAAAGGATATGCTAATATTTTTATGCCCTTGGAGAGAATTTCTCAAAGCTAAAGGAAATTTTTATTGGGGTGACACGCAGAAGCATGCGTTTGAGATCTTGAAGGATAATCTCACCACTACACCTATCTTACACTTTCCTTCATGGAACAAACCTTTCCATGTACATGTTGATGCCTATGGTATGTCTATTGGTGCATTCTTTGCACAACCAAGAGAGGGTAATGCGGATCATCCCATATGTTTTGTATGTAGGAAGTTAACACCAATAGATCAAGAACTATACAACCACAGAGCATGAGGAATTATCCTATGATCTATGTTCTTCATAATTTTTGACAATACTTATTGGCCCATTCCATTCATTTTCTATAGTTATCATATGGCATTGAAGTACTTTGTCAAAAAACTTGTTTTGTAAGGGTGCATCTTCCGGTGGATACTCCATTTTCTAGGAATTTACTTTATAGTTTTAGTAAAGCTGGGAAAAAGCAACTTGGACCCTGATCACTTATCGAGGATCAATTCTAGAGACAAAATGAAAAGTATTGAGGACACAATTTTGCATGCACAATTATTCAAGTTGAACCATATGCTAACAGATTTGGAAGACATTGTAGTATTTTTACACATTGGAATTTTTTCAAAAGGACTCAAGACCTTAGAAAGAAATAACTTACTATTTTGAGCCACACCATATCATCTTATTAAAGGAGACTTGTATAAGAATGGGTAGAGATGAGGTCTTGTGTAGATGTGTTCTAGAGCATGAGCTCCAAGCCATTATGGAGGAAGCACATGGATGTAGGCATTGCAGGTGGACATTATGCATGAAGAAGTGACCCCGCACAAGATCCTTTTCAGCAAGTATATGGTAGGAGACACTATATAAGGAAAATAAGGATTTTTTTAAAGCATGTGATCATGTAAAATAATTGGTAATCCTAGAATATAAGATGAGATTCCATTTTGACATCATGAAACCCATTTAAAAAATGAGTAATTGATTTTGTAGGACCTATTACACTATCCACGCACATGTAGGAGGAGTGAATTACATCATCACATGTACTAACTTATCTGATAAGGTGGGCAAGGAGTTTGCATATAAAGTATTTACACAACTACAACGAGGTTCCTTTGGGAAAATATTATTAGTAGGTATGGACTTCCATTGAGCCTGACCAAGTGATAGAGGAACTCATTTCTTAAATTAGACTATTATAATTTTATTGGCATATTTTATGGTGGCACACCATAAGACTACCCCATATCACCATCAGGAAAATGAAACTACTGAAGCTTTTAACAAGATCTTGGAAAAACACTAATGAAGATATGTGATGTTGGAAGAAAAGATTGGGATGACAAGGTATTAGTTGTACTTTGGGCATATAGAAGAACATATAAATGGTTGAACAAGGCCACACCCTTTCAGTTGGCGTTTGGCACAAAGTTCGTATTACCTATGGAATTTATTTTACCATCCCTGTGTATTACGTGCACATAAGAGAATTAGATGATGAGCATGTCATTGATGAGTGTATTGAAAAATCAATACAGTTGAATGAGTGACGCACCATTGTGCATTAGAGTTAGAAGATAGAAAAGGCATGAAAAAAGGCTTGGGCATGACAGGAACATCAAGAAAAAGTCTTTTTCATTTAGAAATATGATAATTCTGTGGTATGATCCAAGTTTTCACGCCACCATCTAGGGAAGCTTGAAATTCCACTGTTTGGGACCCTTTTTAGTGACCAAGATACTATAATCAGGTGCATGTCAATTACAAGTGCTAGATGGCACCATGCTTGTCAATTTCTTCATTGGGAGTAGGCTAAATCCCTACTATAAATAAGCTTCCTTTATATGTTTTTAATAAGGCTATATTACCACTTAGATTAGATTTACCTTTCATGTTTTTTATTTTCTTGTTTTTTTGTAATAAGGACATCCACGCATAGGGGCTGATTACAACTGACTGAGTTGATGCGCATTGAGGACCGCAAATAAATTTAGTGTGGGGTGAAGTAGGTGTGACTGTGTGTAACATGAAATTTTGGGATGCTGGTATTTTTCTTGGAACTGGTTCAGAGGTATGCATGATGGATACGAATGAGGTATGCGTGATAAGAAAAATGAAAGTGTTACATGTGTTGAGAAATGATAGTGCTTTAAAGTTGCTCAGATTGGGAAACCACATGAGAAAAATGTCTGCGTAGTGTAACATGAGGGAGGTTGTATTAGGATAAACTACTTGGTGTATGAAGTGCAGAGGAAGATGGGTTGTTGCGCAAGGAAGTGCAAATAAGGATGAATGCAGCCTAGGATGTAGTGGTGTGCCAAAAGGTTATGACTGGTCACGCATGAGGAAGAAAGTAAGGAAAAACACATAAAAAGTAGAAAGAACATTTAATGCTTTATCAGTGGTAGGTGAGGAGTGATTAATGCATTTTTTTTTTAAAAAACTATAAAAGGAGTGTGAGAAAGTTCATTCTTACCTTACATATTAAAGAGTTAAAGTGATTGAAAGAGAGAATAAGTGTAAAGTGTGTCTGTGAGTACAGAGAGCTTGTATAAGGGGAATTTGAGATGAAATAAAAGTAAGGAAAAAATGGCTGAGATTTGGACCTCTTTCAATGGAAGTAAGGGCATGGAAGGAAGGCACAGATGTTGATAATACATAGAGGTTCAAGGGTTTGTATTCCTGTAGAGCTAGGGTTTGAAGAGAATGCGTAGAAGCTACGATTTATGGAACTAGGGAATGGGGTCATGCATTGTAAACTAGGGAAAAAAGTGGAACAATACATAGATTTGAAGGAGTTGAGCACCCAACAATTATAAAACACGTGTAGTAAATATTTTGGCACCTAGGGAACATAATTTTTTCTTTGTCCTGCAAGTTTGAAGTATGAATAAGTTGTGAAATTCGAACACGAAAACTAATAAGGAAACACTAATTAAGCATTCACCTAAGGGAAAGGAGGAGGGAAAGGGAAAGAAAAATAATCCTAAAGTGGAGGACGCACTAGAGGCAGTGGTTTTAAAAAAGGTAGTACCCCAAAAGAGTGATTATAGGGCAGCCAGGTGATTCACACTTGACTAAGTGCAAGATTAGTGACTATAATCATCACTTGGAGGCACATGAAGCCTAAATAAACAAGGAATAATGAAGAAGATGGATTAGAGGACTACAAAAGGGAAATTGGTCTATGATGAATCCATGCAGAAAGACTTGGAGAGTTTTGGAGTACTTCAAATTCTATGAGTTACCCTTCTTTGGCAAGCCTGGAGTGATTATATCAATAGTTGATGTCGTGCATGTCCATGACACTACTTAGACTTTACAGGGAGAAGAATGTGTGTCACCAATGTAACTGATTGGAAGGAGTTATAGGATTGTGTAGTTTAGGTTTAAGGATAGAGCCAAATTTAGAGGATGATACAAGAGTAGAGGCCACTACTAACTGTGATTAACTACAAATGGGGAGGTTGTGTAATGTATTTTGCAGGTTTGAGTGACTCAGGGACAAGATTCTATTGTCAGTTGTAATTTAGGTGCATCTTAGAGGTGGTCATAACTAAACAAGAAATGGACTACATATTGCTTAGAAAATGGCACATAAAATTCACTACAATATTATAATAAGTCATTGTCAATAGAATCATTAGAAGAAGCACAGGGTGCAAGTAATAAAAGGTGAGAAGATAACTTGGGATGCTATCTTTCTCTTAATAGTATTTTAGGAGATAGGATTACCAAATGGGCCTCACGATAAGGTCTAGATATATCCTATAGAGAATAAGTCCCCATAAAAAATTTCACATATTACACATGTAATGGAGGAATCACCAATGCATATAAGCTTTGGGTGGACAAGTGGTACATGTGAATGCGCAAAGGATTCAAGGATGAGTTGTGCGTGTTGAGGGATTTTTCCTTGATTTTGGATGGTAAGTCATAATTCGTAGTTCACCAACATTTTACACTTGGGAAGGTTCTATATGAGTACTTGAGACAAGATTCATGGTGTAAACTACCTTATTCTTTCACTTCCAAGTACTTCCAGGCATCAATGAATATAATTTTAGGGATGCACAAAATTTGATGTTTGATGCAAATAGGGTAGATGTTGATTGCCACACACTGCACACCAAGTATTATATATCCCTTGAATTCAACTTATGTGGAGTTAATGGAGTTTGATAACATGGATATTACCCCTGTGAACTCTTGTAGTGGGGGAGGAAGAAACAAAAGTGTGTATATATATATATATATGATATATATATGGGATACTTAAGGCCAAATATGAAGAATGGGAAGTATCTGCCATACTAGAGACCTAATATCCTTTTGAAGCATCCTAAAATTAAATAGACTATTGGAACCAAAAGAGTACACAAGGAGACCCCTCACAACATAGGAAGAAGAATAATAGGAGAAAGATGATGAAGAGGAGGAGGCAGAAGAAGAGGATGACATTATGTTCAACCACAGTTGTAGGACAAAGTTACGGAGAGGGCGTAAAGGAAAAAGTAGTGGTATAGGAACTTATGAGGAAGAAAAGAAGTCTCCCAAGGTTACTCCAACCAATTCGAGCTCCCAGAATAAGGTGAGACCTCTTAGGAGCAAAGAAGGTGAAGGTTGGTGACAACTAAGGAAAGCAATGAGGAAAAGTCACGTATGAATATGTCACCCGCAGTGGGGAGTCAGTCTATGATGAAAAATAAGTTAAGGATGAGAATATAAGACATGATGTAGAGGTAGACATGAGTGCACATGAAAGTAGGATCTAGGGAATACGAGGAAAAAAATGTGATGGCTAGTAACCATCTAGACAAGCCTTGGGATGCATAGGTTAAAGTCGAAGTAGTGCACATCCAAGTATTTAAAAGAAGGTACCAAAAGGTAAGCGCAGTGAAGGAAGGAGGAAAAATGAGGAAGTATTGCGGAAACCTTAGATAAATTATATAGATGATCATACAAAGGTGTTGTGAATTAATATTACAAAGCATAATGCATAACAAAGTCCTCTATGGATAAGAGGTAATTGATCCAGAAGGAGTGAAAATGAACACAAAGAAAATTATTTCCTGGAGTATGCAGACTCACATAAAGGAGCCTGAGTTTGACATTAACAATGAAGCATATATTAGGAACAAGATGAAGATATTACTAGGTATATTCCTCATGAATATCAAATCCATGTAGTTGATTGATGAGTAGGAAAACAATTCTCTAAATAAAATAGCAATGGAGTTAGCATGCAAAAATTTAGACAAGGGGGCCACTATCAAGGTATTGTTAGAGGATAAGAGAGATAAATAAAAGGAGGTTCAATGACTCACATAGGAGTTAGGGAAGGAAAATAAGCATGCCAAATATGCCTTCAACAAATCCACTCACCTTTTGAATGCAATTACAAAATTATGCCCTGACCTGGAAGAAAATTCTTAGGATGAATATCCAACAGAGTTGCACTACTTGAAAGCCTTGGTAAGAATGTTGTTACATGAATAGAAGTGTGTGCAAGGGCTGAAAAAAGAAGAGTTTGTTTCATGGTGAGAGAAGAATAAGGAATCCGTGGCACACAAAATATTTGAATATGAGGTGTTGAGCACTATGGTTAAGGATGCAATGAAGAAGGAATGATGTACATTCGATAACTATCAAGACCTTGATCCCATCCTCAAAGCACACACCAATCCGGAGGAGACTGAAATTAGGAAAGTAAGGTTGGGCATGAAGAGATCATGGATAAGATTACATGGAACTAATATTTTATTAAGGTCATGAGAGACACGTTTGATGTACTACTCAAGGAACACAGATCGTTGGTTACAAAAAATATGTATGCATTAGAAGATGATTGGTGCCAGATGCAACTGTAAAGGATCTTGCAACATGGGAAGAGATATATAATATCCTTAAGGAAGAGTTTCTATAACTACTCCAGCCACCCTAGGAATAAATTCAAGTGTACGCCTATGGGAGATTGACATTTTTTAATTCATTGGTTTATGTAAAACCATTCTTTGTTTTTCCAATTCTTTATTCTTCCTTTCTTTGAAGGGAATTATTTATAAACATATTTCCAAGGACATACAATATCCATAGTGTGGGATAATGTTGGTAGGATAAAATTTACTAAGTATCAACAGAACATAGATGATTACACATAAGGGTGAATGTGAAAGAGAATAGAGTAGCGTGTAAGGGGAACACACATCAGTGAAATAGGTCAGCGTGCAATGTTGTGCACATGCATGTAGAGGATTAGGGACAACCAATTTTCTAGACAAGGAATAGAAAAGAAGAGTTGGAGTGCCACTCAAGCAAGGTATGAAAATAGACAAAAACATGATGGCTTGGCACGCACACAAAGGATCTATAACCAGAAAAATAAAATGTAGAGAAGAGATAGAGATCACACATGGAAGAAGGCTAATAATAGGAATAAATCAGATTAAATCATGTTGTATATTTAGTTCGGTCTATTATTAGCAAAAAATAAAAAAACATGCAATCTATTATAATCACGTGTATTATTAGGAAAGTGTATGAAGGAGGTGAAGGGAAATTCCCCACCATGTGTAAATATGGGGCAATGCATTCTTATGTTGAGGAGCAAGAATAAAGAGTGAGTTCTAGTGGGAGTTAGTGCTTAACATCCTAGGGTTTTGGAGCCTATATGAGGGAGTGTGCATGGTCCAGTGTAGGGTTATAAAGGTCTCTAATATATGTAACTTCTATGTTATGTAATTTATATTTTATTAATGGATAATTGCTTATGGTTTGTGAAAATAATTATGGATGACATGGTTTAATTGGTATTCATATATTCTTATCTTGTATGAATGTTTTTCTTATTATATGTGTTGTCATCTCTTTATGCTATGATGTATCATCTTGAGTGAATGGTTATGAATATAAAAATGCATGCTAACATCTTGATAAGCAAATAAAGGGAGGGACTTGGTGGTTGCACGCACTTTGGGTGAGCTTCCAGGTCTGTCTAGATGAAGTGCTAATGCACATAGCTATAGTTGGGTAATAAAAGACTATAATGATCTAGATTAAGAGGATCCAAAAGAGAAATTAAATTGCTTTTTATGAGTTCATGAAAAAAATATGTGGTGGGTATGGAAATCTAGTAAATGTACAACATGTAGATTGGATTTGGAGCTTTATGGGTTAGGATATATCATCGACAGTTGGCTTAGAATCACTAGGATTTCCCTTAAAGATGGATTTTCTTGGGAAATTGTTAGTAGATTGATTAAAAATGTTAGAACCATATTAAAGTTTTGCAAAAGAAGGTAACATGATTTAAAAAAAAATTGAGAGTATGACATAGATGATCAAAAGAGTCAAATAACACACATTTTTACAAAGGAGGTAATATGATTTGGATAAAAATATATTAAAATTATGATTTATCCAACACATTGTTCATTTAAAAAAGATTAGTCTTATAACACAAAACATAGTCACTAAAATTTTCATGAGTTCCTTTCCGCATTTTGTCCATTTATGCATATGATATTTTTGTTCCAATATTCATAGCAAAGTGAGCTAGAATTTTTTTTTATAAAGGATTAAAATATCAAATATAATTTAACAGAAAATCATAAAACCATCACAAGGCATAGTATTGTAATCTCCAATGAAATAGCTTGGTCAATAATGTGTCATCACAAATATAATCCCAGCATGAAACATGAAATGATCAAAGGTGGTCTTGGGGTTCTCCATGGCCATCAAAGAGAGGAAAATTAAGTGCAGTAAAATTTGAAGGAAGTGGATAAGAATAAACCTCGTGTATAAGAGGACTATGAAGAAGAAATGAAGAATCAAGAGATGGAGAAAAATAAGAGATCTATTGCAATTGATTAATTTGAACTTGTAAATCATGATATAAAGACTCTAAGTTATGCATTCTAGAAGAAGTAGTAATTTGGATATGGGAAATGATGGGGGAGGAAAGGTGGGTGTGAGGTGTATAAATAGTAACATGGCTAGTGGATGCCCTCGTATTGGTGGGAGGGGAAGAGGATGGAATAAACTATGTAGGAACTCTAGTGTGGATAACATTATTATGTGAAGGGGTGGATATAGAGATTTACTAAGATTATTCACAAGTAAAAAATAATAAGAGATATAGTTTTTTTCAAGATGATCATCGATGTATGTATTTAGGTCATTAATATTTGTAGTATAAATTCATGAGAGGTGTTGACCATGCTACGAAAAATATATCCAATAAATGGTGTGCAAGGTTCAAGTTCACCGAATGGTTTAATAAATTTTTAATCTTAATCACAAGACTGAGATCAAATAGATATAATAGTAAAAAGAAATATATATCATTCAAGAGACAAGAAAGTGTAAAAAATAGTGTAATAAGAGTGAATTACCTTGTATTTATAGATCTAGGATGATTCTGGGCTAGAAACTGAGTGAAACAAGATGGATCTAGATTGAGTAAGCTTTGTATGGAAAATTGGAATATGAAAGACCTTCAAACACGACTAACCAAATGAGGACATGACTACATGGGTGATAATGTCCTGATAACAAATCTAGATATGATCTTCTTAAGGTATAAACATTTCTTATTTATTTCTCTGTTTATTGTACCCGATTCACTATAATGCTTCACTATCACACTTAAACCTACAAAACAAATTCTACATACCCGCACAAGGCTCAAGAAAACATTAGATAAAATAAATAATACATATGCTTGAGTTTGACTGACCTCAGTGGTCACCTAATGGGATTATCATCAAGAACTGCGCTACATTTTAGACTCTATGTATTTCTATAGTGTGTGTGTGTGTGTGTGATAAAATTATGTCCCTTGAAGCTAGGTTAGAATTCTTCCAGTTGCACCAAGATAGCGGGATAGAACTAATTTTCCCCCAAGAAGAATGTGTGATATGGAATTTAGAAATATCCCCTCCTATGTAGTGAATAATGTATCCTAAATGTAGTCCTTGAATATTTATCTTTGTCCAAGTGATAGAAAGTAAGTAATATCCCAATTTGTCCAACCACTAATAATAGTGAGTACATCATGTATATATGATTCCCTTGTTTGAATTTCATCATTAAAAACCAAAAAATATGAGCCAAAGTGATGGGTAGTAATTTATAAAAGATAACAAATGATGTGACATTTCAAATTTGAGAAAAGGAGGGAAATGGACAAAGGCTCCCAAAGGGGATAGTAGTGCATGGCTGCTCCTGTACCTAATAGGTGGTATTATCTGTGATGCTCAGAGGATAAAATAGAAATATAAATTTGGGTCACACATTGTCTAATGTTCACAAGTAAAGTGTCCATTCTAGAAAAATAAAAGATAACAGTATCAAAAGGACAAAGCAATGCAAAAGAAAAACAAGTGTTGTTAATGCCTAGTTTTCTTACTTTGGAATCATGCATGTAATGACATACATAGAGGAATAATATAAGTAGTAAGTGTGTGATTTTTTGTCTTAAAATCCTACAAATTCTATGACACCATCAGTGACACATTTGGTTAATCTCAAGCTTCACAACTGATTTGTACCAACTATACTTTTGGTTTCTAGTTCTACTCATGCCTTGTCACCCATGATTTCTTCACCACAATCTATTACTACAAATATGTTAAATCACTATCTACATCTCTTCTAACTACTACCATTTTTACTAATTTCCTTATGGCATAGATGAGGATCACCCTTCCTTCTTTTTCAAGAATATGTTTCCTGTCCCTATATACTCATGAGATCTTATGAAGAGGTTATGCATATATCAACCCTCAACGTATCCCATAACCACACAACCTCGATCAAATAAATAATGTTCTAATCATGCCTAATCTATCCTTTTTACACATCACACACATTATTTACTAATCATTACAATAGACATACATCATACAATGAGCACACCATACTAATAACTAATATTTGGGCACATGAAAAATAAATCACATGGATATAACAATCATCACATACATCAATAAAATATACCGAACATAAATTTTCCATGAATTCAAATTATATATATATATATATCTATCCAACAAAATTTATATAACATATGTAGAGGTTATTGTCCATCATACATTCACTCATCATCCTCACTATTCTCAATAGGCATCAAAGATCAAGAATTTGAGCCTTATAATTGATTACTGAATTAATTTTGTGAAGTTTTTATATTAATTAATATTAGATTTGGAAAGAGTTATGAGTCAATTTTTATTGTATGATGTGTTTCAATAAAAACATCAATATTAGGTTTGTTGTTATATAATTAGGTTGGTATTTATTAAATTTTGATAAGGTAAGGCTTATAATTTTAATAATATATATTGGGGAATTTTGAAAAAAAAAATAGAGTTGGAATTTAAAATGAATTTGTTTATATAAAAACTAGATTATGAATTTCAAAAAGGAGGCACACATTGAGAGCTCCACAAAAAGGCTGGAAGCCTTAGAAACTGACATGTTGCTGTTGAAAGAAGAAGTTAAAAACTTGGCAAAGTAAAAAGGTAAGAGGAAGGAGGAGGAGGAGGTTGATATTGATAATAAACAAGTTGAAGATATCTATAAAAAACTAGACTCCTTGGACAACCTTCTAGGGAAAGCCAAGACTTACCATGACCATAATATGGCTATTTTTAGTACGATCAAAGAATTTATTGAGCAGCATGTCAGCAACGTCTCTAATCTCAGTGGAGTGCCAACAACTCTTTGGGGCATGGAAAAGGAAAGAAAACAAACCATTCAACAATTGGATGTTTCTGACCCTTCTCATATGACGACATTGGCTATGTTCACCTCTTGGTAGACTATCAAATCCAGAATTGACAAAGCCGCCAAGAAGTAATTGTGGATCTGCGCTACTCTTGTTGTCTTCCCTCTTGTTTTTTGCTATTTTTTGGCTGCTCTTCTACAGTGTTCAATCTAGTTTGATGTTTTAGGGTAATTGCTCTTTGGTTACATTGGGTTTCTATGTCTCATCTGAATCTTGATCCTTTTTGTAATGATTTTCATTCCTATTCTAGCTTCTAGGCCCCTTTTGTATGTAAGGGTATAGTCCCTTTCAAAAAACTATTTACCAATAATAAAAAATATATTATGAATTTCAAGAAAATTGAATTTGATAAATGTTATAAATTAAGAAGGGGAATGTAACCATCATGTAAATACAAAAAATTGAATTTATAAGATATAATATATCTTGTTTTCAACATCTTATAATAATAAAATATATAAATTATGACAAGATAAGATAAGAAGATAATAATATTCATATCCACATAAATGTCAAAATTGGATTATTGAATTGAAAAAGTACAATATGAATTAAAGAATAGGAAGTACAAAAATAATTTTGGAAAAATAAAAAAATAAAGAACTTGTAACCAAGAAAATATGTGAAAAAAATATCTACCTATGTCTCACATATCGATAAATATTCCCTTGTCAAAATGTTGCTTCCTACTCAATTTTGAAGAAGAAAAAAATGAAACAATATCAAATTTGTAGGTAAAAATCATTTCTAAATTCAAGTCTCCAAGTAAATGATACTAAACATCAAACATCTATCAAAATAAAATAGCCAACCATACTTTTTCCTCTTAAGCCATGAAGTATCAATGAGAGTTGAGTCTCTAAAGAGGAAAAATAATCCCCCATCTCACAGTAAGGAGAACAACCAAATAAAAAAATCATTATTTCTAGGATCTAATTTATTTTTGACAACTATGATGTTCCTAAGGAATATGGTGGATCACTATGTGGTTGTAACATGATCAAAATATATTGTGTAAAATGAATGATCAACTTACAAGATAATTGGAGATCGGTCTACCGTAGAGGTTGGATGAACCCACCTTGAAAGTGAAGATGTGAACTATAGTAATGTTGAAGCTTTTAAGAAAGAGGATAATAAGGCTCTAATAATTTGTATTGAAGGTAGGCTTTATGGAAGTCATATTTGTACTCATAGTTATCTCTTTTGGATACATCTAGAGTATTTATTCCCAAACTATGAAGGAATCTTATTGAATTCAATACTTACAAGGCCTAGTAGAGGGAAATATTTTGAAATAATAGTAATATTTTACCCCACACACTAGTTGTATAAAAGGTTTGAATGTTTTATATGGGTACCAACAAAAATTAACTTGAGAGTGTGGCATATGTCAAACTCTATGTATCATAGTCATTTCTTGAAAGACCAAAATAATGACAAGTAGGGTTGTACCTGTAAACACCCTAAAAAAAAATACTTATTCTTAGTCATCCATGTAACATGTAAAATTTTCCAAATGAGTTATAGAATACCCGTGAGGAAACCATAAGTATCATGTGGTGATGACCTAGTTCTTAATTGATTGATGGGTATAATCCGTATCTAGGAAAGAAATTTTCTAGCACGAATACTCGTTTAGGAACTTTGGTGAGTGAAAATTCTACCTAACCCATAGGAATCTTGATATACTTAGGAAAATAATTCCATGTTGTTCAACAAAATTATCAAATTCAAATCCTTTTCACCATTGAATATTGACTTTAATCAACCCAAAATCAAAAATAATTCTTATCAACATTAACATATTTCAATTTGACTACATGTATTAACACATTCTAGTCACAAAAAAATCCAAAGAAATCCCTTTGAGATCTAATTCTATACACATTTAGATCTCAAATAAAATCATTTAAGCCTTAGTCCTTGGATTCACCAAAAATCCTATACTTAAGAAATCCAATAAATTCATGACTTAATACTTATTCATTGAATATTCACTTTGTCCATTGTTTAAGCACATCTGATTGAATCAAACCCTTTATATATTGAATATTCACTTTATTCAGATATCAAATCAAATTAACTCAAACTCAATAAAGAGTCTTATATATGTAATATTCAATTTATTCAATTTAATGAAATTCATAAGAAATCAAATAAAAAGTCAAATCTATAATCTATATGTTGAATATTCACTTTATTCATGTATGAAACCAAATAAAATCACATTAAGTCTTATACATTGGATATTCGCATTATCCAAGTTCAGGAAAACTATAAATTCAAGTCAAACAAAGAGTCTTATCATTTGGGTATTCACTTTATCCAAATTTAAGAAAATATTTCATCTAATTAGTCCTAACATATTTTAAAATCAATTCCAAATTGAGTAAAAAATTAGAATATCCAATGATTCAATCTAAAACATAGTTTTAAACTTTGATCAAATCAAAAACTGGTTTCCCTAAACAATGGTGACCACACGCAACATATTAAATGAATCCTTTATAGACAAAATTCATGAGATTTCAACAAAACTTACCATAAAAGACCTTTGCAACATAAATAAAAGGAAAAATGAAACTTTCTCCTCCTTTTTTCAATGATGGAGAGCGATCAAAAACTGATTTCATTTCTTTATACTTGAAAAATGGTTAATAGGAATTTTCATAAGAAATATTCATTCATAACTCTCAATGCAAATGCAAATGCATTGTTTAAACACATTTAAATAATTAATCGAAAAAGGAACTAAAATTGAAAGAGCCCTTAATGTAAAAGGCCTCATAAAAAATCCATCAAATCATCAATCATGTGAATTCAGTAAACAAACAATCATACTCCCTAGTCAAGAAAATACTCCATGTGAAATTAAAAGACAAAATTTTACTCATCTTCATGTCCTCCATTAATTAGCAGAAGCTAAAATGGTAACATATCCACTCATAAAACCCTTCGGGAAAGGGGAACCAAAACCTATGGAGTATAAAAAATTGGAATATTATGAATATAACCACATCAACAACCATCCTATAGATTGTTGTTCAAAAATATGTCATTACATCTAAGATTTACTTGAAAATGGATACAGTTAATTCAAAAACACCTTTAATACAACCCCATCAAATGAAGAATTGGAAGTGACTCAAGACTCCTTTTCAACTCATGATACAAATGAAAAATTTAACGATAAGGGCTAATCATCAAACAAGGTTGAGTTTTACTATACTATTTCATCACTATATCATACACCTCACAATGTGGCTACCATCAAAACTAACATTCCTAGCCTTAATCTTGTAACATTCCAAGAACATGTTTGGACGTCATCCACGAAACTTCAAACATCCAATCCTAACTCTATTGGTGTTCCACAATAGTCATCAAATGTAAAATATACATCTAATGCCAATGACATCATCAAACACTTAGACAAGACATATCCATAAATCCATCTCATGGATTTGACCACAACCTCACCTATGTTTCATGATATCCATATAATCATGTATTCCATGATGTGCATATTCCTAAGGGTATCTACAAACATCAATTAAAAGATTTATTCACAAATCTATCATCAAATAATCAAATCCCATCATTTGGTCATCGTGAAATTTTGAAACCAAACATCATGAATAATCAATCCTAATATATTGAAAATATTTCTATCTATTCCATTGACTTAGACCTTTTCCTCCCAAGTCTCGTAAATCAAATCCAATCAAATCATAGATTCATTAAGAATATTTATATATAATTTATTGACTTAGACCTCATCCTCCCAAGTCTTGTAAATAAGGACCAATCAAATAATATATTCATTGAGAATACTTCTATCTACTCCATTAACTTGGACCTCGTCTTCCCAAGTCTCATAAATTAGGACTAATCAAATAATGTATTTATTGAAAGTATTTCTATCTACTATGTTGACTTGGACCTCATCTTCCTAAGTCTCGTAGATTATGACCAATCAAATCACATATTTATTGAAAATATTTTTATCTACTCCATTAAATTGGACCTCATCTTCCCAAGTCTCATAAATAAGGACCAATCAAATCATATATTTATATAAAATATTTCTATCTACTCCATTGAATTGGACCTTTTTTTCCTAAGTCTCCTAAATCAGGAATAATCAAATCAAAGATTTATAGAAAATATTTCTATCTACTATTTTGACTTGGACCTTGTCCTCCCAAGTCTCATAAATCAGTTTCAATCAAATCATAGATTTATTGAAAATATTTCTATCTATTTCATTTATTTGGACCTCATCCACCTAAGTCTCATAAATAAGGACTAATCAAATAATATATTTATTAAAAATATTTCTATCTACTCCAATGACTTAGATCTCATCCACCCAAGTCTCATAAATTAGGACCATTCAACTCACATAACAATGGACTTCAAAACTTACAATGAGCAGACTAATTCCACAATAGACGTCACCTTTCCTTATTTTTCAAGAATAGGTTTCCTCTCCATATATGCTCATGAGATATTATGAAGAGGTTATGCACATATAATCCCTCAAACTTTCCCATAACCACACAACCTCGATCGAATCATAAATTTTCTAATGATGCCTACTCTATCTTTTTTATGCATCATACACATTATTTACTAATCACACCAATAGAAATACATCATACAATGAGAAAACCACACTAATGAATAATATAAAGGCACATGAAATATAAATAACATGCATCTAATAATCATCACATACTTCTATATAATAGATCGAACAAAAATTTTCCATGAATCCAAATAATACATATGTCTATCCAACAAAATATATATACAATATGTAGAGGGCATTTCCCTTCTTACATTCACTCATCATGCTCACTACTCTCAATAGGAATCAGATATCAAGAACTCATGCCTTATAATTGATTACCTAATTAATTTTGTGAAGTTTTGATATCAGTTAATATTAGGTTTGGAAAGAGTTATGAGTCAATTTTTACTGTATGATGTGTTTCAATAAAAAAATCAATATTAGGTTTGTTTTTATACAATTAGATTGGTATTTATTAAATTTCTATAAGGTAAGGCCTATAATTTTAATAATATATATTGGGATTTTTGAACAAAAATAGAGTTAGAATTTGGAATGAATTTGTTTATATAAAAATTATATTATGAATTTCAAGAAAAATGAATTTGATAAAGGTTATAAATTAAGAAGGGGAATGTAACCATTGTGTACATACAAAAAATTAAATTTATAATATATAATATAAATTATTTTCAACATATTATAATAATAAAATATATAAATTATGACAAGATAAGATAAGAAGATAATAATATTAATATCCACATAAATGTCAAAATTGGCTTATTGAATTGAAAAAGTACCATATTCAAAGCAATATTCATTATTCATGGCAATATTGAATTGAAAAAGTAAAATATTTATTCAATTTTACTTCCAAAAATTGGTATCAGAGCGGGTCCTTTTGGAGAAGTTTAATCACTTGAAGGACATCCTTTGAAGCACTAATATGGTAGGTAAACATGTTTAAGTTTAAGAACTTCCTCTTATCAAAATGAGAGCTTATTTGAAACCCTCAGGGTTTGACATATGGAATTACATCCTTGATGTATGTTCACCATCTCCATCTACTTTGAACGTTGATAAATAATGTAAATAAGTTAAGGAAGAGAAAGCTTTAGTTTTAGGCCTTGTAGATTCAAGGAAAAAAGATGTGAAGTGTCAAATTGATCAAACTTCCTTTCATAGTCAAGATGAAAATATAATTTTGTAGATTGAAAATGGGTGTTCTTATCATATGATTGGTGAAAAAATAAAATTCACTTCTTTAAAGAAAAGTTCATCATGGTCTGTTAGGTTTGGTGATAACACAACCATAAAAATTGTAGGAAGAGGCACATTAAGTTTGTATAATGGGAAGAATCTCACCAATAATGTACTATATGTTGAGGGAATGAAAAATAACCTTCTCAGTATAAGTCAAATGTTAAAACAAGGGTATATCCTAACCTTTGATGATAAGAGATGTAAAATTAGAAAAAGAGAAATAGGTAAGCTTGTTTCCAAAGCTAAGAGGACTGACAATAACATGTACATATTGAAGGAGATCAATAAAGACATATGTCTTATAAGTAAGTTGAATGATAGTTTGTTGTGACATAGGATATTAGGCCATACAAACTTTTATAATCTTGTCAAGCTCAGTTCTAACAATTTGTGTGAAGAAAATGCCAAGAATTAGAAACCAAAAGATACCTTATGAAAAACATGCCTTCATGGAAAAAAATGAGAATAATATTCAATAACAAGGAACCTGACTCTATGATTAGATCTCTACAACTGATCCAAACTGATATTTATGGACCTATGAGAACTAAAAGTACATCAGGTGACTATTACTTCATGTTTCTAATTAATGACTATATAAGATATACTTGGGTTACTTGTTTGAGAAACAAATCAGTTGCATTTGAGGTTTTCAAGTCATTCAAGGATCTTATTGAAAATAAAAAAAATGGGAGAATTAGAAGCATTATATCAGACAGTGGATTTGAGTTTTGGTTTTTTGCATTTAATGAATTTTCTATAACTCGTGACATTATAAGGTATTTTTCAGCTTCAAAAACACCACAAGAAAATTATGCAGTTGAAAGAAATAAAATGATTGTTCAAGAGATGTAACTGACCATCCTAAATGAATCTAAACTACCTGATGGTTATTGGAAGGAATAAATTTGTAAAAAAATTTATATCCTCAACAAATTCTAGACAAGGGTAAATAGTGATTAGACCCCATATGAATTATGGAAAGGTATACCAACAAATGTAGAAAACTTTTTATTTTTTGGATGAAGGTGATTTATCAAAAGGACTTAAGAGAATCTAGGTAAGTTTGAATCTAATTATGATGAAGGTATATACCTTAAATACTCTTTAATTAGCTTAGCTTAAATTTTCTACAACAAAAGGTTGAAGACAATAGTTGAAAGTGAAAGTGTGAAATTTTATGAATACCATCCCATGAGGTACACTCTCAAGACAAAAGATGCAACTAAAATGAATTATCCCAAACAATAAGAAGAAGCTATGTAGATAAGTGAAGAAGAAGATGAAGAAGAAGAAAGACAAGATATTGAGAAAAAAATCAGATGCATTTGAGGTTTTCAAGTCATTCAAGGCTCTTATTGAAAATAAGAAAAATGGGAGAATCAAAAGGATTATATCAGATAATGGATTTGACTTTTGGTTTGATTCATTTGATGAATTTTGTAGAACTTGTGGCATTAAAATGTAGTTTTCAGCTTCAAAACACCACAATTAAATTATGTAGTAGAAAGAAAGAACATGACTGTTCAAGATATGGAAATGACCATCCTAAATGAATCTAATCTACATGATGGTTATTGGAAGGAATAAATTTGTAGAAATTTTTATATCCTCAACAGATTCCAAAAAAGGGTAAATAGTGATAAGAACCGATATGAATTATGGAAAGGTATACCAACAAATGTAGAACACTTTTGATTTTTTAGATGAAGGTGATTTATCAAAAGGACTCAAGAGAATCTAGGTAAGTTTGAATCTAGGTCTGATGAAGATATATACCTTAGATACTCTTTAAGTAGCTTAGCTTAAATTTTCTACAACAAAAGGTTCAAGACAATAGTTGAAAGTGCAAGTGTGAAATTTTACGAATATCATCCCAAGAGGTCCACTCTCAAGACAAAATATGCACTACAAATGACTTATCCCAAACAATAAGAAGAAGTTATATAGATAAGTGAAGAAGAATATGAAGAAGAAGAAAGAAAAGACACCAAATCCCCATCAATAAAAATTATAAGAGATGACCATGAAGATTAAATCCTAGGAAAGAAGGATGTTGAAGTAGCAATAAGAAGGAAATTGGTAAGTCTTAAAAACCAAGAATATATTGTATTTTTATCTAAATTTGATCCTAAAAATGTTGAAGAAGTAAGTAAGGATGATTTTTGGGTCAAGGATATGAATGAAGAACTATATTATCTTGAAAATAATAGAACTTGGGAATCGGTACCTAGACCAAAGGATAAGAATGTCATTGGAACTAAATGAGTCTTCATAAATAAACTCAATGAGAATGAATAGGTTATAAGAAATAAATCTAGATTAGTTTGTAAGGGATGTGCGCAAGTTTAAGGAGTTTCTTTTGATGAAAATTTTGTTCCAATAGCTACAATGGAAGCCATTAGATTGTTTCTAGCATATACAAGGTTTAAATGATTTAAGGTGTATCAAATGGATGGTAATCTACAGGAAGAATTGTAAATTGAGAATCCTAATTGTTTTTGTGTAAAAAATGAGAAGGATTATGTTTGCAAATTGAAAAAAGGCACTCTATGGAATAAAGCAATCCCCTAGAGCCTGGTATACAAGTTGTGACAAGTACCTGATTGAATAAGGTATCAAGAGAGGAGTTGCTCATAGTAACTTATATATCAAAAATAAATAATGAAATTTATTAATTATTATAGTATATTTGGATGATATCATATTTGGGGGAAACAATGAACTCATGACTAATAAATTTATAGATGGTATGAAAAGAGCATTTGAAATGTCTATGCTTGGATATTTGTCCTTCTTTCTAGGACTACAAGTCAATTATTCTAAGGAAGGTCTAGTAATATGTTAAGCTAAATACATCAAGGAGATGTTAAAGAAGTTCCAAATGGAATATTGAAATCCTATTGGAACCCCCATGGTAACACAATACAAACTAATCAAGAAGGATAAATCATGTAAGGTAAATCATACTGAGTACAAATCCATGATTGTGAGTCGATTATATGTTACTACCTCTAGACTAGACATATTGCAGCATGTAAGTCTTGTTAGAAGATTCAAGAGGATATAAAGCAAACTCACTTGCAAACAGTGAAAATAATCTTCAGATATCTCAAGGGATTACTAAGTAAGAGCTATGGTATCCAAAGAGTGAAAATTTTGAGTTTAAGACTTTCACATATGCTGATTGGGCATGCAACATAGATGAAAAAAGGAGTACTAGTGGAGTAGAATTTTTTTTGGTAAGTGTATTGTTTCTTGGATAAGTAAAAAAATCCTTAGTATCTCTTTCCACATGTGAAACTCAATATTTTGTAGGAAAAATGCGTTGTGCACAAGTATTATGGTTGAGACAAACTCTACAAGATTATAAGGTGGAGTGTGATGGTCCTAACCCTATTTGTTGTGATAGTATAAGTGTTATTAGTGTTTATAAGAAGCTTGTGTTACATTCCAAAACCAAGTACATTCCAATCAAATACCATTTTTGAGAGATTAGGTGAGTGATAAAAGGATCAAATTAGAATATGTATCCACCAAGGAGGAAATAGTTGACATTCTTACAAATCCACTTCCAAAACAAACATTTGAATTCCTAAGGGTTATGTTGGGAGTGATTCCTTCTCCTGGTAGTCATTAAGAGATCAAATACCTTGAGAGGGAGCAAGAAAAATGAATCAAATCCAAGAAACTATGAAGAAGTGTAGAATTAGGAAATAAAGTATACGGTGATTTTCAGGTATGTTCTTGAGTTGATAGAGTGTTTTAGGTGTATATTTGATCTTAATTCAAGGTTGAGGTGCCTCAAAGGTTTTCTAAGCATCGCAAATTTTGTATAGAGGAGTGTGGAAAATTGAAATAACTGTCAAAGATAAAAATGAAGTGCTTTAGTTGATAACTACTATTTTAAAGCATGTGAGTGAGTTCATTAGTTCTATATGTTGTGTTATCAGTCCATGAGTCATGTATAAGGTGTATTTAGTGTGTGTATGCATATTGGAAGTGGTATGGAGCTACATAATGCCTAATTAAAATTTATGGAGGATTAAAAGTAAGTTCTTCATGATTGACAATCATGACTATAGGTCTGTGTGTGGTCATTAAGGATTGCAATATTGTCTTTGAGAGGTGTATGAGAAGAAAATATGGTTTGCAAGGTATATTTATCCTAGAATAAATAATTAAAACCTAATGAAGGATTTGTGAAACTATAGAAATATCATCATGAACCAAGGTATGTAATTTGTGGTCATTCATAGAGTTTCTACAATGTTCTAAAGGTATGAATGTAGTGTTATAGGCTATGCATGAAGTATCAAGACATTTTAGTGTGATGGAATAGGTTGAGGGGAAGATTTTGTGCTCTCAATCCCAAGAAGGTGAAGCTAATTATTTTTCAAGACTAGTATTGTTGATTCCTGACATTTTGGTTGGATGAATGCACTATACTAGTGATTAGTAGATTGTGAAGTTGAGCAATAATCTATTACAGGTCTGTGATGACCTATTAAGGAAAGGAGAGATATTTATGACCTTAACCTGGGTTTTTTAGGTGCTAAGAAGACTAGAATGACTAAGTTATTGATTTTTTTAAAACATAGCTACATGAAGAGAAATTCATGAGGTAAAAAAGTAATAGCATCACACAAATAAGGTTAAGAACACTGAAGTATTGCTTTAGGGTTGAGTTGATATGTTTGAGTCATCTCTATGACATTTATGTAAGGTATATAAGAATTTTATTTTTATTTTCACTTGGTTTGAAGGGTATAACCCCATGGGAATCATAAGGAAAAGGTTCATGTGATGATTGATCTCCTATAACATGACAAAGTTTGAAAAAAAGGTCTAAAAGGATGTTTAAGGGATATAGATGCTAAAGTTGCAAACAGTCCACAAATGCGAAAAATAAAATAAGTGAGAAAATTTTCAAGATGAGATAGATCAAGGAGAAAGAAATAATGATTTTTTATAATGCTTCATACTCAGAATGATTTTTGGCATGAGTGTGTCCTTCTTCCTAGGGAGAGCTACAGTGATCAAATGCCATGATGAACCCAAAAATAGAGCTAAGGATGTAAAATTGGGTCTGTGCTCAAAATGATGATTTTTAGTGATGTTTTCATTCAAGAAGGACTCCACTAAATTTGAAGGAAGATAAATAATGTATGTTGAAGTATGTACTTTTCCATTAATGTAAAAAGGGGCAGAAGAACTGTGTGGTTTTCCATCAATGAGAAAGGGTGATATTGTTGGCATGAGTGAGTTAGGTTGTTGTCATTGATGTAAAATATCATTAATGACATACAGGATGATATAGGACTATCTAGAAGATGTTTGATATGATGGTGACATGGTTAAACAAAGTGTGACATGATGGCAAGAGTGGAAACGGTGAGAATGGCCTGGCCTAGTAGGCCTAATCAGGTGACCTAGTTAGCCTAGGTAATATATCATGATGAATAAAGTTACATGATGGCTTGAGGAGCATGGTAAAGGCATGGTGAAAATGATATGAGAGTATTGATACACTCATGTGAGTTTTAGATTCTAGGTATAGGTTGTGTGCATGGTTTACAAGTGCTCATCTAGACTTAGTCTAGGCGCTTGGATGAAAAATGGAGCATAAGAGTGGGGTGTAGAGATATGTGAGATCATGGAAGTATGCAGGGGTGTGAGACATGTTTTCTCAAGTGTGTGAGGTCCTTTTGGAGAGATTGGAAGTAGAGGTAAGGTGTTTTCCTACTTCTTCTATGATGCAACCTATAATTTACCATGAATAATCAAGGCACATTGGCACATCATCCCGCCTGAGTTGAGTGCTCACCTAAAGCGCACAAAGGTACCAGGCCCCTCCTTAGAGTTTCTTGTGCAAGATGCAAACATGATGAAGATATAATGCATTCAGATCCATAAATAGTATAAACATTCCATAGAGCATATTCTAGATCTAGATCTTAAAGAATCATAAATCAAATGATAAACATAATGAAATCAAACATGTAAGAACCATTTATAGTCACGTTTAACACCATTATTCACCAAATATACTCCATTATATAAAACATAGTAAATACATAAGCTTATTACAATAAATAGTATCATAATTTTATGCGCGCATCAGATCTAGAAGCATAACTCTATAATAGCTCATTCAAAGTGTCTCTCTAACTACATAGATTAATACATATTTATAAGGGTTGGGAATTTCCCTTCACCACTTACGCACTCCCCAAAATAGGTCACATGTTGAAAATAGTCATGTTCCTTTACAATACCATGCACACATGCAAGTGCACTAATAATAGATCTATTATAGTTAATTGCAGGTAGTACTCCTATTATTAACTCAAACTCATACATGACACTTAGTATATGCTCTTCCCAAAATATAATTTTCATGTCATGCAAGTCTCCATCCCATTGTGTACTCCATATGCTATCTCAAAAAATAGTCCATAACCATGAAAATGGCTAAGTCCCAAATCAATATTTCATGTGCATTTCCTTCCCTATCCTTCCACACCTTCAAATGTGCCTTGCTCCCATGCACAAATATTCTGTGTGCCCTCTCCTTAGTGTTAGATTCTGTCAGCTCAACATTACCCTACACTAAACTACATTTCCATCCCAACAATGGGATTCCTCTTGATGTTTCCAAAGAAAAAATAATAAGAATGAAAAGAATGTAAAGGATTAATTTGTAAAGAATGGACTTCTATTCTACAGCACTCTCTACTTCAACTGGGAGGATCAACTCCCTATATTCTTCTTTAATCTCAGCCTCTAAGGCTTTTCAATCATCAAGCACATTTCTAGTCTTCTATAGAATGTCTGTGGCAATGGATTCCAACTCATCCAAGGTTATCTCTCACTTTTAATTCTGTAATACTAGGACAACATTATCCATAACAGACATCCTTCCCTCCAGAAGATCCATCTTTTGTGCTATGATATTTCCAAGATCATCCAGCCTCTCCTTATGCAGATGTTGTGTTTTTGTAAGGGCTTCACACTTTTTCTTTACTAATGTCAATATCTCTACACACCCAAAAGTCTCATCCTTAATTTCCTTTAGAACTTCATTATCTTCTAATATAGTTCTGATCCTGATCACTAATTTTGGAGCTGCACATATGTTCAAATATTGGCCTTATTTCTTTAGATCATCTTCTAAAGTTTGGAGCAATTCCTCGTAAGATGAAATATTTATAACCACAAAGGCCCTTTCTCTCTCTACTTCCTGTTCAGGGTCCTTTGGTGCTAGCATGCAAATTGGTCCATTGTCAAGCACCAAATAAACTAATGTACGCACATAATACATGGCCGAAGGAAACTTTTCAGGCAACTTAGACTCCAAGTGTGGTCTTTCTTTCATGACATAATTACTAATTTATTCTTCCATGCTAATGAAGGCTTCATTCTTTTTCTGTTCTAAGTCCTTCTCTCCCTTTATATGCACTATTTCTACAACTTTTTCCTTGTTATCTTCTCAAAGTGCTCTAATATTAGTAGCCTTATTGATGTTCCTCCACGTAACCTTTGTAGATACCTTAACCAAGGCATTTCTCAATTGATCATCAGACATGAGAGTGGGATTTATAGTCATGTACCTACTCTAAGGTTATTTCTTCATTCTTCTTGACACACATGAATCCTCACATACATCAAAATCGGGCTCGTCCATATGAGTTTGCATGGACCAGGACAATTATTTCCTTGCATGCGTAGTGGCCATGTCTGGGACCATCAAATTTCATCCATACAACCCCTTAAAGTGCATTGTGCTCTGTAAATGGGTATGAAAAATTTTACTTGTGTCCTCATCATAGCACATACTTGGCCCAACATACTGCCAATTGATTCTCCTCGTTCTTGGCCCCTTAGGAATTTGAGCACCAAGGATTGGAGTTGGATCTTAAATGTTTTAAGCAATATCATGCTCTCTTTCCTCTGTCTCATTCACACCTTCCTCTTTATCCTTCATATCCTCATCCCTTGGTTATTCCATGTCTTCTAACTATATAGGGGTTCCAAGGGTAGTCTCTGCAAACTCCTTTGCTTCCTCATTCAGCTTTAGTTTTCTCCTCTTCCTCTCAGTTGTATCTTTTTGAGGAGAGAGTCATGGTGAAATTCTTACAGGATGTGAAGGACCCATGCCTTGGGTCCTTGTTCTTTTGAATACCATTTTAAAGTGGAACTCTCCATGGAATGCTTCCACATCCAAGTATTTGTCTTCTTCTTGTGTCTGAGGTGGTGTACTTGCGCACTTAGTCTCTCTCTATATGTGGGCTTCCTTTAGCCTCTATGATCTAAGCCACCACTATCTTCATGGTCTTCATCCTCCTCATCTACCACTATAGTTTATATAGGATGTGGGGTTGGAATATTCTCCACTGTATGTTTTCCTTTTGGCAACCCTGGGAGAACAAAATCATTATCTACATACTTGTTATTCTCTAGCTTAGGCAAAAGCTGAAGGTATACAAGCACGGCTCCACTGTCCCCAATAACCAAGCTTACTAGCTTCATACTTATGAAATCTGAGATGAGCCTCTCAATGTAGGAAGTTTGGCCTAGATACACATATGCCTTCCTTAGAGTTTGGTAGTCACAGTCTACCTTGTCTCCATTAAATTTTAGGTGGCGTGCATTAGTAAATTATTAGACTGATTCCTGGAAGTAGTGTGTTGTGAAGGCATATGGTATTTTTCACCATGGGCTCCATGCCCCATCCCTCATAGAAAATCACATGATGCATAAGTGTTGGTACATGACAAACTGTACTGCCTTGCCCACTACCAAAGGTAGCTCCTTGGGAATGTGCCGCTCCTCCTTAAATTCTGTGTGAATTCGGTCATATCACATCTCCACCCTCTGCTTAAAGGGATCACTCATTTCTCCTTCACATAAATATTTGTCAAATATCTCCACGAGGGACTTTTTTTCCATGGGATACTCCCAAATCTTGTTCTTTGGCCCATTAGACACTCCAATTTCTAAAAATATGAGAGAAAGTAGGATAGCACCCAAATTTATCTTCTCTCATGTGCGTGCTTCCTCAATCATGATGTCTATAATGTAGACTTATAGGTTGTAGACTACTCCCTGAGACATTTTCTTCGCAATATCCAGCCACATGGTATTCACCTACGACCATATCTCTTGATCATTAAACTTGGTTACCAGATACGCCACATCCTACACCACTAGGTAATTCTTTTTTTATCAATTTACATTCCACACGGACCCTTAGTATACCCCAAGTCCTTTCTTATCTCTATGATTGTTGCTTTATTAGTCAAATCACCAAAAAGTTCTACCCATATGCCCTTCAATCCTATCACTATCAAAATCCAGGTTGTTCTGATTCTAACCCTTCGTTTGGTGAAATAGAAGAAATCCTCATGGACTCTGTTAATCATCCATTGGTATAATGGTTCATAATTTCCAAAATAAGGGAGCTCATATAACTGATAGACTCCTACCTACTTCAACAATTTCTCCCCAATGTCTTCATATACTGACATATACTCCACCGTGTGCTTGTTGGTCTTTGTATTCAACAATGTGTCCAACTCTTTCTTGTTGTCAGATGTACGGTGGTTGTAGTCACTTATTTTTCACTTGCGGATGTGGGAATCTCACTCTTGTCTAACTATCACACTTTCTAGGTACTGCATCTCTAAAAAATTACTCTCAGGAGCAATTTCAACTTTAACTTCTACCTTCTTCTTTCCTTTCGTGCCTGTGGTAGGTTCTTTCTTTATTGCCATCGTAAAAATCCTGTCTATCACCCAACATAAGTTGAGCACTCACCTGAGGCATGCGTGGGTACCGAGTCTCTATTTTATGTCATTTTAGTGGGAAGCATCATCTATGATTACTATAAGAGTATTTAGGAAGTTAAGACAAACAAGAATCATAGGGCTTAGAATGGCCTGTAGATCCTTGCAGTCACTCAAACCGAAGGATTTTAACATAATCCAAAACATATATTATAACAGAAAGAAATATACAAACATCCATTCTTAGCATGAAAGGACAGAGAACTCATATGAGAGAAATATGCATTAAAACCATTGATATCCATGTCTATTTATAACAAGTAACCTCATTATGTTCATTAGTTCATTACAGAGTGTCACAGAGAGTAGACCGTAGCAATGCGTATCACTGGGCGTATGTAACTAAGCTAAAAAAAGAAAATAACAACTTCCATGCTTAGCACATTCTTTCCCAAACCCAAAATATCCACTCACAACAATTCTACAGAGCTTCACTCACTTTCTAACCCAATATTCCCTATGTATATCTCCCCATATGTCTATATGTCTCCATGTATCTCCATGAAGATGTATATGTGTATATCGGTATATCCTCTACTCCACAAGTACTTGTAATTATAGCTTTCCCAGGCTGCCAACTCACCTTCCAGCACCCTCAGATTGGATGCCCAGTGTCGATTTTGGTCCTTCATGAGAGCATTCTCCTCCAGCCTTGAGCTTTCCACTCTATCTCATGATGATCTTCTAGAATATTCCATCCGGGCCATGCTCTTTCCTGGGCCAGCCTATCACTAGGCTGACATCTTATCTGCATGTAATTGATCATGGTTTTTACGTGTTCTACCTTGGGTGCTCAAATTGGCTAAGTACCAAACCTCCTTTCATGCGTCGCACGCGCTATGTGCTTCCTTAAACCTTTCTCCTGTGTGCTTTTACCTTACACGCCATTCTATAACTAGGATCCCACATGCCTATGCGCCTTCATACTTGGGAAATATTCCAGGGGCTCAACATCACCCCACACTATGCTTGTTCTTTGTCCTCAGAAACACTCTACTTAACTAAGATGCACGCTTCCTTAAAGAATTTTACTGATATCCTTACATTTTGAAAAAGAATAAGGGAATGAAAGAATGGGGAGAGAAGAAATAATGGGGGGGGGGGCATTAGCTTAGTAGGCTAGGGAAATCCCTCTATAAGTAAGCCTCCTATTTGTTCCATGCATCGACTTCGCTCTTCACCTTCTGGTAGAGGTCACTGACTAAGATGTTTACCTCATCAAAAGTTAGGCCAATCCCATGGGTGCCCAAAGTGTCAACAATATTTTCCATCTCCTTGCCTAGGTCTTCAAGTGTTTCCATCCTTTTGGTGATCTGAGGGTATAGCTCCTTTAGTCGTGTTTTGATTGAGCCCCTTAGTGCCTCAATCTCCTCGTATTTTCTTTCTACATCTACCGGGACTTTATCCTTCTTCGCCTTGTTTCCTTTATTCTTATCCTAGAATTATTTTAGCTCTACTTCATGGGTAGCAACCAAGGTGCTTACTACCTTATCCCTGTTTGCACATTTTTCATATGTGGCCTTAGTAGATTAGGAAGAAATCTTTACATTTGTGAGCACCTTGCTATACTCAACAATGAGTGCTACCACCTTGAGCTTGTATTCTTCCTTTAAGCGTGCTACTACTTCCTCTACAGACTCCAAGGCCAATGGTCATCTCTCCATGGTGAGGACGTGCATTAGGTCTTCTAAGCATTCCAAAGTTGATGTGTACCTCTGAGGGAATGGCGCTAGGTCTAGGTGCTTTAATATGATGGTGCTCTTGATCGACTCCACCTTCTTGTAGACTTCTTACACCTTTTTCTTCTCATCTTTGAGCTCACACCTCAGCTACATGCTGATCGACTCCTCTTGCTTCAAGTTCCTAGCCATCTTAGCCAACTCCTCTTCTTTCTTGGCTAATTTCCCCTCTAGAGCCCTTATGCTGTCATTTCACGTAAATAACCTTGCCTTTGTCTTAACCATGACCTTATTAAGAGCATTGCATGCTTTCTCGTCTAAGAGCTCCTGAGCATTCACTAAGGGGTTGTCTCCCTTAGATTTTGGCAACGTGATAAGAACTTTCTGGTAGACTTCAAAGTTTGGCTCGTCAATGTGGGACTCAAATTCCCAAGAAATTATCTTCTTGGTCCTAGGGTACATGCCCTCATTTTCAAATGACCCCATGGCTAGAAGCCTTTTAGTGGGTATAGTGCTCTGGAACTGTGCACACAACACCTTCCTTAACTCATCAATGTAGCTCATTATTGGCCTTTTCTCTGCATCAAGATCCCTTCTCCCTGAGTGCGCTCCTTTTGGAAAACTTACAGTTAGGCTGGGACATCCTCCGATACTGGCCTACTTCCTCTCACTATCTTCATCTTTTCCTTCCTCTAACACTATATCAGTGTTGCACTCCAATTCTTGATCAACCAAGGCCTCGAGCATTTTCTTTTCCTCTCTCTCTGGCACCTCGGTGATCTACTCCTTTGTGAAGCTTATGGGTTCCAACTTTTCCATGCTATCCTTAGTCTTTCCCATGTCTTGGTTTCCTTCCTCACCCTATGTACTCTTTTGCCATGTGAAAATGAATTCCTGTTTCTCCTCTCCACTCTCTTCTCTAGATTCATATACTTCTAGGACATGTGGCTCCTAGTTCCTTTCAGGTTCTTCCTCCCCATTTTCACCTTCTCCACTCTCATCTTCTCTTTCACCCCGGTATTTCTCCAAGCTTTCGGTCTCCTCCGAGTTAGCTTCTTCTTCTATCCTCTACTTTTTATTGGTGAGGGGTTTCTCTGGTGCCTCTTCCTCTGGTATCTTCTCTTTTTCTAGGGACTTCTTTCTACACGCGTAAGTACTGGGCTTGGCACTTGTTGACAGCATGCTCACTGTTTGAGCCATCTGCACACTTGGTGCTTCTCCTTCTCTTCCCCCCTTCTTGGGCGCAGGTCCCTTCCTACCCATGGGATCTTCAAGTATGGATACCTCATTCTCTAGGTATGTGCCCTTCTCAAACTTAGGCCTTATGTGGAGGTACATGTGCATCATAGATCCTCCTGTAATGGGTAGTGTTATTGGCCTTTTCATTTGTATCACATGTGATAAATATCTCTCTATGTATGCACGCTTGCCTCTAGGGTAGTTTAACTTCTTACACATTTCTCTTTTCTCCCAATATAGACTATCTAGCTCTAGCCTCAGCTTTTTAGATGCCATGAATCTATTTACTCCCACTTGGAATTATCGAGATATGAATGTGAAGGGAAGCTTACACCATGGGCTCCAAGAATCATCTACTAGTTTGAACCTGCCCAGGCAGAAGTGTTGGTACACCACAAATTCAGCTTATCCTTTAGTGACTACTGGAAGTTTCTTGGGAATCCTCCATTCCACCCCAAATGTGTTCTTCAGGTGCGTGTACCACTTCTCCAGGCATTCCTTGTGGGGTGCTGACATTGTGTCACATGCATACTTCTCAAACCTCTTCACAGGCGAAGGGTCCTCGGTAGTTTTCCTATACAAACTTATCTGACGCATCTGGTACTCCAATCTCCAAAAACACTATAGTTAACAAGATACTACCAAAGAGGATTCTATCCCCCTCCTTCATGCAACTAACAATTTCCTTTGCGATGTATGTAGGTAGGTTATAGATGGTTCCCTATGTAATTTTCCTACAAACATGTAACCAAGGCTTATTGACCTGAGTCCATCTCTCCTAGCCATTTAGCTTTGTTACTAGATGTGCATCCATCTTCATCACTAGGTCCTTGATGTCTAAGATGTCGTAGTATCTTGACCCTTTGTTGTAGGTGTATTCAGTAATCATTTCCTGAATTGCCTCCTTATCACTTAGGTCATCATGTAGGCTGAATCCTTAGCATCTGAGGCCTGTGAACTATGAGATGAGTTGAGGAGTAATGCGCATCTTGCACCCTGAAAAATGGAAGTAATACTTGTGTACTCATGACATCAGCCATTAATATAGGTGGTCTAGCTTTCCAAAATAGGGCAACTCATAGAGTTGCATCAATCCTGCCTTCTCCATCTTGACCTTTACATCATCATTGTAAATGGGAAACCCTTATCATGTCCATTTATTTGTGGGGCGCACTAACTCCAGTGTCATCTCCTTCTTGATTGTGCTCGTTCAATGGTTGTAATCACTCATAGGTACATTCCTTAGGTGAGACTCCCATTCCTTACCCATCATTACCCCATCGGGGTACTGCATCTCTGCATACCACTCTTCACTCATACTTGTCTCAGGATCTTTCTACTTGCCCTTGCCCTTTCCCTTTCCTTTCTTCGGTGCCATTTTCTACGTCCTCGTACCCCTTCACTTACTCCTTATCACTCTAATTTTCAACTTCCTCCAGTCTCAGATCTCGATTCTATGAAGAAAATCACTTTTCCCATGCCCTAGCTTCACAAAAACCTAACTTGGGATAATAATTCCATGAAATAGAGCCTCCTCATAATCCTTCTAATGCCTGTGAAATCCCTTCAGGTTTGTGGATTCAAACTTAGCTGCTCGCACCTCACCCTTGCATATTCTTCTTCACAGGATCAAATTTTGGAAGCCCTAGTTTGCCAAAAATGCACAATTGCTTCTCTCTATTCACAAAGTGAAAATGAAAGTGCATCGACCCTTTATTTATAGTTTTTCCCTTTTTTGATCATTAAATGCTACTTCACCTACCATCGTACCTTGCTCATTTAATGCATATTTTTCAAGTAAATCCCATCTTCAGCACCTTCACTTATGTGCCCAATCTTACATGAAAACTCTTCCAACCTGACAGGAGACTCTTGCACATGCATAACCCACGACGAAGGCACTTATTTTGTCTTGATCATTGATCTCACCTACCTTGTGTTGTTTTTAAATGTACTTTCTCCTTATTGGTACATGGGATCTATAAGTAGCTTTACCCTGGCACCAACCATTCTTTTATCTTCTCTTTATATACCTCTTTCAACCTGGCCATTCAACATGGCTTTTCAACACAAATTTCTTTGTACATTAATCATGCGCTTCTTTAATTTTATCCACCCCACACTTAAAGTGATGCGTGGTCCTCTGCGCACTCAAAAATTCTCCAAAAAGAGCAATAAGGTTATCGGCACCCAAGGTGCAAAACAAAACAACAACGTGAAAGGGAAACACAAAAAAAGGGAAAATTGCATAAAGGAAACTTTTAAACTAACTGGAAAAACTACCTTATTTACAAACACCAAGAATACTTATTCATAGTAGGGCTTCAACCTACTCCCATTGAAGTGTCTAGGAAGCTTCGTCCCATCCAGCACTTATAACTAGCATGCACCCAAATCGAGGATGTACGAGATTGTGTAAGGACCCAACCAATGGACTTTCGACTTCCCAGGATGGCATAGAAAATTAGAATCATATAATAATACCATATACATAACCTCAAACTTCTTATTTCTAATATGGCAATCATGCCAAGCCTTTTGCTTTGCCTTTTCCACTGTTTGGCTCCATCGGGCAAGTGATCGTCTCTCATCTAGTTTCATTAGCTCCTCAATTCTTTCTTCCAGTGCTTGTTCATCATCTAACCCTCCTACGCACGCTATTTGTAGAGAATGAAACATAAATTCAACCAGGAAAATAGCTTCCATGCCAAACACCAATTGAAATGGTGTGGATTTATTTAGTCTTTTATATGTTGTCTTGTAAGCCCATAATATTGCCGATACTTTGTCATCCCAATCTTGTCTTCCAACATCATAGATTTTGGTCAAGGTATGACTCAATATTTTGTTGAATGCTTCCATGGTGCTATTTGTTTGTGGGTGATAGGGCATATTCTTATGATGAGCCACCATGAACTCTGATAAAAGGATCCTCACGGTCTCATTCAAAAAATGTGTACCCCTATCACTGGTCAAACTCAACGGGCATCCATACCTCATGATAATGTTCTCCCATAAGAACCTTGCCCTTGTTGCTGCCGTGTAATCTTTAGTTGGGGCTGAATCTACACACCTTGTGAGATAATCTATGTAAGTTATGACATAACGTGACCCAATCCTCTGCGCTGCTAGTGCAATAGGTCCTACAAAGTCTATCACCCATTTTTCAAAAGGCTCTACACTAGGGATAGGGCACAAAGACATTTCATCTCTCCTTCTTGGTTTTCGAATGAATTGGCAGTGGTCACACACTTTACAATAATCTCTAAAATCCCTGTACAAGGTTTCCCACCATAATCATGTCATTAAAATCTTACATGCAGTGACATCACCTACCTAATGCCCACCCACACTTCCTCTGTGTGCTTCTTCCATGATGGCTAGGCGCTCATTCTCTAATACACACCTACGCAAAACTTCATCATGTCCCAACTTGTATAAGTCCCCACTAATCAACATGTAGGGCATGACATGTATGGCCAACTGCTTCTTCTCCAATGCCTTCAGTCTATGCGGTGCCACACCTTCTTTTAAGAATACTGCAATATCATTCAAATCTGAGGGCACGCGCCTTAACCTAAATAGTTGGGAATCTAGCATTACTTCCTCAATACTTTGTGTGTGCTCTTTTGAATCAATCCTTGACAGATGATCAGGCCCACAATTGGTTTTTCTAGGTTTTACTACAATGGTGAATTCAAACTCTTGAAATAACAACACCCATCAATAGATGCACCCTTGAAGAATGGGCTTAGTTACCAAATAATTTAATGCCATGTGGTTGGTGTAGAATACAAAGGGTGTTACCAGTAGATATTGTCTAAACTTGAAGAGCGTGTAGATCATTGATAATTCCTCACACTTGATTGTGGTATAATTCTACTTTGCTAGTGTCAACTTCTTGCTGGCAAAACTAAGAGGATGATCAACAATCCCTTCACTTGGTTGTGCAAGTACTTCTCCAATGGCGGTCCCTGAGGCATCTACATGGACATGGAAGGGCTTGTCCCAAGAGGGAAAACGTAAAAAAGGCATGGTAATAAGCCTATCTTTTAATGTATCAAACGCCCTCTATTGTGCCTCTCCCCAATGGAAAGAACTTTTGTGTCTATGTAGCTCATCTAAAGGCGTGGTGATCTTGACATATCCCTTAATGAATTTTATGTAATACCCCATATGCCCAAGGAATCTGTGCACTGCACTCTAGCTAGTAGGCTCCCTTAACCCCACAATCACTATAACCTTAGCGGGATCTACTAGCAAACCCTCCTTACATATGATATGCCCCAATAAAGTCCTAAAGGGTGTAGCAAACACACACTTCTTAATGTTGAGGGATATCCTTAACTACCTACACCTCTCAAACATTAATCTCAAGCTGTCACAATGGTCCTTAACCAGACCATATATTGTCTAATCATCTAAATAGACCTAAAGAAATTTATGGATGAAGTCTTGGAATGCTTGCACCACTATACGCGAAAAAAAATAGGCGCATTCTTCAACCCAAAGGGAATGACTGTATATGAAAAAATTCCCCTCTCGATGGTGAAAGTTGTCTTCTTTTGGTCTTCCTTTGCAATTCGGACTTAGTGGTATCTTGAAAATCCATCCATAAAGGAATATATTTTGTGCCCAGTGACTCCTTCCAAAATTTCTTCAGTGAAGGGGGTCAGAAATGGATCAATGACAAAAACTACATTCAATTCCCTATAGTCCACACAAATCCTAATCCTCCCATTCTTCTTGATGTTGATTACCATCAGACTTATCCAATCCGATTCTTCCACTGTCTCAATGATCCCAGAAGCTATCATTTTGTCTTATCTCCTCCTTAACTTTCACATGCAAATTGGGGTTCATCTGGTAGGGCCTTTTTCTAACTGGGCGTGCACCGTCCTTTAGTTTTATCTTCATTTCCCTCAAGGAATGGTGAACACCTTTGAGCTCATGGTACCCACTTGGGAATAAATCCTCAAATTCATGCAATAGATCAATGATCTTTGATACTTCCTTCTCTGTCTAGTAATCTCCAATAATAGCTTCCTTAGGTTCTTCTCCTGAAATGATGTTAACTTTACTTGTCTTTAAAGGCTCATAGTAGGCACGCACCCAGGCATCTGTACTATCCACTATCTCGTGCATCCCTATATAATGGCTAACATCTAATATTTCTGATTCCTCTCCATCAATGACATATACCAACTTTCCCTTCTCTTTTTCCAAACACGTGCGCTCAATCTGTAACTCTTCTATTTCCTCAACTTCCTCAAAGCACACCACTACACTTGGTTCACCTAATAATTCCAACAGATTATCCTACATCCTAGCACTATCCCCCAGGGTAAGGCACTTGATACCTTGCAAGGCATTATCAATCAATGGCTTGGTACTCCGATACTCAAAGGTTTGAATAAGGTCAGTTGCAAGCTCTTATCAATTCCTCATCTAGTGGCATGTCTCTGAATGAATGTACCATGTGCACACACAACCTTGCAGTGTAGAATATAATATTTACACCCAGAGGGATGGTGGAAAAGCTTCCACACCTTTTCTCTAGACCCATCCACACTCTTGGATATGGAAAGAGGTGGACTCCTTCCCATAGTAGTCCTTGATGATGGTGGGTACATTATTCCTAGAAAATTTGACAGAGAGAGCAATTCTTACCTCGCGCCATTCTAAAAGGCCATCCTAATGTGTGGCCCACCACCAAGTTATTGTACCAAGCAAGACATAACTTAACATCTCCCTCTGTTCCTTCTCATTCTTCCACTAAGTTTCTACCTCCTGTAGAAAGATCTCAAGGAAGGCTCCTCCTGAATACTTGGGTAGTTATTTTCCTCCAAGGTTCCTAACCATGCGTGCCTTTGTCACTTTGGTCACCGACCCTATCAAGTACCATCCCATTAATTCGTAAGTTCCATGCACTGAATTATCACACGCTAGGCTAGCGGTATCACTCAATGACTGAGCATCTTCAATCTGGATAACCCCATTAGTAGGGTGTATCATCTTGGGGTCTCTGATTGAGCACACATATATCCTATCTAGAACTTCTTCTCCCAATAGTTCAATATAGGGTGTTGAATTCACATCAACCAGGGGTATATTGACCCATTCCTCTCTGTTCTCGAAGCTGATGTACCCTTTGTTGAATCAAAGGTCCACATTGTTCTTGTAACATCAAGGGTTCCCAAGTAATGCTGGGAAATTGTCCACCTCAGCGAGTGCTAAGAGTTCGAAGTCCCCAATAAACTTGGCTCCCTGGATAGTAACAACTTCATCCTTCAAGACACCAATAGGCATTTCCTTAGTTTTTTTTGCCATATACAACACATTCAAAGATGGCTATAATACAGGTCTCCCCATATGATGCCATGCATCCAAAGTCAGAACATTAACCTCTGTGTCAGTGTTAATGAGTATATTGCTGAGGAGCCATCAATCTACAACTGCATTCAATGTAATCTCCTTGTCATAGTCCAGGCTATGAGGGGGAAGGTTTACGTGCAAGGCCTGTCTCTCCCACTCTTCTCCAGCGTGTGGTACCTTCTCTCTCAACCAGGATCCTAGCAAAGGAATGATGTTCTCCTACCTTAGCATTTTACACACCTCTTTGACCTCATCCAGGTCATCCTTTTATGCCTCGAATCTCCTCCCTTGTTCCTCCCTTATGTATTGCTCCTTTAGACACTAGATCTCCCCTTGTAATCTTCGAATAACATCCATGGTGTCTTGATATATCTCCTTCTGATGTGCGAGGTCTAGATACTTTCCATGAATGACCTCTTCTCTTGAAACGAGGTTCTTCTATCTTGGTACCTCTCTTGTGCGTGTAGCTTCTACCCTTGTTGTTACCAAGATAGGCTACAAACCTTCATCCCATATTACTCGAGGCATCCACTATATGTCGACCTTCTTAATATTGACCATTGCAGCGCCCTTGTCCTTCCAGTGTTGCTAATTCATATGCTCAAATAATTCCAGGAACTCCTCATACTTATGCTTATTTCTACACCATGAGCACTACAATAGGTCTGGGCACTTACATTTGTAATGTTCTGTAGATCCACAGTTGAAACATATTCCACACAGGAACTCACTCCTTCCTCCTCCACAGTTACCTTGACCACGGAATCCTCCTCAAAAACCCCTTCCATGCATGCCTCCATCTGTGTGCTCCTCATAATGATGATCATCATTTTTAGAACCACTAGTAATGTTGGTCTGGTATACCCCATGATCAATGGCCTCATGGATCTGATCAATGAGTCTATAGTCCTTAGTATCATGGGTTGTGGAGGTGTAAATTTTGCAATAACAAGATACATTCTTCTTGATCGCACATTGCAGCAAGGGACATCTACTTGCATCATGGTCCCCATGAAAGATCTCACAATCTATCGTTATAGTGTGTACCATTCTCCAGGGGAAATTATCCTTAACGTGCCCCTCTATCTCATAATATGTGTACCATAAACCACTGCGAGTCTCATGGACTGAGTTCGTAAATAATTTTTCCAACTGTTTGGCCATAGAAGCAATCTGAGCCTCCAAGAATGAGCTAATGCCAGTATCAATACTACTAATAGCCTTAGCGTGCAAGATAGCTTCCAATGCTTTGTGCGGGTCTATAAAAGTCTTATGAGACAAGGCCCTTCTAAAAGGGGTGATCAATCCTCCAACAAACCACTGTGCATGTTGAGAAGGATGGATATCAAATGATAATTTAGACAATATATTTTAAAGCATGCATCATACTCCCACACACTCTCTGCCATTGCTTGTTGAATCTCCTTCAAAGCGTTGATTCTCTTCTGCTTGAACTCAAAATTGTGGAACCCTACCAAGAATGTATTCTTTAGGATAGTATAGTCCACTACCATTTGATGAGGTTCATACTTTATATACCAGCTATGCACGCGCCCTTGCAATGTGGTCAAAAAATGACTAGCCTTTCGTTCTACGGTTGTGATACCCTTCGTATGCCATAGCAGTTCACACTTGTGAACATGTTCCGCAGTGTCCTCAATGCCCCTGTAATCTAGAAAATGTAGAGACATTTTAAATAATAATTGAGGTGGTGGTTGGGGTCCATGTCGTAAACCAGAGCCTGATCCTTGGTTCCCACTAGTGTTTCTACCACAGCCTGATCCACCAGATCCTGTACCTCTAGAGCCACTAGATCCACCAAAACCACTGTATCCAATAGGGCCTATAGGATCTATACCAAGTTCCCCCATGGTCCCATTTAACTATGCACCAATGGTTTGTGATAGCCCCCCACTACCACTACTTTGTCCCACGCCACTCCCTGATGCGAGACCGAAAGCTTATATACTTGCCCCTTATCCAAAGACTCCTCCAAATACTAGA
Organism: Taxus chinensis; assembly: GCA_019776745.2. Classification (NCBI taxonomy): domain Eukaryota; kingdom Viridiplantae; phylum Streptophyta; class Pinopsida; order Cupressales; family Taxaceae; genus Taxus; species Taxus chinensis. Next base: position 604,324,591 of record CM034150.1, read on the forward strand.
ATATGTGTAGCCATAGAAGAAGGAACCAAATAATTATATCTCCTAGGCATAGATCTATCTCTTTCACTTATATCAACTGGGTCAATAAAACTTCTTACTGGATCAGGAAAACCAAGCACCAGGGCTTGGTCACTGGGTGGGTTTAGATATGTGCTAACGACTCTCCTCTCTCTATGCGATGAACTCTCACCAGAATCTTAAGGGGTCTCCCTTACACACTTTCTAAGATGGGGTACCATAGAATACTTAGGTTCTACATCCTCCGTGTGAACCTCAACTCCTTCCCATAATGTATGTCTCCATAGATCCATCACACTAACAGCCTTGCGTCATCTAACAATATCCCTTTCACGTGCTTTGCTATACTTGAGCCATCTTTTTTCCCTCTCCTTCTCTTTCATTATATCTACCATCTTCCTCCACCCAAGTTCCCTTACCTAGTGCTCAGAACAGTTTAGTCAGCCAGTGGGAGTGCCTCTAAACTCATGGTAACCATCAATATCCTCATAGCTAGAGGAATAGAACATAGAAACGTTCCTCTAGGTTCTCGTAAAAATTAAAACTTAGCAACCTCTGGACAAGAATACGTAGAGATGGCATACTCCAGAGTGTAGCTAGCTAGTACTCCTCTCCACCAATGATCGACAACACAAGTCCACATCAAATCTGCATCCTATAACCTTTGGTAGTCTTCTTCGGCCCATACATACAATCCATAATGCCAACTTTATCTAGACATAGAGGCTAAAACACATTCATATAACTCTACTGGGAAGCATCAGAAGAAGGTCTCATATAGATCATGGTAGAGGTTCTCTTCTACCCATCTACATGCATTAAATTCAGGTCTAGTACTATATTTCTGAGAAAATTCATCCTCTGTGCTCTTGAACCATGATTCAACAATTTCCAATGTCAACTGCTCTATCATTACTCGTTAAAAAAATCATGATGTATGTTATATCCCACTACAACTTCGAAAAGAGGTCTCAACAACAAAACCAAGATGCAGTCATTTTTACTGCTATCACAAAAGGAAGAAACCCCATGCGCACCAGCCTATCACCTAGCAGAAGCTGAGGGCTCACCCAAGGCACGCACGGGTACCAAGTCTCTCTTTTATGTGATTTTAGTGGGAAGAATCATCTATGATTACTGAAAGAGTATTTAGGAAGTTAAGACAAACAAGAATCATAGGACTTAGAATGGCCTCTAGATCCTTACAGTCACTCAGACCGAAGGATTTTAACATAATCCAGAACATTATAACAAAAATAAATATACAAACATCCATTCTTAGCATGAAAGGACAGAGAAAACACATGAGAGAAATATGCATTAAAACCATTGATATACATGTCTATTTATAACAGGTAACCTCATTATGTTCATTGGTTCATTTCAGAGTGTCACAAAGAGTAGACTGCAGTCATGCGTATCACTAGACGTATGTAACTAACCTAAAAAAAGAAAATAACAGCTTCCATGCTTAGTACATTCTCTCCCAAACCCAAAGTATCCACTCACAGTAATTTTACAGAGCTACGCTCACTTTCTAACCCGTTATTCCCTATGTATATCTCCCCATATGTCTATATGTCTCCATGTATCTCCATGAAGATGTATGTGTATATCGGTATATCATCTACTCCTGTTGGTCTGAAAATCTGTCGATTGGACAGATCTATGGATAGACGAGCCAACAGTGTGCAGGGCTTAGCCCCTCTTTGAGTCAGCAAAGCGAAACTGGTTTATTGCTATTCTACCAGCAGGAATCTATGTAAGTCTCACAGATTCTACCTTCGGGGGTTTGGGATCTCATCCCAGTAGAGTGTTTCAGGCTACGAAAAGAAAGGAATGAAAGAGGGAAAAGAGAAAGAATAGATCTGAAGGAAGAAAAGAAATAAATTCCAAAGCAGAAAGGTCAGAAGATTTATGTTTTTGGGTTGGTAGTAAATAGAGCCAAACCTACTTGCATAAATAAACAAAGCAATACTGATGAGAAAATGACAGAAAAGTAGATATGAATCCAACATATTAAACACATACAGATCTAACGTAAGGAAGATCTAATGCATAACACAGCTATTGAGCACAAAGTCTTAATATTGGTATTACTGTTTTCTTCTGTTACAAGAAAGCTCAAAGTCTTTCTCTCCTCACTTCTATTTTCATCTAAAAAATGTTCACCCCGAATACAACAAGTATTCCAATATTTATAGAAGAGAGGAGAAGGAAAGAAGGCAAAAAGGAGCCAACAAATATTTACAAAGATATTTAAAAAGTCAACAATTGACTTGGGCAAGTTTTTGGATGGCAACATCCCATGGTGCAACATGGATGAAGTCATCGTGTATGCCAACATGCTTTTTAAATATCTTACGAAAATGATCAATGGATCCCAAGAAGAAACCACTCTTGTGTAAAATGGCGCATTTTTCAGCATGTCGACAGTGACTTCTCAGTGCCTTGGCACACATTTCAGCATGTCGACATCACATTGTCAGCGCCTTTGGAAATGGGCGCACATATCAGCATGTCGACAGGAACTTATCAGCGCCCTTTGGCGCATATTTTGTTGTGTTAACATGAACTTCCATGCGCCTTAGCACACCGTTTGGTATGTCAACATGAACTTCCTTATGCCCTTTGGCGCACCGTTTGGCATGTCAACATGAACTTCCTTGCGCCCTTTGGCGCACCGTTTAGCATGTCGACAGGAACTTATCAGCGCCTTTTCTGAAAAGACTGAAAAATGGCTAAGTCCTTAAAACTTGATTTTCGGAAGAGAATTTTGGGCTTCTTTCGAACGTTGTCAAACTTCCTTGGGGCCAAAACAAAATTTTTGGGTATGGTTACCTGCAAATTTCCCTTGACAATTTTGCAGGATAACAACTCCATAGGAACTGTTGACCATTTTTGGTCATCATAAGTATGGGCATTTAAAAAAATTTATTGGTTAAACATTGGGGCATTTCAGTTACAGATTACAGAGATTGAGTTCATTAGGTTGGGTTGATTACAAATGAAGGTGATTAGTCAAAATTTGAAACTAGGAATGTTGTCCCCAAACAAAGAGCTAGTTACATAAACAACAATCTCTCATTTATCTTCATCAAGCTTCACAGAAGGATCATATGACAACTTGATGAGGGTAAACATATTGCACTTTATGCAAATCTAGCTAATCATTTCGAAATTGCATTCATAGTTACAGATTTCAAATAGTCAACTTCACTTTATTATGTCATGCTCATCAAATTTATTGCTTTGTATTCATTAAAGTTGTTTGTGATTCATGAAATTGCATCCATCTATGCTATCATAAAAATGTTACAAGTGACTCCTTTCCTGCTACTTCCATCAAGAAAGTACCACCAACCAAATAGTGACAATAATGTCTGAATGGAGATAGTAGGAAAGAGTCAAAAGGAAGAACATATGCTTAATGCAGTAAAACAACATACAAGGAGGCACATCTCATTCAATGGTTGCTTACTGGAGTTATAGGTATTTATTTTAAGTTTATCTCTTATATTAATTCATTTGATTGAGATATTGAGTTGCTTACATCATTGTACAATCAAAAAAAAAGCTGAATGCAGAAAGAGATAGTCAACTCATTATTTCAATTTAATGCTTTATTCATAAGAGATTACAATTTTTCCCACACAAGCCATGGGATGTGACTGAGTAACAACATCATATACATGGAAAAGAGAATATTGCATGTGTTAAAGAATAGGAGTAGAGGAGTAAAAGTGAACCCATCATTGCCTTTTCTATCTTCATTCTGCTCTTCATCTACATTTCTAGCTTCATCTTGTCTTCATTTCCACATTTCATCTCTTATTTTCTTGTCACCTTGCAAGATAGAGAGCAGTACCTGTCAATTTTGAGCTCGTCAGGTACATTATTTATTCCTATACATCTATTCTAAAGTACAAATACATATTCCAAGTTCAATGCATCTAATGGTACTTGAAAGAAGGAAATACAGGCACATGACACAGGTCAGATCAAGGGATACATAATAAGGCATGGTAGCAGAAGAGAGTAGAGTTCATAAAGAGAAATCAGTGGCAGAAAGCAATAAAAAGGCAAAAAATTGAAATAGAAAAGCAGAATCTGAAATAGACTACAAAAGAAATAGATGTGGAGATGACATAAAAAAGAAGTTGAAAACAGTTCACAAAAGAAGGAGGAAGAAGAAATAAAAATCACATGGATATAAGAGAGGCCAAAAAGCCTATATTTTTTCTAACATATTTATGAGTTTTGCAGGAACAGGTTGTAACATGAGAATGAAAAAGATCAGTTTAACTGGTTAAGAAAGAAAGAAGCTACTATTTACTTTCAAGAGAATGGAAAACAAACATCATTTCAAGATGGTTTATAGAAGCAAAGAAGCATTAGAATAAGTCAAGAAGGAAATAATTTTACAAATCAGGTTGAAAATATTGGAAAAGGTGGAGAAAAACATTCATTTTGGAAAATTTTTGCCAGAGTCTCCCCTTGTAAAAGTGACTTTTGATTTAAAGCAGAATTGAAATACATGCTTTATAGGCTACAATAGTACTTTATAAGCTTCTTGAGTTCAAAAGGAATGATAACAGTCAACAAAAAGTATATGTTTCATCATTACAAAATGATATCATGATCAAATGGAACATACAGTGATCTCAGAATTTCATCAAGTACAAGTATTCAAGGTTCATTTTATTTCCAAATTAAAGTGTGAATCAAAAGCCAACTACTTCACAATTTTCCAAAGCTGCAATGGATCAAGCAAAGAAAGCATGAACAAAATTCAATCAAGTGAAAAGACAACCCATAAAAGGTAGCAGAGAGATACTCATATCTTTTCAAAATGGACAAGTTGCAGAAATCTGGAGAGAGAAGGATTTTGAAAAAAAATTTGCCAGAGTCTCCCCTTGCAAAATGGGGTTTTCAGATAGAACAGAATTGAAAATTAATGCTTTATCAATAAAACTGAAATACAGTGACTGTATTATTGACTTCTGAAAAGGAAAAGTCATTACAAAAAAGAAACTTAATGATTTTCTTTGAGTTTCCAGAAAAAGGGATCATGTTCTTCATTATAGAGAATGGAATACAATCATGCTTGCAACAAAGGATCGATCAAATGGATTTCAGAAAGTTCTATCAAACTTGAGGTGTCATACTCATAGCAGTTACAGATTACTGATCAAGATAAAGCTTCATCAAGTTATAAGAATAAAAGAATGGCAAAGAATCTGAAGACCGAACTTCATCAAAATGAACAGTCAACGTATTGAAAGCCAAATGTGAGTCAAGAATCTAAGGTTATCAAAAGTAAAAAACTCAAGCACAATGATCAAGTAAATACAGTCGACATACCCAAGGTTGAACCATAAAGAAGAATATACAGCCTACTCAACAAAAGCTAGAGTTCATGATGTAAATGTAACCAAGGAGGCCGAGTTTACAGAATATACAGTTACAGGTGAAGCCAGGGCCGAGGTTATGAATACACAAGAGGGAAAATCAAACAAAGGATACAAGTCATGTTCAATAAGGCTGAATGATCATGGTTATAAAAAAAATGCAGTCATAAGGGAAGAGGCCGAGCCGTATTTCGAGATCAATCAAACATAGGATAAGTTTCAAAGGCCCATGTTTTCATATTAACACTTGCAGAGAGTCGAAAGACTGAAGAACTTACCGCATTATAATAGCAAGGCTGAAGAAGGAAACAATGGCAGCCATCTCCCTTGCAATCTCCTGTTCAAGCTCATCGAAGCCAAACGATAGAAACAGAAAAACCAGAGAGAAAATGCAAGGTTGTGTTATTGTACAATGATCAAAGGAGCCACTAAAAATAGATTGAAAATGATCCACAGGATTCATAAAGGGAATGGGTCACAAAAGGAAGTGTATACCTTCAAGAATCATTTAAAAAAATGAGGTCAAAGTATAGACCAACATCAAAATAATGTCATCCAAGCTAAACGATCAAGTGTGTAGGCTCCAGAATCATCAAAGAACAATGCCAAAAGCCACCATTTTTCAGAAAATGTAGAGCTGGAGAAATTTTTCTAGGGCTTCGCCATGGTCATCGAAAAATGAAAATGAGCTCAACAGAATTCCTTTTCCCCCGAAAAGCTCCAAAAAAATCATGACCTAACCCATGGTTATGAAATCCAATGGCACAGATCGCTTCAAAGTTAATCGAATGGCCAAGACCAGGTCAACAATTTAACCATGATCAATGAAATCTATGGCTTATACCAAAGTGGTAGTAATCCAATGATCAAGATCAGAAAGAACAATCAATGCATAAGTACCATACAACATCCAATGGCCAAGATGAAGTCAGGAGATCAACGGTTCAAGAAAACTGCTGCCCAAACGATAAGGGCAATATTAATGCCAAGAAGATCAAGGGATAAGATTGAACAATGCACCTTCGTAATCAATGGTCGAGATCAAGTATGCCATGGATCATGATAAATATGCCAACAACCAACATTAATACCTTTGCAGGGTCAGATCAACGGCCAAGGACCGAATGAAATCAACAATCAAGAATACGCCAAGTGTCACAAGATAAAGGAAATGGTAGGCCAAAGTATCACCGCCCCCCAAGTATTACCAAAAATAGATATGGTAGCCCCCCTTTGACTAAGGTGGTGGTAATATTTAAAAAATATAAATTATAAACCATAGTTCGGTGGCATTACAATATGCCAAGGGGTAAAAATTTTTATATGCATGCCAATTTTTATAATGAAGAAAAATTGCCAAAATAGACCTTTCCATGCACCAAGAAGGGACATAACAGATGTCCACATCAGAGAATAAAGCAGCATGTTGCATGTGAAATACTTGCATTACAAGCAATATTTGTAATTATTTTTATTAGTTTTCCTTTAAAATAAGAGTCAACTTCAGTTTGACTATGTATTTGAGTGATGCTCATGGCCTTGGAGCCTCTTTTGTAATAGATCATTATTATCCGTAATAAAAATAACAAAGGGATAATAATAGATCTAATGGGTGAGTTCACTCTTAGGATTATTTTTAGGAAACACTTTTGCTATATATTGTAGTGTGATTGCAAGCACAAAGGACCAAGAGTTGACAAGGAAAGTTCATCATACTTTTTGTAAGCTTTTGGGAGGACCCGAAATTCTACAGTGAGCACCTATTTGATGCAATAAAGTTAGTTTTATCCTCCATTGTGTGTGCAATTCAAAGTGTTGCTTTGCTTTATTAACTTGTGTAAGTGAAATTTATCTTTCCTTTGCTTGTTTTCCAATGCAATTAACCTTTGATTTGCACTATAAGTTTTCTTCCGGTCTGATTAAGTGTGTGTTTGTTGTAGTCCTGTTTTGAAAGTGGTTTCTAACCCTCTCACTTTAGTTATTACAGTCATTTACACCTTCTTCAAAATCACTTAGGCATTAATTATAGAGGTGCTTTGAAGTGAAAAGGATAGCTTTATCAATCACTAGTGTGTGTATGTAGAATAGAGGGGTCCAACAAATATCGGTGCATCACCTTAGTTAGCTTGTTTTTTCAGTATTGTTTTTTACAAGTTTTTCTCCTCTTTTTCTCACACAGAAGGTAGGATAGTGGTTTACCAAGGGAACCATCCCACTCTGGAGGCTCTCTTCCGTAAGAAGGTTTCACAACCGGAAGAGTTCCCATTATATCAATGGAGTGAGGAACAACTGCAGTTCCTATTGCATGTTCCTTCGCAACGGGTGTACTCTTAGATTGATAACTCTCAGATTTTTTGGCACGCCTGGGTGGGACTACGTTTCCACAAGCAGATTTATCACCTGATTAGAAGTCATATTTTAAAAGGGAAGAAGATATTTATTCCTAAATTCACTACCAGATCAGCATTGAGAGGTATTCCTTTTGAATTTCATCAATTACCTCTTAATTCACCTAGGAGAGGAAGAAGGGAAAGATCCGTTCCATATTCAAGAGTTATTTCCCCTATTCATACACCTATCCATAATCCTACTACCCAACCCCCTATCATTCATATGGCTTTAGTAAGACAACTACCTTTTGTTGCCTTTGATGTTAGCAGTCCTCTATTGATAGCATCCTATCACGATATACCTACAACAGCCCTTAAAAGCTTACCCTATTTCTCAGGAGAAGATCAAACTACCCCAGCTGAACATATTAGAGATGTAGGGAATATTGTTTTAGTCCATCATATTGTTCATGAGGATGTTGCATTAAGACTGCTTGCTACTTCCCTTAGAGGTAAAGCCCTCCAGTGGTACAGAAACTTGGCTGTTGGAACTATTGCTACTTGGGATCAACTAGGAGCAGCCCTCTATTCCCAATTTGAAGATAAATCTGATCACTTGTCCTTAGTTAAACAGTTGACAACCATTAAAAGGGCCCCTATGGAATTAATGACTGATTTTAATATCAGATTTCAGCGTACGTGGGATAGAATTCCAGAAAATGTTAAACCCACCCCTCAACATGCATTTTTGTATTATCTTAAGTCCTTAAATTCTGACATTGCTGTCATGATTCAGTCTATGGGGGGAAGTACATTACCAACACCTTACAGCATAGCCATTAGTGTAGAAAATAGTCTTATTCAAGCAGGAAAGTTGGCTCCTAGACCCCCCATGCCCTTATTTCAAGTTTTTCCTAATGTTCCGCCCTTGCAGTCACCTAGTTTGACACCTATTCCAATGATTGTTTCACAACCTAACGTTGCTCAAAATTCTGCTAACGATATTGCTGAGCTTAAAACAATGATGCAGAACTTCGGTAATGAGATTGTTTAGATCAAAAGACAGTAATATCAAAGCAATAGGCCATCTTACCAGCCATCACAATAGCCTTCATATTCAGCCACAATATCAGCCTTACAACAACTATAGGCCACCTGTTCAAAATTTTAGGCCTTCATATCAGAATCAGGGTGTTATGACAATAGTTAGACCATTTGCTAACCCTAACCCCAATGTTCCATCTACTTCAAGGGCCTTAGTACCAGTTCAACACCAAAACAATATGGCTCAAGACCCTAATTTGATCCCAAGTGCTGCAGTTGCTCCCTTAGAATTAGCAGCACCAAATTTTGTTATGCCATAATTATCTCAAGTAGAGGCAGAACAACAAGGGCAGTAGTTTGGGTACCCTCCACTAAGGGGAGGATCCAAACATGGTACAAATTCAGCATGAGGAAACAATGGTGAATTGGGAAGCAATGGATCAAGGTTCAGTAAAGACTCAGATAGAACAACCACCTATATCAAATGATCTAGTGGCTGTTGTACTAACAAGGTCAAAGAAAAGGGAAATTGATGATGTGTGAGGAGGTAAGAGAAGCTATTAATGTTCCCAAATTAGTCCCTATCATTGCAAATAATTCTATTTCAAATTTCCCATCAAAAGAAAATAGTTTTAATGTTGCTACAAAATCTTATCAAATTTTAGTTCAGAAGGTACATCGCAAATTAGGGGCAGCCCCATTTAATATTGTTGATCATATGAAAAATTCACATGTTACTATGACTATGTGGGATTCAATAACCATTCTAGGACAAAAGGATATGTTGGTTAAAGAGCTTTCAGACCTGCAGACATCGCCCAAAGGTTCAGATTTGGAGCAAAATAAGGTGAATGTTGTTTTTACCAAATCATAATCTCAGATTAAACAAATTCAATCAGATCAACATGTTTATAAATTAGGACAACAAGCTAATACATTTGGAAAAATGGTTTAGAGTTAGGTAAAAATAGTCTAAGCCTCCTCCATTTTATCTTTCATTGATTATTGGTGTCTCTTTAGTGCATAATTGTATTGTGGATAGCGGTGAAAGCAACACTTTCATGCCCAAAAAGATTGCTGAAAAGTTGGGTTTTTTATACGATCCAAGTGTTAAAGGAGTGTTGCAATTAGATGGCTCATTCACCAAAACAATTGGGCTGATCAGGGACTTAAAAGTCACTTTGCATACATACCCAGGTGTTACTATTTTACAGGATGTTATGGTTGTTGATTTTCCACCATACTTTGTTATGTGTCTTTCTAGAGACTTTACGTCTAAGATTGGAGGTTATCTTTCAGCTGATTGGTCTTACCTCATCTTCAAAACAAGGTATGGAACCAAAGTTACTATTAATTTAGAGCCTCTTTCTAATTTTCATGTTGAGCCACATATGCCAAACATGGCAAATGCAAATTGTGCTATCTTAGATGATGAGCTTGAAGAAATAGATGGCCAAAATCTCCATGAACTAGAAGGTGTACCAGATTTGTTTAAGGATGAACTAACAAGTGAAATGTATGAGTTAGATCCTTGTAGATAAATAGAAGAAAAAAGGCCTTGGAGTGTATTACATTCATGAGAAAAATAAGTAAATTCCAGTGATACAGAAGGAGAATCAACAAGACGATGGAATTTGGAAATTATATTTCGATGGTTCAAAAAAACAACACAGTTCAGGAGCTGGTTTAATGCTGATTTCACCCTCATGACAAAGGTATTTTTCTGCAATCAAGTTTCAGTTTTCTTGCTCCAATAATGTTGCAGAATATGAGGTACTTTTTCATGGTTTGGAGTGGGCTAGAAAGAGAAATATTGATAAATTATAAGTATTTGGGGACAGTGAGCTTGTCACACAATAGGTAAGAGGGTTAAGTGCATGTAAAAATTTACATATGAAATCATACAGACAACGTGTAATGGATATCATAGATTATTTCAGTGCTTTTAATATTCAAAGTGTCCATAGGACCAAAAATCAACATGTTGATAGACTTGCAGCTATAGGCTCACAGTTTGATGTTATTGCTGATATTACTGACAGTAAATTACAACTTATATTAGAGTTGTAATAAGGCCTTCTGTACCAGATAATAATACACATTGGCATGTTTTCAATGACGATGCACACATAGTCAGATTTCTACAAGATGAAGTTGAGTTTTCAACCCAGAATCAGCAAAAGATGTAAAACAAATATGGAGATCAGATCATGCAGTTGAAAACCAACAAGATTCCTAAAGGCCTTGCTACATTAGAATCAATTTTCGGGGAAAATGATGTTGTCAAACAAAATAGATCAGTGTTGTCATCAATTCAAGATCATTATGAGTCAGTACAGATTATTGAAGGCAAGATCCTTAACCTTGGCAAGGTACGTACTCAATTTGAATAATAATCATTCATTGATTTATCTAAAGAGTTTGCTGATATTTTTGCTTGAGAATATAAAGATTTGAAAGGGTTTGATTCCTCATTAGCCCATCATACTATTGAATTAGAACCTAACTCAAAGCCAGTTAGGCAAAAGCAAAGGCCTATCAATCCTAAGCTTGAGCCTTTGATGATAAAAGAGTTGGATAAGTTAATGGAATCAACCATCATATTTCCTATCAAGCACTCAACTTGGGTAGCCAATCTTGTACCAGTTAGGAAAAAGAATGGGGAAATAAGGTTGTGTGTAGATTTCCATGATTTAATTCAGGCTTCCCTTAAAGACCATTATCCACTTCCATCAATGGATCAGATTTTGTAGCTTGTTGCAAGTTCAGAAAGGTACTCGCTTCTTGATGGATATAGTGGTTATAATCAGATCCTAGTCAAAGAAGAGGATCAGTTCAAAACAACATTTACTACTAAGTGGGGAACTTTTGCTTACAGGAAGATGCCTTTCAGTTTATCCAATGTAGGTGCTACATTTCAGAGAGTAATGGATATGGCCTTTCAAGGTATTATCAATAAGTTTGTGTTGGTTTATTTGGATGGCATAATTTTTTTTTCTAAGAATGTGGAAAATCACTTGATGCATCTCAGATAAGTCTTTGAGAGGTGTAGAGAATATGGGGTCTCACTCAACCCAAAAAAGTGTGTGTTCTCAGTCAATAAGGGTAAGCTGCTTGGCCATGTCATTTCAAAATAGGGTATGTAGATTGACCCTAAAAGAGTAAGTTCTATTATTATTCTCCCTCTACCTAAGCATAAGAAAGCACTTCAAAGTTTTTTGGGCAAAATCAATTTCATAAGAAGATATATTTCAGATTTTACTACTTTAGCTATACCTTTGACAACCATGCTAAAGAAGGATCAAAATTTCACTTGGGTTAGTGAAGGATTTTCAAGCTTTACAGCAATAAAAAATGTCATAGCTTCAGCTCCAACACTTATAAACCCTATTTTTTCAAAGGATTTCATGTTATATGCCTATGCTAGTATTGAAACCATTTCAAGTATCTTGACATAGGAGAACAACGAAGGCTTAGAACAACCAATAGCATTTTTCAGTTAAGGCCTAATGGAGTATGAAACAAGGTATTCATTTGTAGAAAAACATGTGCTTGCAATTGTTAGAGCATTAATAAAGTTTAGGCATATGTTGTCCAATAACAAAATCCATTTAATGGTTTCCCATCCAAGCATCAAATAGTTCTTATTGAACAAGGATATCAGTGGGAAGAGAGCTAGCTGGATCACCAAGGTAATGAAATATGACGTTGATATTAATATTACCAAGTTAGTAAGAGGAAAAGGGCTTTATGAGTATTTGGCTTATGCTTTTCAAGAAAGCAAGGATGTTGTTCTGATCTTGCAGCTCGAACCAAACGAGACTCAGGAAAATCAGCCCTCAGATTGTCTCTCCAACATGATCAGATACATTCAATATGGCAGCTACTGACCAGGTTTAAATAGCACCAAATGTAGGTATTTCAGATTACAGTCTATTCCCTATATGCTAGTTCAAGATGTTTTATTTAGGAAAGATGTTAATGGTGTCTTATTGAGATGTGTTCAACTAAATCAGATTGAAAAGATACTTACTGAATTCCACAATGGAGAAAGTGGTGGTCATTTTTCAGCAAGAACAACTACCCTCAAAATCATGAGAGACAACTATTATTGGCCATACTTATTTAAAGATTACCATGCATGGGTAAGAAAGTGTAAGAAATGTGAACATTTTTCACAGGTAAAGGGAAGTTAGCAGTACTACCACTTCTGCCCATTTCAGTGGACCAACCTATTATCCAAAATGTGCCCCTGTTCATTTTGTGGCTAACTCCTCCCATTCTTCCCTCTCTTGTGCCTCAAACATGATTTTTTTATTTTCAGGCACTCAATTTTTTTTGGAAATGACACCATTGGATAGAGCTCTCTCCCAGCTTTCCAAAAAGGTAAAATTTTCCTCCTAACTCCATGTATTTTTGAAGTTATGGCTCGGTGGAGTTTTTTGGGGAAATTTTCCCCTGAAAGGCCCGCGGCCAATAAGATGCTGCCACGTGTCCAGGAAGTGGTGGGGGTCGGAGGAAGACTTGGAATTTTCACCAAGTGTTTGGCGAAATTTCAAATGGGAAAATTTCCCCCGCAGGTCCGCTAGTGAATCAGGTGATGCCACGTGTCCAGGGGGGAAATTTGTAAAATTTGGCTAAGTGTTGCATATGAAAATTTTTGAAGGAAGGGCCTGCGCCCAGTAAAAATGTGCCACGTGTCCTATGGAGCCAGAATTGTGGAGGGTGGAGGAGAAGTTGGAATTTTGGTGAAGTGTTTCACCAAATTTTAATGAAGGATTTTTGGCCCGCTGCCCCCACCAATCAATCATGTTTCGACACATGTCCCTGGGGGTCGGAGCTGCGGAGCACAGCAGGAAATTGGGATTTTTCCCCAAAGTGTTTACGTAAAAGTGAAAATGCTTGAGGAGGGCCCGTGAAAAATGATATGATGCCACGTGTCTCAAACTGACGGAGGATGGGGAGAAATTGGGAAATTTTCCCAAAGGGAATAAACGAAGGAAATTTCATAGGGAAAAGCCCGCCCTCAAAATGCGAGCCAATGGGATCTTGCCACGTGTCCAGGTAGCGCCAAAAAATCAAGGAAAAGTCTGCAAGGAAAATTTGAAGGGGCAAGCCCACATCCAATGGGGTTTTGTCATGTTTCTAGGTTGAAAATGGTCAGAAAGGCAACGGAGAAATCTTGGGGAAAGTGCCCATGTCCAATAATGTGATGCCATGTGTCCTCAACTCATCGGCCCGGCAGAGTTTTTCAAGAATTTTTTCTAAGGGCAAAACAATGAAAAATGAAACAAGATGGGCCCGCGCCCAATAAAAACGTGCCATGTGGCACCTGGAAAGGTGGAGAGTGGGGATTTTTTGAGAAATTTTCCCAAATGCAAAAAATGTGAAAAAATTCAAATTTTCACCCGCCAATCCGATTTGGCTCTGTTTTGCCCTAAAATTTCAAATGGCCATATCTTTCGATCCAGAGCTCAGTTTTTCACGTTCTTTATATCAATGGAAATATAGTGAAATTCTCTACAATATTCTGGGGTCATTTTTGCATTTTTATGGAGTTTGGAGAGAGAAAATCAAAAAATGCCTCTGGCACGTGGTCATGGACAGAAATGACGTTTCAACCACTGTTTTAATGAAGAATGGCTCGCATTCTCTCCCAGCATGGCTAAAAATGTCAGGGGATGGGTCTGTAAGGACACCCATGCTGTTTTGATTGCATTTTGGTCAATGGTTGAATCCCTTCCATGTTTTCCCATGTTTCTCTCTCCTGGGCTCGTCCCTTACATTGTAAAAGCCAATTTTGGCTCATTTTGAAAGGGTTGAACATTTTTTGTGTATAGGAGGCTCCCTTTTTCACCTTGGAAGTGATTTTGGTGGAATATCAGACCTTTTTTCAAGACTGCAACCTATTTTTCCTCTCAGGTGTTGTAATGCAAGTGTTTTTTGATGTTAAAATAACAATACAGGCCCTGTGATTAAGTTTCCATCCTCTACTTGTGTTGTTTGACTAATTTCTGATCCTCCATTATAGTTATCAGTTTTTGAATGAAGTTTTGTTACATTTTGTGAATTGTGTCAATCTGCAGAAGTAAGAAATGCTCACCACTCCTTTGGTGCATCACCTATTAGCATTAGTTTTAGTTTTTTGCATTCTCTATCTCTATCCACTTTGGAATTTAGAGTAGGATTTTGAGTTTCAAACCTCTGCAACTATGCAAGTGATAAATCTGATCAGATGGAGAGTTGAGTAACCAACCTCTAATCTAGAGATTGCTTTCCCATTTTATAAGTCCCACACTTGGGGACAGGATTTAAAGTTGTGTAATCACACTAGATGCTTAGGATGATCAAACTAGAAATATGATCAACATCCAGGGGTGCTGCTGATTTGCAACAACACAACCATTTATGCAGTGGGGTTTAGACTTTTTTGGTATGGTCAATCCACCTTCCAGCTCAGGGAATAAGTGGATTCTTATAGCTATAGATTATTTTACATGATGGACTGAGGCAGTAGCTTTGAAGGAGGCAAACAAAACCAACGTTTTGGATTTTTATGAAGGTTTGTTGACCAGGTTTGGAGCCCCTTCTACTATTATTTCAGATAATGCAAAATCTTTTATTGGAAGTAAGATCAGCTCTTGGGCTATCTCGAATGAAGTTTATTTAAGTACTTCTTCCAATTATTACCCACAAGGTAATGACCTTGCTGAGTCCAAAAATAAGAATATTCTTAGAATTATTAGGACAATTGATTCAAATCAGAGGACCTGGCATTTGAAGCTAAAATCAGCTCTGTGGGCTGACCAGATAACCTACAAGAGGTCTATTTCAAACACCACCTACATGTTGGTCTATGGCTTGGAAGCCAAAATGCCATTTTCATTGGAGCTAATAGTGTTGGAGCTTATGCATTAGATTGATGTTCTAGAAGAAGAACCATTGCAAGTCAGATATGCATAGCTCATAGAGGTATAGGAGGTAAGAAATAAATAATTAGAATCCATACATTTGAATCAGGAGTAGATCAAAAGAACGTTTGATAAGAATACTAAGCTGAGCGTCTTTAATGAAGGATATTTAGTTCTAAAATGGGATGTAGACCGAGCTAAACCTGGTGCTCATACTAAGTTTGATTCCTTATGGAGTGGCCCTTATGTGATCACAAGTTGCAAGGCTCACAACTCATTTTAATTGGCCAAGATTGATGGTTCAGAGCTTCCTATCCCTGTCAATGGGATCCATTTGAAGCATTGTTTCTAAATAGATAAGTTGACCTTGTACCATAGTTTCATGCTTTTCTCTAAGTGCTTATGCACATTTTTTGTTTCTAGTTCATTTTTCACTTCCGTAGGTGGCTTTTCCAGTTTGGAAAGCTTGAGTTGGATAATTTCCCTTCCTTTGAGTGTAGAAATGCACAGTTGTTCATAGTTTATTTTCAGCATTGGGGGTTTTTAGCTTTAAAAGCATCAACCAGACTGAGAATTTCAGGGGCAGTGTCCATTGTGGTTCAGTTAAGTTACAAAGAGTCTGAGTTCTCGTAGTTTAGCAGGTAACCAGCGTAGCCAAGTCACCAATGATGTTGACCATTTTTGGTCATCATAAATATGGGGCATTTTAAAATTTTTTTGTTAAACATTGGGGCATTTCAGTTAAAAATTACATAGGTTGAGTCCATTAAGTTAGGTTGATTACAGATGAAGGTGATTAGTCAGAATTTGAAACTAGGAATGTTGTCCCCAAACAAAGAGCAAAGTTGCATGAATGAAAATCTCTCATTTATCTTCATCAAGCTTCACAAAGGATCATATGACAACTTGATGAGGATAAACGTATTATAGTTTATGCAATCAACTAATCATTTCAAAACTGGATTCACAGTTGTAGATTTTCAAATAATCAACGTCACTCTATTATGTTGATGCTCATCATATTTATCACTTTGTATTCATTTAATTTTTTGTGATTCATGAAATTACATCCATATATACTGTCAAAAAATGTTACAAGTGACTCCTTTCCTGCTACTTCCATCAAGAAAGTACCGCCAACCAAACAGTGACAATAATGTCTGAATGGAGATAGTAGGAAAGAGTCAAAATGAAGAGCATATGCTTAATGCAGTAAAGCAACATAAAAAGAGGCAAATCTCATTCAATGGTTGCTTACTAGAGTTACAAGTATTTCTTTTAGGTTTATCTCTTATATTAATTCATTTGATTGAGATATTGAGTTGCTTACATCATTGTAAAATCAAGGAAAAAGATGAATGCAGAAAAAGATAGTCAACTCTTTATTTCAATTTAATGCTTAATTCATAAGATATTACAAGTTTTCCCACACAAGCCATGGGATGTGACTGAAAAACAACATCATATACATGGAAAAGATAATATTGCATGTGCTAAAGAATAAGAGTGGAGGAGTAAAAGTGAACCCATAATTTCCTTTTCTATCTTCATTCCCACTCTGCATCATTTGCATTTCAAACTTCATCTTGTTTCATCTTCTGCTTTCCATCTCCATCTTCTTTTCTCGTCACCTGCAAGATAAAGAGTAGTACCTATCAATTTTGAGCTCTAGGTACATTTTTATTTCTATACATCTATTCTAAAGAAAATATATATTCTAATTTCAATACATCTAATGGTACTTGAAAGAAAGAAATACAGATAGGCATGGAAGCATAAGAGAGTAGAGTGCATAAAGAGAAATCAGTGGTAGAAAGCAATAAAAAGGAAAAGGATTGAAGTAGAAAAGAAAAATCTAAAATAGATTACAAAAGAAACAGATGTGGAGATGACATGAAAAATAAGTTGAAGACAACTCACTAAAGAAGAATAAAAGAAGAAAATAAAAATCACATGGAAATAAGAGAGGCCAAAAAATCTTATATTTGTTTCTAACTTATTTCTGAGTTTTACAGGAATAGGTTACAACATGAGAATGAAAAAGATCAGTTTAACTGGTTAGGAAAGAAAGAAGCTACTATTTACTTTCAGGAGAATGGAAAACAAACATCATTTCAAGATGGTTTACAGAAAGAAAGAAGCATCAAGAATAAGTCAAGAAGGAAATACTTTTACAAATCAGGTTGAAAATCTAGAAATGGATGAGAAAAACAGTCATTTTGGAAAATTTTTGCTAGAGTCTCCCCTAGTAAAAGTGGATTTTCAAATAAAACAAAATTGAAATACATGCTTTATATGCTACTACATGCTTTATAAACTATTTGAGATTCAAAAGGAATGATAACAGTCAACAAAAGTACATGTTTCATCATTATAAATTTGATATTATGATCAAATGAAACATACAGGTGATTTCAAAAGTTCATCAAGTTGAGCTATTCAAAGTTTATTTTATTTCCAAATTCAAGTGTGAATCAAAAGCTAACTACTTCAAAATTTTCCAAATCTGTAATGGATCAAGAAAAGCAAGTATGAACAGAATTCAGTCAAGTGAGCAGACAATCCATAAAAGGTAACAAAGAAATATTCATATCTTTTCAAAATGGACAAGTTGCAAAAAATTTGAAGAAAAAGGTTTTTTTGAATTTTTTTTGCCAAAGTATCCCCTTACATAATGGGGTTTTCAAATAAAACAGAATTGAAAATTAATTCTTTATCAATAAAATTGAAATATAGTGATTGTATTATTACTTCTGAAAAGGAAAATTCATTATAGAAAAGAAACTTAATTATTTTCTTTGAGTTTCCAGAAAAAGAGATCATGTTCTTCATTATAGAGAATGGAATACAATCATGCTTGCAACAAAAGATCAATCAAATGGATTTTAGAAGGTTCTATCAAACTTGAGGTACCCATGCTCATATCAGTTACAGATTATTAATCACGTTAAAGATTCATCAAGTTAAGAATAAAAGAATGGCAGAGAATTTGAAGACCAAACTTCATCAAAATGAATATTCAACATATTGAAATCCAAATGCGAGTCAATAATTTGAAGCTTCATAAGTTAAACTCAAGCACAATGATCAAGTAAATACAGTCGACAAGGAAAAACTTTAAAGAATCAAACAAAGATCATTATAGCCTACTTTCAAAAGGCCGAATTCATGATGTAAATATAACCAAGGAGGCCTGAGTCTATAGAATATATAGTTATGGGTAAAGCCAGGGCTGAGGTTATACACAAAGGCCGAATCAAACAAAGAGACAATCATGTGTAGTAAAGTTGAATGATCACATCCATTATAAAATATAGTCAAAATGCAGATAGAATCATATTTCAAGAATCAAGAAAATGTTGAGTAACTCTCACAAGTTTTCTTTTTATGATTTAACAGTTACAGGAAAATAACAGAAAGAACTCACCGTGTTCATAATAATGAGGTTGAAGCAAACAAACAATGGAAGCCATCTACCTTACAAGCTCATGTTTGAGCTCATCGAAGCTAAACAATATAAAGTTAAAAACCAGAGAGACATGTAAAGTTGTGTCATTATACAACAATCAAAGGAGCCACTAAAATTAGATTGAAATGATCCACAGGATTCACAAAGGGAAAACAGTTATAGAGAGGAAATACCGAAGCTACAAGAGAAAAATGAAACTTACAGCTTAGTATTCCTTCAAAAAATGTAGGCCGAGCAAACCAATGGAAATGTGCATCCAAAGGCCAAAACAAAATGTGCAGGATCGAATCCATCAAAACTGCCATGTTTTCTAAGAAAACATAGAGCTGGAAAAAATTTACCATAGGCTTCACCATGGTCGATCAAAAAAATGTGAATGAGTTCAATAGAGTGTCTTTTCCCCCATAAGCTCCAAACAAACTCAAAACCTAACCCGATTTAGGTGATTGAAAGGGTGTAATCAAATGGATAGTTAATCGAATGGCCCAGATCAGGTCAAACAATTCAACCATGGTCTAGGTAAACCCCTCAAAACTGATAGCTCGAGACCAAAGTGGCAAAGATCCAACGATCCCCATCAAAAGATGAGGTCAATGACATGTAGTAACATACAAAATCCAATGGTCATAGATCCTATCAAAATATCAATGGTTTAGGAAAACTGCCACCCAAAGAGATAAGGACTTCATAAATGCCTTCAGAAATCGATGAACAGGGTTAAACAATGCACCTTCATAATCGACGACTGAGATTGAGTATGTCATGTATCGTAATTAATATGCCAACAAACAAATTTAACACCTCTACAAGAACAGATCAAATGCGACTAGGGACCAAATAAAATCCATGATCGGGAATATGCCAAGTGTCACAAGGTAAAGGAAACAGTGTCAACCAATGCACAACAAAACCCCCCCCCTTTATATTACCAAAAATATATATGGTAGTCCCCTTTTAATTAAGGTGGTGGTGATATTTTAAAATATATAAATTATAAACCATAGTTTGGTGGCATTACAATATGCCAAGGGGTGACAAACTTATATGCATGAGGTCCGAAAAGAAATAGACCAATTTTTATATGCATGACCAATGAAACACAATTGCCAAAATTAGACCTTTCCATGCACCAAGAAGGGACAAAATAGGTGTCAACATCAAAGATAAATCAGCATGTTGCATGATAAAGACTTGCATTACAAGCAATATTTGTAATATTTTTATTAGTTTTCCTTTAAAATAAGAGTCAGCTTCAGTTTGACTATGTATTTGAGTGATGGTCATGGCCTTGAAGCCTCTTTTGTAATAGATCATTATTATCCGTAATAAAAATAATAAAGGGATAATAATAGATCTAATGGGTGAGTTCACTCTTAGGATTATTTTTAGGAAACACTTTTGCTATATATTGTAGTGCGATTGCAAGCACAAAGGACCGAGAGTCGATAAGGAAGTTCATCATACTTTCTGTGAGCTTTTGGGAGGACCCAAAATTCTGTAGTGAGCACCTATTTGATGCAATAAAGTTAGTTTTATCCTCCATTGTGCATGCAATTCAAAGTGTTGCTTTGCTTTATTAACTTGTGTAAGTGAAATTTATCTTTCCTTTACTTGTTTTCCAATGCAATTAACCTCTGATTTGCACTATAAGTTTTCTGCTGGTCTAATTAAGTGTGTGTTTGATGTAGTTCCTATTTTGAAAGTGGTTTCTAACCCTCTCAGTTTAGTTATTACAGTCATTTACACCTTCTTCAGAATCACTTAGGCATTAATTATAGAGGTGCTTTGAAGTGACAAGGACAACTTTATCAATCATTAGTGTGTGTATGCAGAATAGAGGAGTCCAACAAATATCGGTGCATCACCTTAGTTAGCTTGTTTGTTCAGTATTGTTTTTTGCAAATTTTTCTCCTCTTTTTCTCACACAGAAGATAGGATAGTGGTTTATCAAGTTAACCAGCCCACTCTTGAGGCTCTCTTCCGCAAGTAGGTTTCACAACCGGAAGAGTTCCCATTGTATCAATGGAGTGAGGAACAACTGCAGTTCTTATTACATGTTCCTTATAGCGGGTGCACTCTCATATTGATAACATGCACTTATATTTATAGCTTTCCTGGGATGCCAACTCACCTTCTGGCACCCTCAGATCAGATGCCAAGTGTTGATTGTGGTCCTTCATGTGAGCATGCTCCTCCAAGACTGAGCTTTCCACTCCATCTCATTATGATCTTCTAGAATATTCCATCCGGGGCATGCTCTTTCTTTTGCCATCCTGTCGCCAAGTTGGCTTCTTATCCATGCACAACTGATCAAGCTTTTCACATGTTCTACCCTAGGCACTCAAATTGGCTAAGTCGTAAACCTCCTTTCACATGTCATGCATGCTATGTGCTTCCTTAGACCTTTCTCCTGTAAGCTTTTTCCTTGCATGCCATTCTATAATTGGGATCTCACATGTCTACGCACCTTCATACTTGGTCAATATTCTAAAGGCCCAATAATGGGATACTCCCATTTCTTGTTCTTTGGCCCATCAAACACTCCAATTTCTAGAAATATGAGAGAAAGTAGGATAACACCAAAATTTATCTTCTCTCATGTGTGCGCTTCCTCAATAATGATGTTTATAATGTAGCCTTCTAGGTTGTAGACTACTCCCTGAGACATTTTCTTTGCAATTTTCAGCCACATGGTATTCACCTGCGACCATATCTCTTGATCATTAAACTTGGTTACCAGATGTGCCACTTCCTACACCATTGGTTACTTCTTTAATTTATCAATGTACATTCCACATGGACCCTTAGTATACCCCAAATCCTTTTTTATCTCTATGATTTTTGCTTTATTAGTCAAATCACCAACAAGTTCTACCCATATTCCCTTTAATCCTATCACTGTCAAAATTAAGGTTGTTGTGATTCTAATCCTTATTCGGATAAATAGAAGAAGTCCTCATGGACTTTGCTTATCAGCCATTGGTATAATGGTTCGTACTTTCCAAAATAAGGGAGTTCATACAATTGATAAACTCCTACCTACTTCAACAATTTCTCCCCAATGTCATCATATATTGACATATACTCCACCATGTGCTTGTTGTTCTTTGTATTCAACAATGCATCCAACTCTTTCTTGTTGTTAGATATATGGTGGTTGTAGTCACTTATTTTTCACCTACAGATGTGGGAATCCCACTCTTGTCCAACTATCACACCTTCTAGGTACTGCATCTCTGAAAAATTACTCTCAGGAGCAATTTCAACTTCAACTTCTACCTTCTTCTTTCCTTTCATGCTTGTGGTAGGTGATTTCTTTGTTGCCATCATAAAAATCCTACCTTTACTATCTATAATGAGAAAACTCAAACCCTAGCTCAAATTTGTGTTCCCTAGCTTAAAACTACATGCCATAGCTTCTTTTCAACACCTTTGCTTCACTCAAACCCTTCACAAATTGGAAGGAAAGGATCTTCCATGCAATAATCCACTCTCCACGTCTATTTTCACACTTTCCACACCTCAACACGATTCGCTCATCTCGATCATACTTATCTTGCTCAAATACTTGTGATCGTAAAGTAATAATGAACCCACATCATGTCCTTATATAGATTTTTAAAAAGTTAGTGCATTTATTACTCCTTCACCAACCAACAATCCTCTCATTAATTGACCATTTTCACAATATCCACACAATACATCTTTGCGCCCTAGCTATAACCTTCTAGTGTGTATTCCTACCTTATTGCTACAGAATTCTCTTTAGTGCACTTCCATACATCCAAGTACCTTGTTACTGCACCTTCTCCTAGTAGTCTCCACAACCGATGCTTACCTCACATTATATTATTCCCTCATTTATCTCCATCTACAATCATTTTTTTAAAGAAATATCCTTTCTAACAACTCCTCTCCAAACTTGAATAGCACATGTGGCAGTTTGTTCCTTTATGCCTATTTGTAAATAGCCACCCCACACCAATGGTATGTGCAGTCCTCTGCACATAAAAATTCTTCAAATGGTAATTAGCATCCATCGTGCAAACACACTTATTACACAAAACACCAACTAAATTGACAAAGCATAGCGACAAAGAAGGAAATATAGAAATGGAACCCTAGTCTAAATGGTAACATTTCCTTATTACAAACACTAAGAAGACTCGTTTATTGTAGGGCTTCAACATACTTCCATTGAAGTAACTGGGTAATTGTATCCCACTAAGCATCTCTAACTGAAAAGCACCTAATTCAAGTATATGAGTGATAATATATGGTCCCAACCAATGCACTTCAAGCTTTCCTAGATGGTGTAGAAACTTAGAGTCATAAAGAAGAACCATATGTCCCATCTTAAGCTTTTTGTCCCTAATGTGTCTGTCATGCCATGCCTTCTACCTAGCCTTTTCTTACTTCTAACTCCAACATGCTATAGCGCGCCTCTCATCCAATTGTATAAATTTATCAATTATTTCTTCCAAATCTTTCTCATCAGCTAGACCTCAAGTGCACCCAATACATAAAGAAGGTAGAATGAATTCCATAGGAAGAACTACTTCTGTGCCAAACATCAATTAAAAGGGTGTGGCCTTGTTCAACCTCTTATAGTTAATTATATACGCTTAACACACGAGAGCAAATTTATCATGCCAATATTTCCTTGCAACATCAAAATTTTTTGTCAATGTCTGGCTCAAAATTTGGTTGAAGGCATCAACTATTCCATTTTCCTAAGGATGATAGGGTATAGTCTTATGGTGTGCAATCATAAATTCATCCAATAGTATCCTGATTGTCTCATTTAGAAAGTGTGTACCCCTATCACTTGTCAAGCTCAGTGGGCATCCATACCTTGTAATAACATTTTCCCATAAAAACCTGTTTATTGTAGTTGTTTTACAATCCTTGGTTGGTGTTACTTATGCCCATCTTGTAAGATAATTTGTGCAAGTGATGATACAACGAGATCCAGTGGTACGCACAGCTAGAAAAATAGGACCTAAAAAGTCTATCCCATTTCTCAAATAGCTCTACACTAGGAATAGGTCTTAAAGGCATTTAATCTCTTTGTCTAGGTTTACCATCACATTAACAATGATCACACACCGTAAAATATGCTTTATAATCTTTATAAAGGGTCTCCCACCATAATCCAATGAGTAGAATCTTGCACGCAGTGGCATCACTTGCATAGTTCCCACCTACAATACTACCATGAGCCTCTTCCATGATGTCCGTGTACTCATGATCTAGTACACACCGGTGCAATACTTCATATCAGCCTAACTTGTATAGGTAACCACTAATAAACATAAAAGGTGTTGCATGAATTACAAGTTGTTTCTTCTCTAAGGATTTAATTCCTTTTGGTGTCATACATATACATAAAAAGAAAAAAATATCCTCTAATTACAAAGGCATGCATTATAACATGTACAATTGTACATCTGATATTGTATCTTCAATTGTTTGTGCATCCTCCCATGAATAAATTCTTGATAAGTGGTTTGGGCCAAAATTACTTTTCCCTAGGTTTACCACAACTATGAAATCAAATTCTTGGAATAAGAGCACCCATCGACATATGCGCCCTTGTAAAATGGGCTTGTTTACCTAGTATTTCAAAGCCATGTGATCGGTGTAAAACATGAATGGTGTTGCTAGAAGGTATTGTCTAAATTTATACAGTGCATAGATCATTGACAAGGCTTTATGCTCAGTAGTTGTATAATTCAGATCTACAGGAGTCAAATTTCTACTAGCAAAACATATAGGATGATCTATAATACATTCTCCAGGCTGAGCTAACACCATGCCAATGGTCATGCCAGAGGCATCCAAATGTACATGAAATGGTTGACCCCATGAGGAAAAACACATAATAGGTGTTGTAGTAAGTCTCTCCTTCAATGTCTCAAATGTAGTTCTCCCCAATAAGATGTCCCTTTTCCTTTTAGTTACTCTTCAAACAGTGTAGAAACCTTAGCATATCCTTTGATAAATTTTCTATAATACCCAGTGTGACCCAAGAATCCACACTTTCACTGGTAGGCTCTTCCAAGCTTATAATAACTGCAACATTAGCTGGATCTACTCACAAACCTTCCTTATATATGTTGTTCCCTAACAAAGTGCTAAAAGGTGTAGCAAACACACACTTCTTGATGTTTAAAGATATGCTTAATTGTCTACATATTTCATACATTAAGTGAAAATTGTCATAGTGATCCTTAACAAGTCCATACACTATCCAATCATCTAAGTAAACTTGAAAGAAAATGTGAATAAAATCTTGGAATGCTTGAACAACTATTTATAAAAATATAGTAGGCACATTTTTCAAACCAGAGGGCATCACACTATATGCAAAACTCCCCCATTTAGTGGTGAAAGTTGTTTTTTCTTGATCCTCCTGTGCAATCCTAACCTGATGATACCCGGAGAATCCATCTGGAAAAGAATAGATTTCACACCCTACAATGCCTTCTAATATTACCTCTGTGAAAGGTGTAGGAAAGGGATCAGTCCCACATGTAGCATCCAGTTCTCTGTAATCAACACAAATCCTAATCCGACCATCTTTTTTTATAATGATGACCATGGGGCTAACCCACTCCAATTTTTCTAGGGGCTTGATGATCCTAGACTTCAACATCTTGTCAATTTCTTCTTTAACTTTTACGTGTAGGTTAGGGTTCATCCTATAGGGTCTCTTCCTGACTAGGCGCTCAACTTCTTTAAGCTTGATCTTCATTTCTCCTAATGAATCATGAAATCCTTTTAATTCATGGTAGCCCATAGGAAATAAGTCCTGAAAATCATGGAACAACTCAACTATCTTTTCCACTTTAGAGTCAGACCAATAATCTCCAATTATTTCCTCCTTAGGTTTAGCATCCGTACCAATAGGCATGCACTTTTTTATCCACACTATCCAAAACATTGCATGTACCTATTGAATGATCTATATCCATATTTTATACTTATTCATCATCCAATATGTAGACCATATTTGCTTTTTATTTCTAAAAGCAAGTGTACTTATGTAGCGTGGCATTTGTCTCTGCTTCTTCATCAAAGCACACTCCTGAGTTATTCTCATCAAATAATTCCTAAATGAGTTCTTTTGTCTTTGCACTGTCTCCCATAGTTAAATGGCTTATAACCCTTAATGCCTCTTCTACTGGAGGTTTAGTAGAGAATTAGTAAAAATTCTAGACCATTCCTATAATGAAATCATGTCAATTTCCAATTTCTCTATGTAGCTCTGCATATACATACCAATCATGCGCGCATGCTTGTAAAGTGGAATCAAATTTGTTCACCCATAACAAAGGTGGTAAATATTCCCACCCCTCTATTTAGAGCCTCTCACACTACTGAATGTGGTGCTGAACATGTTGATTACCATGATAAGTGTAGATTTGAGTAGGTGCATTGCTGCTGATAAACAGAGTTGTAAGAGCAATCCTGACTTCATTCCATTTTACAAGATTATCCCTGTGAACCACCCACCAGTGCACTATTGTCCCATGCATGGTATATGCTAACATATTTATTCTTTAAAATTGATTTATCCAATGTTCCTCCATGGTGCACAGAAATACTGTAGGGTATCCTTCTCTAGTATACTGAGGTATGAAGCTGTTACATATCCTCCTGATGTAACGAGGTTTACGTTTCTATGCAAATGCACTCATTACTTCACACCCAACCATCTCATAAGTACCATGAGCCCAATTATCAGAAGCAATACTTGTAGTATCACTAATAGACTATGCATCTTCCCACTGAAGGATTCCTTCCTTAAATGGCTAGACTAAGTCTCGAGTTCTGCCAAGAGTAGATCAGGGGCCGGAGGTTACAAAGGTGGTCTTAAGCTCCAATTTAGGAATTTTAGAATTTCAGGGTTAAATTACATTTCAGATTTTAGAGGTACCACTACACTTTACATTTTGGACTTTGGAGGTTATTGTGCATGATCGAAGTTCTGAATTTAATATTTCAGAGATTAACAATTGAAAAACAAGGTCTAAATTCTGAAACTAGGTTTTGGGTCCTTCAAAGTTAATATTTCAATTTTATCAGGATTGGATGTGTTTTTTGGTAAAAACCTATCCTTTAGAGGCACATGCAAAACACATCCAGTGATTCTACGTGTCCAAAACAACCTATTCTTTGAGTTGCAAAATTTCTCTTTCCACCCATTTCCATCCATTTTTTTTCCATATCTTTCATTTTCTTACTTCTATGAATTTATCCCATCTTAACTTCATTCCCACTATGGAATTCCCAC
This sequence comes from Taxus chinensis, assembly GCA_019776745.2. Classification (NCBI taxonomy): domain Eukaryota; kingdom Viridiplantae; phylum Streptophyta; class Pinopsida; order Cupressales; family Taxaceae; genus Taxus; species Taxus chinensis. Next base: position 604,352,073 of record CM034150.1, read on the forward strand.
TTACAGAAATAACCATACCGTTCCTACCTACCTCCAAATTTACAAAATTCATCTCTAAGCTGTTTAAAAACCCCTCCAAATCAATTTTATGATGGAAATCAAATTCAGTATGCATGCCCACATTAGAAAGATACAGATCAATTTGTTCATCTACAGAACTATGGATCTATTTAAGAGAAAGGATATACAAAATATGAAGGATATACTACACCTAGAGATGTTGAGTTGCAGATGAAGGTTCAGAAGATGGAGGTAAGTATGGTGTAGACTAGGGTTATATCTCATATGCGAGAATTCACAGTGCCTTTTCCATGGGTTGACCCTATACGAAGACACTTCATCCCTAAGCAGAAGCTTAATTTCATGGTTGAAATGTTTCCCTAGCTTATAGAGTGGACTGAGGAGATCAAGGCTTATGTATATAATGCTAGTTTATCATGTCAATGGGAAACCCTTGCATTACCATCTCATAGTCCTCTCCCCATTCCCCAATCAATGTCATTCTAACCTGAACCTTAGTTTCCAAGCTTCTTACCTACCACCCCTATTGTGGAATCCATTTCTTCATCTTCCACTCTTCCACCCTAGCTTGATTTCTCTTCCCTTTAACCTTCTAAAACCAAGTCCCCTCCACCAAAATAGAATGTAAATCCTTCCTCACCATCACCAACAATGTAAACAATAGTTAATACCTAACCCACCTATCCTTTTGCATTTCCAAATCCATGTTGGAAAGAAACTCAAAAAACTAGTCAAGAGGTGTCAGAAAATTTTCTTCGTTCCTAATTAAATGAATGAACTAGTAATGAAAGAAACTAGAAAATCATAACACGGCAAGTTTATGGTACCTTTAATTCGATATGATAGATGAACGGGTGCCAAGTAGTTGATCCTTGTTGTAGATGATGACCTACAAATAAGATAGACTGAAAAGGAGATTAATTAGATGGGATATGTGGGGATTTCCCAACAAAGCAACTCCAAGAAGCGTGACCTTCCTTTCACATATTTCAAGCCCAATTTTAAATAAATATTGAAGTAAAGGATTGATAAAGAAATTACATGCAGAAACAAAAGTACTAATGAATCTGAGAAATAAAAAAAATTGATCTGAAAGCTTATTTGATTAAAATAATTGTAAATGAAAGGTTACCTGGCTTGGGTCGACAGTGATCTAGACTATGTAGGAGAATGTCAGTGGTGACCTGCGAGAGAAGATCCAAACATCAAAAGGAATATGCACACCTACAAGAGCCTGAGGTCAAACTAGGAGGTAACAAGGATCTGTGGGTGTTGGGAGATGAACTACAAAATGATATCTGAGGCAGAAAAAAATAGCAAGGAAGGATTAATTGGCAAGTAGGACCCTGGTCAACGATGAACAGGTTGATTCAATGGTGACTATAGAAAAGTTGGGTAAGGCCATGCGCAAAAAGATGAAATGGGAGACCTACAAGTAAAGAAGTTGGTAAAGAATGTTATTGAGGGAGCTCTGGGTGTTTTAGAAGTTGATATGAACCTGCAAAATGTTAAACACAAGTAATATGAAGATAATATGATAAATATCACATAACAAAAAAATAAGATGATAAATCTCATAAAGGATGCTCGTGAGTTATCTAAGCATGTTCCAAGAATATTGAGGAGGTCTGTAACTATTGCAATAATTCTCTGGTATGAGAGTCAATTCACAAGTCATGTGGAAGCTCTAAAGTTTGAATGCATCTAATTTTTTATCCCATTTTTTGGAAATATTTAAATTAGTTTTATGGGGTCGATAGTGACTGGGTTGGGTCACCACTGACCATGGGGAAATTTTCCCCAATGGGCTAGAGTTTTTTGTGTTTTTTGCATGATTTCAGGTTTTTAAGAGTTGGAAGGGCGTTTCAAATCTTATATGCAGGATTAGATTGCTTGTGGATAAATCATGGGTAGTTAGGGAATAAAAATAGATAGGAAGAAAGCTAGAAAAAAATGTATGATGGGGATTTAAGATAAAAGCATCCTAAATAGAAAGTGGATTAGGACATGATATGATGTGGATATTAATTAATTAATTAATAGAAGTTAATTACTTAAATTAACTACAGGTGATGGGATGGGCATTGTAATTAAATTAAAGGGATGTATTTAATTAAAAGGGGGCCTCGAAAGGATCCTAATAAAATATGCATAGGTGGGAAGACTGTTAAAACAAATGTGGGAAGATATAATTGAAGAATTATAGATCCACAAATAAACAGTTGAGGATTATAGATTATAATGTGTAGACATTAAGCAAATGTTTTACATATGCTTATAACAGTTAACATATCATGAATGAAAGAAAATAACAATATATGAAAGTAAATGAGATAAGAGATACCATATCTAATTAGAGAAACCCAAAGGAAAAAACTCCACTAAAAAAACATTGTCTTATATTAAGAATTTATCAAACTTTCACCTAGCACTTCCACTTCACTTCTCGGTCTCACAGTAAACACTACAAGACTTATATATTGTTGTATAATAGATCACATAAGTATCTTAAGCTTTAGATAAAATGGTCTATATGCTCCTTAATAAAAGTAAGATCACCAAGCATCCCAGTCCCGTGAGGGATCATCCTATTTATATAGGATGGGTGAGTGGTTATACCGCTTCACTCTTTTCAAAGTTGTGAAGACCAAATAAAATTATTAAAAATAATCTTTAAGATAGGGGTTGTCTAAGTGGTGGTCCACCAAATGGTATCCCCACTTGACATTACCACCCCAACACTTCCCCTTAATGTTAAGTGGTGAAAACAAAAATAGACATACCAAATTTACCCTTTTCTACAAAAGGATGTACTGATCCTTGAATCAACAAGAACGATTCATACTAGCATACAAACAAGGGAAATTAGTTGGTCTTCCCATACAAAAATTCTTAATAACAATTTTTTTATATACGAAGACTTACATTAGATTATGGATCCTTTTATAAACTAAGGCATACCCATAACTAAAGCTTCACTCGGATTTACAAGTCACTTACCATAGAGTGACTCATTTACTTTTTAAAAAATGGAAGAAGTATTGAAAGTTTATAACAGTTCTTAAGAGGTGGCATTGTCATACACACTTTCCCTCAATGGAAACTCTGATAGGCCTAACAAGGCACAAAACTTGCAAAACTTCACAACACACAATGGCTTGGTGAAGATATTTGTAACTTGATCTTCAGAAGAACAAAACTTGAGATCAATATCACAATTATGGATTTTTTCTCAAATAAAGTACATATGAACTTCAATATACTTGGTCATTTGATGCTGAAATGGATTCTTAGCAAAAGTAATGCAACTCTGGTCATCACATACAAGAGTAGTGTTCCCTTTGACGCTCATGTGTAGCTCATCCAACAATATTTTCAGCGACATAGCTTCTTTTGCAGCTTCCATAACATGTCTATACTCTGCTTCAGTAGAAGAACTAAACATTTTTGGTTTCTCTTGCTACTCCAAGTGATGGCACCTGTACCCAACTTAAAAATATATCCATAAGTAGACTATCTATTTACAACATCACCAACATGATCAAAATCACAATAACCAAATAATTGTGCATAGTTACAGGAATAATAAAAAATACCATAATTAATTGCTCCTTTAATATATTTCAAAATTATTTTTTTCCATTTTCCAATGATACTCATAAGGTTCTTGTATAAATCTTGAAACTACTCTTACTACATAAGAAATATCAGGTCTAGTAATAGTCAAATAAATTAGACTAGCAACTAGCTGCCTCTATAGAGTAGGATCAAATTTAGAACAAGTTGTTTTAGGGTCTAACTTAACACCAACTTCAATAGTAATGGAAACAGGCTTACAATTTTTTGTCATGCAAATGTGCAATAGGGAAATTAGAAGTTTCCAAACATGATAAATATACCCTTGTGCTGAAATTTTCATGTTTTATCATTCCTAGGCACCCCAAGTAAAAATTTTCATTCTAGCCACCCCATTATTTGATGTAAAATTTGTCCCCTAGGTGATTTAGGAAATTCAAATCAAACCCCCTAGGTGATTTTAGGAGTCCATTGAAAGATGCTATCTCCTGGCAGTATTGGGAAGGGCTATCACTAGCCTTCCCATGATTGGATCAACCCTCCTGGAGTAGAACAAAAGGGCCTAATTAAAAATAGAGGTGAATTGAAGACATTATAACATCATGGAAATGATTTTGGAAGGTTTTGAGAATTTTTGAAAGACTTGGAGTAGTCTGAGTAAAAACAGGGTTCACTAGCCTAGGCAATACACAAGCCTAAAACAACTATTGGGCTTCAGAAGAAGATTATGGGAGCTCTGGATGGAGTTATAAGTAAAAAAAAATCTCTAGAAATAGGATTTAAATACCTACATGATGGTTAAATAATATTCTTCACAACACCTTGGCGCATAGGATTTTCACATAGTTTTTATCAAATATAAGTGGAGTCACAAATCACAAATATTATTTTAAATGGATCATATGGATGAATACAGACATGATACCCCCAGCATTAGATTAAAAATTCAATTTCTAGTCAGGATCATATAAAATTTCACCAAGAAATTCCACCAGGAGCTCAATCTATCATCATTCCAAGTTACCCTCTCAAAGGTAGTTTAGGACTTAGTCATTTTTTGGGAGGACACGTGTCAGCACTACGAGCCTGGTGGGATTTCATGTCCCCAACATCCTTGAGGTTGGGTACACCAACCCTTAAAAATGTTTCCAGCCCCCATGTGATCTTTGGGACCCTCATGTGTCCTCCAAACTTGACAGTTTAGCCCCCAGGTGCAGTTTTGGAGCATTCATTCCCTGTCGTTGGATCAAGTGTCACATGTCAGCTCCAAGACCACCATGGAAAATTATGTCCCTCATGTCCATGATTTCAATGACATCAAACATGGAAAAATGTACTCAGCCCCTATGGGGAGTCTTTTGGTTACTCACGTGACTAACTTTCAGCCCGCAGGTGTATTTTTAGTGCATCCATTCCTTGACAACGGATAAAGTGCCACGTGTCAGCTCCAAGATCACCATGAAAAATGATGTCCCTCATGTACCTAAGGTCAGGGACATCATACATGGAAAAATGCTCCCAAACCCTATGGGGAGTATGTTGGTCACCCACATTACCGACTTTCAGCCCCAAGTGCTTTAAAGTAACTTTTTTCACCTTCATTCCCTGTCGTCGGATCGCCACCACGTTTCGCCATCTTTCTCACCATGGAATTTGATGTCCTTCACATCCTTGAGGTTAGGGACATTAGGGGAAAAAAAATTTCCCAACCCCAACTCAAAAATTTGAATTTTTTTCTAACTGTAAGTTGCTTCTCACCGCAAGAAGAAAAGTTGTAGAGAACACCTCACTCCACCATTGCCAAAGCTTGAACCAGATCCATTACAAAACATTATCCTTTAATCCATGGTGGAACATAGGTCACAAAATGAATATTGATCAAATCATGAAGAAAGAATGAAGAACAAAGGAAAAGAAGTATGAAAACTCCATTTTCATAAAACCAAGAATCGAACATATCTTACAAACCGTTGCATGGATTGAAAAACAGTTTGTTGCTGAGTTATTCTCTCTTGAATTCCATTAAAAAATATTATTCAAACCTAAAATTTTCAGCAAGGAACATTCAAGTGAAGAAATCTCATTTCTATCTCAAAAAAGAGAAATTTGAATTTCCCATCAAACTGTTTGTCGGATTGAAGAGAAATTTCTCTTGAAGCATAAGAAGAAAAAACCTATCGCAATGGAATCGATTTCATCATGAATGGAGAAAAAAACTAGAACTGCAATTTTCAAGCTCCATTAATGGTCATCATGACACAGTAATGGAAAAAATTAGTGAGCTACCTCTCCACTTCTCAGGGTTCTAGTGGGTGAAATTGCGTGAAAATTGGAGGGAACGATCGTTTAAAAATCTAGTTTCACATGAACTAGTTTTCGCGCCATGAAGTCCCTATTTTTTAGGGATATGGAGGGATGTTTTTTTTCAGTATTATTCCCTCGCCAATGAAAATATCATTTTCCCACTTTTTCAGATGAAGGAATTACTCAAAATTTGAAGCATGGAAACTTGGAATAAAGCCCAGAATTTCAAGACCCGTTTTGTTGCAATTTGACATTCATGGCGCACTTACTAAAAATAAAATGTCTCCTTTCATAGGGGTCTATTACTTTGGGTAAGACACCATTTTAAAAGGATGTGAAGAAGGATGTAAACATAGAGGGAGCATCACAGGCAAGGTCATCAAAAAGGTCATCTCGGCTCACAATTCACACTTACTAAAAAATAGTAAGTTACACTCAAAGAGTAGTTTTGACACAATGGTTCATACCAGGATAATCATTCAGGGGGACATCATTGTTTAAGAGGATCCTATTCATTTTTCATGGGGCATTCTAGATCCATCTTAGTTCATTCAACTTGGCTTGCGTTCATGAGCTAATTGGAAGGATTTTCACAATGTGCAAGGAGTTCAAAGATTCAAAGTTTCACTGCATTAGGATCTTTCCATCGACGAGGATCAACGAATGTCATTGGGAATGACATATCCTCTTCTTATTCTCTCTCTCTCTCTTTCTCTCACTTTCAAATGTTCTAATTCGTCATTGGGGTTTGCACTTTTTGATATGCCTTTAAGTCACCTAAAAGGGACTTTAGAAACATAATGTAAATTAAGTCACCTTAATTTTATAAAAGGGAATTAAATATTTGATAGGAAAATGAATAGTATAAAGTTATAAATAAGGCATATGGAGGGTCATGAGGAAGATGATAAGTCACCTCTCATTCTATAAATTGTAATGTCATTCCCATTCCAAAGGGCTGGCGATTGATCTTGTAAACTCAAGAGTTCATTGTACCTAGCGAAAGTAAAGGAAATGGCCATTTTTCTTCTACTTTCCTCCACTCTCAAATTTCTTCCATTCTCACATTATGTATAAATTTTGTTCAAGCATCAATACAAGAAGAAGGATTTTGTAGCCTTTTTTATTAGGAGATTTTAGAAACTATGAGCTCAAAATCTTATCTCATCTTGTTTCCATTTGTAGGGTTGTTTCTTCTCATAAATGCATTTGTTAAAGTTTCTAACTAGTGTGTGTATGAATCTGATTTCCTACCTACAACATTAGTTCCCCTATCTCATTTCTCACTCCCCTTTCCCGCTTTATAGACAAAGTTCCCTCTAGCAAGAAATTGTTAACTTTGTTGTAGGGTCAGTGGAGTGCCCCTGTTGGATCCTCAGTTGAAAGGCCACCACAAAAATCCACCTTTTCATGTGCATACATATACATAAGTTGTACTAGTTAAGTAGAGGGACTTATATTCCTGAAGTGTTGGTAAGAAATCCACAATTTTTTCCACTCAAAAAAATTTCGTACCAACAAAGTTAATCATGTTAAATATTCTAAGAAAATTCACAGCATACTAAGATTGAGATGCAACAATAGACTTATGATCTTGAAATATTACCATGTGAAGAAAATGATTTAGCAAACCTAAATTAGTTATTTCAAAATGTTATTTTAATCTTTAAGTGATTCTAACAATTAAATTTATATCACTTCTAGTAATCAAAATATTATCAACATACAATACAATAATGATAATATGATTATTTTCAAACTTAACAAATAAATCAATATCAAAACAAGAGTTAGAAAATCCAAGATCCTGAAAGAAACTAATAATTTTAGCATAACAAGCTCTAAGAGCTAGTTTAAGACCATACAAAGACTTTTTAAGCTTACAAACATAAAGTTATTTACCAGGTTCTTCAAAACCTTTAGGATGTCTCATGTATATTTCTTCTTTTAAGTCACCATTTAAAAAAGCATTTTAATATCCATTTGGTGAATTTCCCAACCATATTGGGAAGCCAATGCAAGAAGAATTCTAACAATACTCATTTTTTATACATGAGAAAAGGTCTCAACATATTCAAGACCAGGTTTCTAAGTGAAACCACGAGCTTCCATCCTTTCTTTAAACTTTTCAATTTCTCCTACAGAGTTATATTTGATCTTGTATAACCACCTAGACCCTACAATGTTTCTCTTAGAAGGAAGAGGGATTAGCTCCCAAGTGTTATTTTTAATCAAACTATTGTATTCATCTTTCATAACCTGAATCCATCTATCATCTTGACATGATTCTTCAAAATATTGTGGTTCAACCTCATAGAGGGTCATCAAGGCATGATAAGAATGTTGACTATGATTCATTTTTCTAAGATTAATAGGCTAAGAGTCTTGAATAATACTTTGAGCCCATTTAGGAACATTTTGATGCAAGACACTTTGAGATGACTCCCCCTCAATCTCCATCATGTCTAGATCATGATAATCAACCTCTTGAACTTTTGTTTCCATAATGTTAAGAGGAGAATTATCAGGATTTATCTCAGGAGAAGCATATGAGGGTTCATGATAAGCATCATAGAACCTATTTTCAGTGATGTCATGCTTGAAAGGATCATAAATCCTCAGTGCTTTATTTCTATAACCATATCCAATAAAAATACAAGAAAATCAGGTTGGATCAAGATTCTTTTGTTTGTCTTTTAGAATGAAGATAGAAGCAAGACTACTAAAGAACTTTAAGTGAGAAATATCTAGTTTTTACTTTGTTCATACTTCATTAGGAGTAGTTTGATGAATATATTTAGAAGGAACTCTATTAATAATATAGATAGTAGTATTCATAGCTTCGTCCCATAGAAACTTAGGCACATTATAAGCATGAATCATAGTGTTATCCATTTCTAAGACAGTCATATTCTTTCTTTCTGCAATGGTATTTTTTTGAGGGGAATAAGGAGTAGTGAACTCTCTTTGAATCCCTGATAATATAGAGAACTCCTCAAACTTTTTTCTAACATGTTCATCTCCATTATTAGTTCTAATTCTCTTAATTTTTAGGTTAGAAATATTTCCAACTAAAGCTTTATATTATTGAAACTTAGACAAGACATCATACTTCTTAATGAAATAAGACCAAGTCATTTTAGAGAAGTCATCAATAAAGAAAACAACATATAAAGAACCACTCGGTGAAGGAACCTCAAGTGGACCTCTTACATCACTATAAATCAGTTCTAATAACTAAGAAGAATTGGGATCATGGTGTTTTTGAAATGGTTCATCATGTTTCTTACCACTTAGGAAACTTTCACATGTTTTATGATCTAATTTTTTCTTTGAAAAACCAACAACAAGATTCAGTGTAGACAATTCATATAGGGTTTTGAAATTTATATGACCAAGTATTTCATGCCAAAGTTGAATATCATTCCTAGAAGAGAAATAAAAATAAGACTCAGACACAAAACTATCAAATATATACAAGCCATTTTTTCTGAATATCGGAAGCAATAACATTACTATACTTATCATTTACATACCACTTATCTTATAGAAAAAGAACTTTAAAATTTTATTTAGTTAGCTGAGAGCAATATAGAAGAATATTTTTTAGTTGAGGAACATACAAGACATTCCTAAGTACTCCATTTGATAGCTTAACATTGCCACAAACTTTCAAATCTAATGATGGAGGTATGTCCTAGATAGATATTTTCCTCACATTTAACTATGTCTGATAGGATACTAGGAGTGCAATTCATGTTCCTATAGGAACCACTATCAAGAATGCATTCATTTTCATTTGAAGCTGAAAGGGTAGTATACATGGCAATAGACTACTCAGCCACCTTTTCTTGATTTTGCTTCTGATTTTCCTTATGAGTATTAGGCTTTTTGTTCTTGGAATTCTTGACTAATTTTTTATTCTTTACTCTACAATCAGACTCTTTATGCCCAAATTTTCCACACTTATTATAGGTTCCATTAAATTTGACTTTAAAGTTTTGACTAGTTTTAGCAGAAATAGAATTAGGATTCGATTTGAATCTTGATCTGATATTAGACTTCTGATTAGGATTATTATTATTATTCCTATTAATAGTAGACTTGTGATTTTGAGATAAAAATTCTTGGGAAGCAGTCTTTTTTGAACCAAAATTATCCATTACACATTCTTCTTGAATTAACAAAGAAGACAAAGTGTCGTGAATCAAGCATATCATTCTCATTTTGATACTTAGAGTTAAGAATAGATATATAATTTATAAAACTTTTTATTAATGTTAATGTAGATTATAAAGTACATAAGCTTGTCTTGAAATAATTCACAGTTCTAGCCATCTATTTGAGCTTTAATGTTCTTAATTTTAGCTAAATAATTTACTATCTTCTTAACCCCCTTCATGGGAGTTGTAAACATCTCTAAACCTAGCTTAATTATTTTGTAAAAATGACTTCCTTCATGTATTGTCTCTAATTGCTTCAAAGAATAAGTAGGCAAGTCCATATGACCTATATGCATTAGGAATTCATCTTTTACGCTTTGTAAAATAATTGACAGAGCTTTCTATGATCTCTTAGAGAAGGAGCTAAGATTTTTTAGGGGTTACTTGTCTTCCTATGGGTCATTTTTCCATATCAATCACAATATCTTGTAACTTTCTAGCCATAAAACAAGCTTTTAATCAAACTCTCCAAATGCTATAATTCATTCCATTTAACAGTTGAGACTTATCTAATGAAAAACTAGTTGAACTAGCCATTGTTAATGCTCAGACGACACTAGAAATGAATACTGCTAAAGAAGCCAACTGGAGGGAAAAAAACTTAGCTATAGACCTTCTTTTAGTTATATGCTCATAGATAAGTGAAACAGACAATCTCTATAAGGTTGCAAAGTAAAGCTCTGACCTTTCCAAATTTTGGAATCTGCGAGATAAAGACACTTAGAGAACCCACATAACACTAACTTGGAAAAATTGTGGAATGAAAAAAATTTACAAATCCGTGACACAAACAAAAATTTGAAACTCACGAAACAAAGAAAAATTTTGAAAGCTACAGTACAAAGAAAAAGATACCCACGGTATAAAGAAAGTTCACAACCCACAGAATAAATAGAGTTTAAAAAATCATAGATGAAGCAAGATATGACACGTGTCTCTTTTTAATTATCTTGCACTTCGTAGTGTAGCTAATAAGTCAGAAGACAATTAATTAAAAATAGATAGCAGGATTGTATACATGTCTCTTTAATTAATTAGTTCATTATTTTTCACTCTAACAAACTTCAAACAAAATAAGAAATCAAAGATAGTAACTAATCAATTAAATGATGTAACTTCCAAAGATCTAATGACTAGTAATATACACTTGGCGGATTTCTGTAAAACTTTAAATAGATTGCCTTGGGTGGACCTAAAGTCCACAGAATAAGCCAAACTTTAAAATAAAGTTCGGGTCTAAAATTAAAGGACAGGTGTCACAATCTTAGTGGCTAAGCCAAAGAAAATACTAAAACCTTGAAAGATAAAGAATGAAACTTGTGAAGACTGACACTTGTAAAAAATTAAAATACATGTCAAAATGTAATTGGTTGAAACTTTGCAATGCTACCAAAATACTAAAGAAAACTTGAATGCACGTGGATCCTTTTAAATGGATCATTTTTCGCAAGACTGACAAACACTGACAAATGTGAAAAGGTGGCTAATTCTTATTGGATAGCCACTTCCTCAAATGAAAATATAAACATATGTAAAATATGGATCAATTATATTGGCTTGAATTTTGTAAATCTAAAAAATGCAAAATACAAAGATACTTGGAGCAATTTTATTGGTTCAACCTTCACATATAACAAAAGAAAGCTAAAAAAAAGGTCTGGCAGTGTGAAAACATGTAAATCCCTTATTGGCTCATGTTTCGTGACTAGCAATCAAATAAACAATAAAAATAACAATGTGAAGCAAGATGGATCCTTATGATTAGCTCAGGATTCATAAATGCAAAAACTTTCATAAGATCTAAATAAAAGGCAACACTGCGAAGCCACTTGACATTCAATGAAGGGATCGGGATTTGTAAGACCAGAAAGAACTATAAAATACTGAAAATGTGAAGCCAGATGGCACAAAATTATTAGTCCAAGATTCACAAAGACAAAATCAGTGAAAAATATGTCAGGATAAATTTTATTATCCTAATATTTAATTATGCATAGTTTAATAATTATTTAATTTCATTAATTAAATAATAAATGGTTATATTGTTATATGGTTAATCAACCATATTTGTTTTTATGCATACTGTTTTAAACAATATATTTGTTTTTATGTAATTGTTGCTTCCCGAGTGTTATTGGAAGCTTGTTTATTCTGGCATTTGGTTGCACCTGTGCAACTCATTTTCCCAGATGTATTTGGCTGTGCAATATCTATAAATATTGTAGCCTATTCACTGTAATTTTTTAGTTGATTGAGATTAATAAAATTACACAGGCTTCCGTCCCTGTTTCTCAATCTACATTTGGTACCAGAGCGAAATTCTGGCCCTGTGAAGGTGTGGAAGAGAGAGCAGCAGAGAGAGAGGAGATTGGAGACGTGTTTGCAGCATTTGAGAGCCTGTGCAGCCTTGTGCAAACTCCCAGCCCCATCCCTGCCTCCCCCACATCCTCCTGTTCCTTCCAGGTGCTTGGAAGGAAAAAAATTTTTACACTGGTGCTGGTTGCACCAGGCAAAAATTGCTATAGGTATTGAAACTAATAAAAAATATATAATTTCCCAATAAGGGTTTTGTCTCTAAATTAGAGAATCATTTAGTATCTACTGTATTTGGAGGTTGTTTTGCTTCTTTTGGAGGTCTATTGAGCTATTCATCAAGCCCTAGCCGAGTCTTGTCTTGCACAGATCAAACTGAACATCATGTGCTTGAGGATCGAGTTGTGATCAATACACAGAGCAAAGAATAATTAAAAAAAGAAGGAGGCGCCCACGCTGGACCTGCACAAAATATACAGTGGAAGAAGAGAATAGGCAGCCAAAGAAGAGGAAAAATGTTTTTGTGAGCAAAATCACCCTCCTCGCTATCTGCGGCCTCCCTGTCTTTATACACGCAGCTGTCAACATCCACAGCAGTACTGGCCAAGAACCACCGTTGTGGTAGCTCCATCTAGTATTCTTGGGATCACAGCCTGTGATGATATGCCATTCGTGGCCTTCGAGTGCGGGATAAGCAATTTTGAGAGGCATTTCTCTGATCAAGTCTTCCCATCGCTCCTCCAACAGATCCATAATGGTAGACGCCTGATCAGGTGTCGCGAGAGAGCTCACAATAGCAACACAGTTGCCTAGACAAAACCACCTGAAGTCCATTCTAGCCAGGCTCACATTCCCAATGAAATAACCACCCTTCATTGTCATGAAGTCGAAGACCCAGTCAGGTATAGAGTCAGGAATGACATTAAACTTGTTCACAGCCATGTGCGAGTATTCCTCTATTTTGTAATGGTAAATGTTGTTAAGCTGGTTGAAGTCGAGCCAGAAATAGGACCTGATGTGGTAGCTCAAGGCATGCACACGCTTTTGGATCCGTATTTGGAGCAATAAGAAAACCCTAAACCGCCTCTTCACCAGCATGCGCCACATGGAGCCTCACCAAGTCACATTTTTTTAAAGGTAAGTCAATTTTACTTATCATTAAATACAAATTCCTTCCTTTCCTAGCCCAAGCGCCCTAAGTGGCCAAGTTGGCTAGTGCATGCGCCTTGGGAGTGAGAGGTTTGAGGGTCAAATCCCACCAAAAACACTCAAAAACTCTCCTTTTGCATCTGGCGGATTTTTTGGCAGAACTGCTAAATTTAGTAAGATTTTTTTGAATTTAGTTACAACTAACTAAATTTAGCAGAGAAATCCCTAATTTAGGGTTTAAAAAAAAAATTCTCTCCCATCTGGTCTGTTTCATCATTCCAGACATTTTTTTGCAAAAGGAGACCCATCTAAAAATTGCATTTTCAGCTATTTTTTTGCAATTTTTAGCATTTTGGGTCGTATTGGGCTCAGGAGGTCACCAGGACCCCGAAACTGAAATTTTTTTGCCTGTTATTCAAATTGTACTGCATATTGTACTAATTTTCAGGTTTCCATAGTCACTGCAAAACTTTGTAATTGCTCAGAAACTAGCAGAATTGTAATAAAAAACAATAAAATTGGTTCTGTAACACTCACGAGATCCTAGATCTCATTCGCAGCGTTCGGTATATACAGTGCCTCTGGGAAGCACTTACAGGTAAATCCGTCGCGACTACTACTGCACTTAACACCTAATATAGCTGCAACAACGTCGTCTGGGCATCATCCCTATAAATCGACGGGGAGTAATAAGGTCGCAGTGCACACACTATGAACCATCCCATCCGTCTGTGAACGATTGCAAGACATAAATCTGGACTGAGAAATTATCCGAGTATATAGCGAAGTTACGCACGCGTATGAGGATATTTCTTTGAGCTAGTGTCAATAATCACACAGACCCCATCAGTACTGTCTTGGTACCACGTATCGAATTCTTTCACGTACGTTAACGCCTCTTTCACGTACCGCCAGGTATATAGAAAGGGCGAGCTTCTTCCACGTACCGACGGGTATATCGGAAGGGCGCGTATATAGAAAGGTTCAGTATATCGGACTGACAGTATATAGATTGGGAGACCTAATACCTGGAGTGATAAGAGCCAAACCCTGTCAGTGATCTCTGTAAAATGGGCACCAATGCCCCCAAATTTTTTCTTCCGGATTCACAATTGCTCATAGGAAGCAACTATGTTGCTTGGAAGACAAAAATAAAAACACAACTTGAGTTTGAAGAAATCTGGCCTATTGTGACTGGTACTCTAACCAGATCACCAACTGATGCAACACAACAACGACAATTTGATAGAGCAGATCAGAAAGCAAAACTCATCATCTTGTTTGGAGTATCCGACGATGTACAAGCCCACATTCGAGATGCCACATCAGCAAAAGAAGCTTGGGATAAGCTGAGCACAATATATGAGGCCAAGAACAAGAATGTCATACTCAATTTGTAGAGTCAGTTACATACATTGAAATTCAAGCAGAATGAGAAAATTGAAGCCTTCCTAAGAAGAGTTGCAGAGTTGAGGGCTTCACTTCTAGCCCTAGGAGAAGAGGTCAAAGATGAATCTCTCGTTCCCATTGTTCTGAGATCTCTCCCTTCTTCTTACCGCATTTTTGTCACAACTCTTAACTTGTCAGATACAACAATTAGTTTTGACAAGCTAGTAAACCTACCGTAAACAAGAGGAAGTAATGCACAACAAGGATGATGAAGAGGAGTAGGCGCTGTCTTCACATCAAAAATGGAAAGGAAAAGGTAAAGGAAAACCTAAATCCTATCATAAGTCCCCACATCAGACTCAGTATCATGGGGACAATCAACAAAAGAAGCGATGTCCAATTTGCAAAAGAGGACATGACTTGCAAGAATGTTGGTTTAACACATATAAGAAAGGTTCATCAAGCACTTCTGGACCACAACAACAACAAACTTACAAGGGACATTCAAAAAACTATCACGGGCAGAAAAAGGGGAACTGGAAAAGACCCCACCAGCAAGGTAATATTGTTGAGCAACAAGAACAGTCAGACAATGAAGACTTCTTGTTCACTGCTCAATCAAGTGAACCATCCACGTCATCTAGTGACGTCTGGTATGTTGATTCGGGAGCCACTCAACACATGACCGGCCACAGAGACTAGTTTATTTCAATGAGGGACACGCCATCGAAAAATCATGTTTCATTGGGAGATGATTCTTCATATACAGTTCAGGGGATTGGAAACATTTCTCTACCCATTGGTTCACGTAAATGCAAACTATCAGATGTTCTATATGTCCCTGGGTTAACAAAGAATCTTCTTTCAGTCAGTCAACTCCTAGATCACAACCTGAAAATTGACTTTAATAGTCAATCCGGCAAGAAAATGTGTTTGATTCGAGATAAATCCAAAGGCTCGAAAATAATTTCAAAAGCCTCAAATGTGGGATGAATGTTTCAACTTGATTTCATTCACAAAAATGATCAAGCACTTGTGGCTAAAAACTCCACCTCATTGCAGTTGTGGCATCGGAGATTTGGTCATGTAAGTTTCAAATATCTTGAAACACTTCGCCGGTGTAATATGGTACATGGGCTACCATCTCTTCAGAAGGATACAGACAAGTGTCCTCACTGCTTAGCAGGAAAACAACACAGAGTTTCATTTCAAATGAGTACTTTTCGAGCTCATGGTAAACTTGACCTGGTTCATACCGATCTGTGCGGTCCAATGCAGCCAAGTCATTCAGGGTTCCAGTACTTCATGCTCTGTGTTGACGACTATTCACGCAAAATGTGGATTTTTTGTCTTCGCAAGAAAAGTGAAGCCTTTGAAACATTCAAAAAGTTCAAATTAGCATTTGAGAGTGAAATTGATCATCACATCAGAACTCTCTACTCATATTGAGGGGGGAATTCACCAGTGATGAGTTCAAAGACTACCTACAAACTCACGGGATTCATCGACAAATGTCTCCACACACACTGCAGTAGAATGGTGTTGTTGAGAGAAGAAATCATACTATCATGGAAATGGTATGATGCATGATCAATGATTATGGACTTGTAAAGACATTCTAGGTAGAAGCAGCAAAGATAGTAGTGTATTTGTTGAACAGAGTGCCCACAGTTGCTCTTGAAGGAGTAACACCACAAGAAGCATGGTCAAAAAGGAAACCATCCATTGCACACCTCAGAGTATTCGGGTGCAAAGCAAGCATGCACATACCCAAACAGAACAGAAAGAAATTGGATATGAAGTCATAAAATCTCATCTTCATTGGATACAGTGAAGAAACTCTTGGGTATAGATTGATGGATCTTAAGACCAGAAAAGTATACACAAGCAGAGATGTTGAGTTTTTTGAGAAGAAGGAAGCAGAGACTCCTCCTCCGGACTCGCAAGATGTATATTTTTCACCTATTGTAAAAATTGAAGCTAATGTTCCCTCAGAAGATGAAAGTGATGATGGGGATGATGGTGTTGATCAGATAGAACCACAACCCATGGGAACAGGTCAACGTATGCCTAAATGGTGTATAAGTACATTATGAGATGAGAGAATGGATGTTCCACCGGATACATCCACCCCTGGACCATGGACTCGTAATAAAGCAAGAGAAGAAGTTAACTTTTCTTTGATGAGTAGAGTTATTGAATCATATGAGCCCTCTATAGTCCAGGAATCCCTACAGTCAAAATCTTGGAAAGATGCCATGGATTCTGAATATCAATCAGTGATGAAGAATAACACTTGGCAGCTTGTTGATCTTCCACTAGGGAAGAAACCCATTGGATGCAGATGGATATTCAAAACTAAGTACAAAGCAGATGGGACAGTGGACAAGTGCAAAGCAATACTTGTAGCAAAGGGGTACACACAAAAAGAAGGCATTGACTATGAGGAGACATTTTCTCCCACAGCTAAGATCAAAACAATCAAGATGATCTTTGCTCTAGCTACTCAGTTTGGATGGAAATTTCACCAAATGGACGTAAAAAGTTCCTTCCTGAATGGATATTTACAAGAAGAAGTCTACATGACTCAACCTGAGGGATATGTTGTACCTGGTCAAGAAGAAAAGGTATGCAGACTCAGGAAATCTCTGTATGGTCTCAAACAAGCACCCCAGGCATGGTACATCAAAATTGATGAGCATCTCGTACAACATGGATTCGCCAGAAATCCATACGATCCCAATCTCTACCTCAAAAAGAAAGGGGGGGAGATGGTGATTGTTGTAGTTTATGTCGATGATCTAGTCATCACTGGCAATTCAGTGAAGATGATTGATGAAATGAAGAAAGATCTTAAGCGATCATTCGACATGACAGATCTCGGGCTTATGCACTACTGTCTTGGACTAGAAGTATGGTAGAAAGAGAATCACATCTTTGTTTCTAAGATGAAATATACCAAGACAACGCTCGAGAAGTTTAGGATGATGGATTGCACACCAATTACTACACCTATGGAGAATAGATTACAGTTATCTCATTCAGATCCATCTCCTGAGGTAAGTGCCACTCTCTATCGGCAGTTGATTGGGAGTCTCATTTACCTGACCTACACTAGACCAGATATCAACTTTGTAGTGAGCTATCTATCCAGGTTCATGCAGGAACCCAAATTTTGTCATTGGAAAGCAGCAAAATGTATTTTGAGATATCTCAAAGGATCAGTGGATCTTGGTCTAGAATACAAGAAGAATGAAAACTTCTTCTTGACTGGATATTTGAATTCAGATCATGCAGGTAACATTGATGATAGAAAATCCACTTTTGGATTTGTATTCTTTATGGGATCTGGACCAATATCATGGGGAAGTAAGAAACAACACTTTGTTTCTCGCTCTTCCATAGAAGTCGAGTATCGTTCTGCAGGAGAAGCTGTTTGTGAAACGATTTGGCTACGTCACATACTGGAAGGACTTGGAATACCACAGGACAAACCTACTACCATGTATGTAGACAATGAAGGTGTTCTCAAACTTGTTCGCAATCCAGTTTTTCATGAGAGAACAAAACACATTGAGGTTCAGGTTCATTTCATACGCGAACATGTGTTGAAGCACAACATCCAGCTTCAATTTTGTCCAACTGCTAAACAACGAGCAGATATTTTCACAAAGTCACTTACACGTGACAAGTTCAAGTTGTTCAGAGTTTTTCTCTCCTCATCTCTTCAGACAATGCACAATTAAGGGGGGGAATGTTAGGATAAAATATTATTATCCTAATATTTAATTATGCATAGTTTAATTATTTAATTAATTTTATTAATTAAATAATAATAGTTATTTTGTTATATGGTTATTCAACCATATTTGTCTTTTATACATATTGTTATATTGTTTTAAACAATATATTTGTTTGTATCTAATTTTTGCTTCCCGGATGTTATTGGAAGCTTGTATATTTAGGAATTTGGTTCACCTATGGAACTTAATTCTTTGTTTGTATTTGGTTGTGCAATATCTATAAATATTACAGCCCATTCTCTGTAATGGTTGATTGATTGAGATTAATAAATTGATCAGGCTTCTGTCCCTGTTTTTCAATCATCACGCACTTCGCAGTGCAACCAAAATGACTAAAGAAAATTGAATGCATTTAGATCATTTTAAATGGATCACTTTTTGTAAGACTGACAAAAATTGACAAACACAAAAAGGTGGCAAATTCTTATTAGATAACTATTGCCACAAATGAATGACTAACAAATTTGAAATACAAAGTAATTACATTGGCTTTGATTTTGCAAACCTGAAAAATGTGAAATAAAATGATACGTGGAGTAATTCTATTGACTCACCCTTCACAAAGATAGAAATAAGTGGTCTAAGCCAAGTCTGATAATGTGGAGACACACGTAAAGCCCTTATTGGCTTGTGTTTCACAATTGACAATCAGAAAAACAATATGACTAAAAAAAGCAAGATGGAGACCTCTGATTGGCTCAGGCTTCACAAAGAAAAAATGGTCTAATTAGAAGACTGAAAATGCAAAGCTAGCTGGAGAAAAATGATTGGCTCAAGATTTGTAGTCAAAAGAACTTCGTAAACATGAAAAAAGTCAAAAACTACTGACAGAGTGAAGCCATATGGCACAAAATGATTGGCGAAAGCTTTGTAAAGACAAAAATTTGCATAAAATTATAGATCTAAATAGAAATATGTCAGACTGAAGCCACTTAGCACTCTAATAGTGGGTATAACTTCACAAACATGAAAAAATGGATAGTGAATCTATTTGAAGAAATTGTATTGGTCCAAACTTTGCAAAATCGATAGGATCTTTATACAAAGTGACAAAGTGAAGCTAGATGACATTAAATGATTTAATCAGGCTTCATAAAAGTATATCTAGAGAAAAATAAAGGTTTTTAAAAAAATGGAATGGATTTAAACACTCCGAACTAATAGTATCTAAAGAGATATTTCAGATCCACAGTCAAAACATGACCCAAATGGTAATAAATGGTGTAAACACTTAAAATAATCTTGCAGATGATGAATTTAAACTGTAAATCACTGAAACAAGATGCAGAATAAAATATCCAAGTATAGAAAATCTCAAACACAATCTAAACAACCATTTAAGCAATATTTCACCTATATTTCAAAAACTATTTAGGTGGTAGTTGGAAATTTAAACCTAGTTAGCTTGAAGTTGTCGGGTGAAGTTTTAAGGTTTAACAGATCTAAATATATTCAATCTTATTCGATCTTGCAAGCCAAAAAACACCAATATATAGTTCTACACACATATAATCATCTGCATTGTAACATGTTAATAAAAATGCCGGAAGATATAATTTAAAAATTGTAGATCCACAAATAAACAACAGGGATAATTTTAGTGCAAATATTCGTAATATGGTGAAAATTTCATTTTAGGAAAATTTGAAAAGGTGATTTTTTCAGAGTGGGTCAGTTTCCTATTTTCCTAAAATTTATAGTATATTTTTTTTTTGGGGTCAGCTTCACCTACATTTGAAAACATCTCCTATAAAAACCTAGGTGATTCGTCGGGTAGTATACTACGGTAACACCACAAGTAGCTTACTAAATTACCAATACCGTGAACTCACATACTCTTAAGCACCAAAGATTGTTGTTGGCCTGTTAGTAGTTTAGAGTCGGGTGACCGATGATATTTGCTGATGTGCGACATGGATATAGTTGACACGCGATAAGGAGGTATTGTAAATGCGTGACAAGGGGGTTAGTTGTTGACATGCAACAGGGATATAGTTGACACGTGACAAAGAGGTATTGCAGACATGTGACAAGGAGGTATTGAAGACATGCGACAAGGGGGTTAGCTATTGATGTGCAACAAATATATAGTTGACATGTGACAGAGGCAGTTGATGCCTTGTTGACGTGTTATTGATGCATGATAATGGGGATAGTTATTGATGCATGATAGGTATTGTGATAGTTAAGGCACGACATGAATTTTGATTCTGACACACTACTTAGTTATTTTATTGACGTATGACTCTATCTAATATAATGGAAGGTGCTAGTCCTCATAATGCAAAGACCCTAAAAATAACTAAGAAATATCAGAAGTCCATGTTCAAGTATTTTTGAAAATCTGCTGATACAGATATTGAAACTACCAATAACCATATAGCTACCACCAGAAAGAATTAGAATATTGACTGTGTGGAAGGTAATATTGAGGTGGACATGCATTCTACACACTATCAAACAAATGACACCTACGATAATATGCCAAATCTTGAAGACATAACTATTGAGATGCTAGATCCTGAAGATATTCTTCTTGTTAGGGTGTAACCAGGAGTGCATCAAGATATCACATAAATAAATACTCAGCAAAATGGAACACATAAATCAAATTCAAATTCTAGTTCATGAAAGAGGAAACCAGGTGATTGTGATATTGCTCAAAATTCTACTCAAAAAAGTAAAACATTGAAAACGAACAAGAATATGTGGACCATTGGCAAGACATACATGTTTGATTGGGCAGCCAAATTTCCATTTATCAAACCTGTACAATCATCTAATTTAGAAGAGATCCCATCTGAATGTACATGTACAATATGTATGTGGAAATTGGGAAAGTAACAAAAAATACAAATGAAGCTGGACACTATAGAAAAACATTGTGGAAAATAATATTTGACTGTAATGGGGGCGGATGGCTAGAAAATCAAAACACACAAGTGGAAAACTGAAAAGGAATGCATGCATGTTAAATATGTAGCGAATTATGAAGCAGAGTAGAAAAAATGTAGACATCTCATGGAAAAGGGAGGAACAATCACATCACAAATTGGTAAGATGAATCAAACAAATCTACATGCAAAAATCATACAATTCTCTAATTTATTTCACATACTAAAGAAAGGAAGAACAATTTCAGATTTCCTCAATTTCATAGTTTTTTATCAATATAATGGAATGCAAAATGTACCTCAGTCTCATTGGTCTAAAAGTAGTGGATGGGAAATGGCAAAATGCCGTTCGATGATAGAGAAGTAAGATTTGAAAGAGAATGTAAAAATTCCAAATTTTATCTCTCTTTCAATTGATGAAGTGACAACAGTCGACAACACTTCATGGGTATGTATCCATGTCTATACTTTAGAAAATCATATAAGGACACCTCATCTGTTGGGTGTTATGAAAATGGTTGAAAACTGTAATGCCAAAAACCTACATAAAATAGTTATTTCTCATTTGAAAGATATTGATGGAATGACTGATTATGAAATTGTTATGAAGTTGGTATGCATCAGAGAAAATGGTGCATGTGTTATATAGGGTCACCAAACAGGGTTGTGTGTTAGATTACAAACAACAGTGGCCCCATATATGCTACCAATTCACTGTATGGCTCACATAATGAATTTAGCGTATAAAATGGTAAGCAAATTTGAAAATGTTGCTAAATTAGAAGACCTTATAAGAGAACTTCATGCCTATATGGCAAGCAGTCCAAAGTGATTTCTTGAGTCCTATAAATTTTCAATTGGAATTAAAGATGGCAAAAAACTTTTGAAAGATGTTGAGACTAAATGGATCTCTTTGTATGAACCTGCATGCAGAGTTCGTCAGGAGTATTCTTCATTGGTTGGTTTCATCTACAAATATCATCATGAAGTTGATAGAGTGAGGGAATTGTAGTTCTGTTTAATGTATTTAGAGACATTACTTACATTGGTTGGTATTCTTCCAATGTTGCAGGAGATCAATACACTCATGAAGCATGCACAGGGGAGATTTGTAGATTGAGAAACAGGGATGGAAGCCTGTGTAATTTTATTAATCTCAATCAACTAAAAAATTACAGTGAATAGGCTGCAATATTTATAGATATTGCACAACCAAATACATCCGGGAGAATAAGTTGCACAGGTGCAACCAAATGCCAGAATAAACAAGCTTCCAATAACATCCGGGAAGCAACAATTACATAAAAACAAATATATTGTTTAAAACAATATAATAGTATGAATAAAGACAAATATGGTTGATTAACCATATAACAAAATAACTATTTATTATTTAATTAATTGAATAATTTAAACTATGAAAAATTAATATTAGGATAATAATATTTAATCCTAACATTCCCCCCCTTAATTGTGCATTGTTTGAAGAGATGAGGAGAGAAATGCTCTGAACAACTCAAACTTGTCACGTGCAAGTGACTTTGTGAAAATATCTACTCGTTGTTCAACCATTGGACAAAACTGAAGCTGGATGTTGTGCTTCAACACATGTTCACGTATGAAATGAACCTGAACTTCAATGTGCTTTGTTCTCTCATGAAAAACTGGATTGCGAACAAGTTTGAGAACACCTTCATTGTCAACATACATGGTGGTCAGTTTGTCCTGTGGTATTCCAAGTCCTTCCAGTATGCGATGTAGCCAAATCACTTCACAGACAGCTTCTCCTGCAGAACGATACTCGGCTTTTGTGGAAGAGTGAGAAACAAAGTGTTGTTTCTTACTTCCCCATGATATTGGTCTAGATCCCATAAAGAATACAAATCCAGAAGTGGATTTTCTATCATCAATGTTACCTGCATGATCTGAATCTGAATATCCAGTCAAGAAGAATTTTTCATTCTTCTTGTATTCTAGACCAAGATCCACTGATCCTTTGAGATATCTCAAAATGTGCTTTGCTGCTTTCTAATGATAAATTTTGGGTTCCTACATGAACCTGGATAGATAGCTCACTGCAAAGCTGATATCTGGTCTAGTGTAGGTCAGGTAAATGAGACTCCCAATCAGCTGCCGATAGAGAGTGGCACTTACCTCAGGAGATGGATCTGAACGAGATAACTGTAATCTGTTCTCCATAGGTGTAGCAATTGGTGTGCAATCCATCATCCTAAATTTCTCGAGCGTTGTCTTGGTATATTTCATTTGAGAAACAAAGATATGATTCTCTTTCTGCCATACTTCTAGTCCAAGACAGTAGTGCATAAGCCCAAGATCTGTCATGTCGAATGATCGCTTAAGATCTTTCTTCATTTCATCAATCATCTTCACTGAACTGCCAGTGATGACTAGATCATCGACATAAACTACAACAATCACCATCTCCCCCCCTTGCTTTTTGAGGTAGAGATTGGGATCGTATGGATTTATGACGAATCCATGTTGTACGAGATGCTCATCAATCTTGATGTACCATGCCCGGGGTGCCTGTTTGAGGCCATACAGAGATTTCCTAAGTTTGCATACCTTTTCTTCTTGACCAGGTACAACATATCCCTCAGGTTGAGTCATGTAGACTTCTTCTTGCAAATCTCCATTCAGGAAGGCACTTTTTATGTCCATTTGGTGAACTTTCCATCCAAACTGAGCAGCTAGAGCAAAGATCATCCTGATCATTTTGATCTTAGCTGTGAGAGCAAATGTCTCCTCATAGTCAATGCCTTCTTTCTGTGCGTACCCCTTTGCTACAAGTCTTGCTTTGCACTTGTCCACTGTCTCATCTGCTTTGTACTTAGTTTTGAATATCCATCTGCATCTAATGGGTTTCTTCCCTGGTGGAAGATCAACAAGATGCCAAGTGTTATTCTTCATCACTGATTGATATTTAGAATCCATGGCATCTTTCCAAGCTTTTGACTATAGGGCTTCCTGGACTGTAGAGGGCTCATCTGATTCAATAACTCTACTCATCAAAACAAAGTTAACTTCTTCTCTTGCTTTACTGCGAGTCCGTGGTCCAGGGGTGGATGTATTCAGTGGAACATCCAATCTTGCATATCGTAATGTACTTGTACACCATTTAGGCATACGTTGACCTGTTCCCATGGGTTGTGGTTCTGTCTAATCAACACCATCATCCCCATCATCACTTTCATCTTCTGAGGGAACATTAGCTTAAATTTTTACAACTGGTGAAAAATCTACATCTTGCGAGTCCAGAGGAGGAGTCTCTGCTTCCTTCTTCTTGAAAAACTCAACATCTCTGCTTGTGTAGACTTTTCTGGTCTTAGGATCCATCAGTCTGTACCCAAGAGTCTCTTCACTGTATCCAATGAAGATGAGATTTTTTGACTTCATGTCTAATTTATTTCTATTCTGTTTGGGTATGTGCATGTTGGCTTTGCACCCGAATACTCTGAGGTGTGCAATGGATGGTTTCCTTTTTGACCATGCTTCTTGTGGTGTAATTCCATCAAGAGTAGTTGTGGGCACTCTGTTTAACAAATACACTGTTGTTTTTGCTGCTTCTGCCCAAAATGTCTTTGCAAGTTCGGAATCATTGATCATGCATCGCACCATTTCCATGATAGTACGATTTCTTCTCTCGACAACACCATTTTGCTGCGGTGTGTGTGGAGGAGGCATTTATCGACGAATCCCGTGAGTTTGTAGGTAGTCTCTGAACTCATCACTGGTGAATTCCCCCCTCGATCTGAGTGGAGAGTTCTGATGTGATGACTAGTTTCTTTTTCAACTACAACTTTGAACTTTTTGAATGTTTCAAAGGCTTCACTTTTCTTGCGAAGACAAAAAATCCACATTTTTTGTGAATAGTCGTCAACACAGAGCATGAAGTACTAGAACCCTGAATGACTTGGCTGCATTGGACCGCACAGATCGGTATGAACCAGGTCAAGTTTACCATGAGCTCAAAAAGTACTCTTTTGGAATGAAACTCTGTGTTGTTTTCCTGCTAAGCAGTGAGGACACTTGTCTGTATCCTTCTGAAGAGATGGTCCCATGTACCATATTACACCGGCGAAGTGTTTCGAGATATTTGAAACTTACATGACCAAATCTCCGATGCCACAACTAGGCTGAGGTGGATTTTTTAGCCACAAGTGCTTGATCGTTTTTGTGAATGAAATCAAGTTGAAACATATGTCCCACATTTGAGGCTTTTGCAATTATTTTCGAGCCTCTAGATTTATCTCAAATCAAACACATTTTCTTGCCGGATTGACTATCAAAGTCAATTTTTAGGTTGTGATCTAGGAGTTAACTGACCAAAAGAAGATTCTTTGTTAACCCAGGGACATATAGAACATCTGATAGTCTGCATTTGCGTGAACCAAGGGGTAGAGAAATGTTTCCAATCCCCTGAACTGTTGAAGAATCCTCTCCCAATGAAACATGATTTTTCGATGGTGTGTCCCTCATTGAAATAAACCAGTCTCTGTGGCCGGTCATGTGTCGATTGGCTCCTGAATCAACATACCAAACGTCACTAGATGACGTGGATGGTTCACTTGATCGAGCAGTGAACAAGAAGTCTTCATTGTCTGACTGTTCTTGTTGCTCAGCAATATTACCTTGCTGGTGGGGTCTTCTTTTCCAGTTCCCCTTTTTCTGCCCGTGATAGTTGTTTGAATGTCCCTTGTAAGTTTGTTGTTGTTGTGGTCCAGAATTGCTTGATGAACCTTTCTTATATGTGTTAAACCAACATTCTTGCAAGTCATGTCCTCTTTTGCAAATTGGACATCGCTTCTTTTGTTGATTGTCCCCATGATACTAATTCTGATGTGGGGACTTCTGATAGGATTTAGGTTTTCCTTTACATTTTCCTTTCCATTTTTGATGTGAAGAAAGTGCCTGCTCCTCTTCATCATCCTTGTTGTGCATTGCTTCCTCTTGTTGTAGTAGGTTTACTAGCTTGTCAAAACTAATTGTTGTATCTGACAAGTTTAGAGTTGTGACAAAAATGCGGTAAGAATAAGGGAGAGCTCTCAGAACAATGGGAATGAGAGATTCATCTTTGACCTCTTCTCATAGGTCTAGAAGTGAAGCCCTCAACTCTGCAACTCTTCTTAGGAAGGCTTCAATTTTCTCATTCTGTTTGAATTTTAATGTATGTAACTGACTCTGCAAATTGAGTATGACATTCTTATTCTTGGCCTCATATATTGTGCTTAGCTTATCCCAAGCTTCTTTTGCTGATGTGGCATCTCGAATGTGGGCTTGCACATCGTCGGATACTCCAAACAAGATGATGAATTTTGCTTTCTGATCTGCTCTATCAAATTGTTGTTGTGTTGCATCAGTTGGTGATCTTGTTAGAGTACCAATCACAACAGGCCAGATTTCTTCAAACTCAAGCTGTGGCTTGATTTTTGTCTTCCAAGCAGCATAGTTGGTTCCTCTGAGCAATTGTGAATCTGGAAGAAAAAATTTGGGGGCATTGGTGCCCATTTTGCAGAGATCACTGACAGGGTTTGGCTCTTATCACTCCAGGTATTAGGTCTCCCAATCTATATACCGTCAGTCTGATATACCAAACCTTTCTAAATACGCACCCTTCCGATATACCCATCGGTATGTGGATGAAGCTCGCCCTTTCTATATACCCGGGGGTACGTGAAAGAGGCGTTAACGTATGTGAAAGAATTCAATACGTGGTACCAAGACAGTACTGATGGGGTCTGTGCGATTATTGACACCGGCTCAAAGAAATATCCTCATATGCGCGCGTAACTTCTCTATATACTCGGATAATTTATCAGTCCGGATTTATGTCTTACAATCGTTCACAGACGAATGAGATGGTTCATAGTGTGTGCATTGTGACCTTATTACTCCCCGTCGATTTATAGGGACGATGCCCAGACGATGTTGTTGCAGCTATATTAGGTGTTAAGTGCAGTAGTAGTCGCAACGGCTTTACCCGTAAGTGCTTCCCAGAGGCACTGTATATACCGAACGCTGCGAATGAGATCTAGGATCTCGAGTGTTACAGAACCAATTTTACTGTTTTTTATTACAATTCTGCTAGTTTCTGAGCAGTTATAAAGTTTTGCAGTTGACTATGGAAACCTGCAAATTAGTACAATATGCAGCAGTATACAATTTACATTCAAAAAATTATACAATTTGAATGATAGGAAAAAAATTTCAGTTTCGGGGTCCTGGTGGCCTCCTGAGCCCAATACGACCAAAATGCTAAAAATTGCAAAATAATAGCTGAAAATGCAATTTTTAGATGGGTCTCCTTTTGCAAAAAATGTTTGGAATGAAAAAACAGACCAGATGGGAGAAATTTTTTTTTACCCTAAATTAGGGATTTCTTCGCTAAATTTAGTTAGTTGTAACTAAATTCAAAAAAGTCTGCTAAATTTAGCAATTCTGCCAAAATTTCCGCCAGATGCAAAAGGTGAGTTTTTGAGTGTTTTTGGTGGGATTTGACCCCCAAACCTCTTACTCCCAAGGCGCATGCACTAACCAACTTGCCCACTTAGGGCGCTTGGTCTATGAAAGGAAGGAATTTGTATTTATTGACAAGTAAATTGACTTACCTCTAAAAAAATGCGGCTTGTAGAGGCTCCACGTGGTGCATGCTGGTGAAGAGGCATTTTTTAGGGTTCCTTTGCTCCAAATCCAGATCTGGAGCTTGTTATTTGTTCTTATTTGCTTTTGTGAAGCCGCCTCCTTCTTTTCCAGCCACTTTTCCTTGCTCAGGCTGCGTTTTTAGCTCTCACGCACTGATTTTTCTTGTACAGGCCGCGTTTTTTGTGTTTGGATGATGTTCTTCCTTCCTTGGCCATGTTTTTTAGCTTGGCCATATTTTTTTCTTCCTTTCTTTGATTCTTAATCACTATTTTTACCAAATGTCTTGTGCAGGTCGCGCATGGAGTGGAAATAGGCGCATTTGCTAAAAAAATGTTTTTTTTCTCCTTTGGCCGCGTTTTTTAGCTTGCCACACACTATACATGCCACATTTCCTTCTTTGGCCACTGTATTTTTTTGTTGTTTGCACAAACTAACCCTGCATTTCTTTGTGCAGGTCAATGGAGGCATCAAATGGCACGGGCGAGTGGAGAAGGGCGCGGATTTGGCTTAAAACAAGACGTTTCCTTGATGCAGGCTATGCAGGGTCCAAAAAAACGCATGGAGGATGTTTTGGCCGCATTTTTCTCTTCTTCCACTGTATATTTTGTGCAGGTCCAGCGTGGGTGCCTCCTTTTTTATTATTATTCTTTTCTCAGCCTGATTCACTTTTGTTTTTGCTTGTTTGTTCACTGCAGGTGCATATACACACAGATCTCCAAAACAAGCAAAGCGACTTCTAAATATAGTAAAGACAAAACCCTTATTGGAAAAAAAAAATTAGTATTATTTCCAATACCTGTAGCAAATTTTGCCTGGTGCAACCAGCACCAGTGCAAAAAAAAATTTGCCTTCCAAGGACCTGGAAGGAACAGGAGGATGTGGGGGAGGCAGGGACGGGGCTGGGAGTTTGCACGAGGCTACACAGGCTCTCAAATGCTGCAAACACATCTCCAATCTCCTCTCTCTCTGTTGCTCTCTCTTCCACACCTTTACAGGGCCAGATTCTTGCTCTGGTACCAAATGTAGATTGAGAAACAGGGACGGAAGCCTGTGTAATTTTATTAATCTCAATCAACTAAAAAATTACAGTGAATAGGATGCAATATTTATAGATATTGCATAGCCAAATACATCTGGGAGAATAAGTTGCACAGGTGCAACCAAATGCCAGAATAAACAAGCTTCCAATAACATCCGGGAAGCAACAATTACATAAAAAAAAAATTGTTTAAAACAATATAACAGTATGAATAAAGACAAATATGGTTGATTAACCATATAACAAAATAACTATTTATTATTTAATTAATTGAATAATTTAAACTATGCAGAATTAATATTAGGATAATAATATTTAATCCTAACAAGATTAACCTATATTGTGTATTTTTATACGGATGAGAAAAAATGGTATGTTAAAGTCTTGATATATTGTATTGTTTCCCCAAGATAGTTTTTGATACACTTGTTTTCAAGAATTGGAAAGCTTTATTATATCTTTGAAAATCCTAGTAAACTATTTGAGATTTTAATATCCACGATCACCTCTACATCACTATTAATGGGAGGTAACATACCACTGCACATTTTTGTAAAAAAACAATCAAGATATTACAAGATCAAAATGAGAAGATGTTTCCCGTGGACACATAATCTCCTTTGAGGTCTATTATAGTTGAAACAAGAATAAAGCTTAAAAATTTTTTCAGAATCCTTATCATTAGAAATTAGAGAACCTTTCTCCAAAGATAAAAATTCTTAAAGCAATGGGTGTGATGAATCCTAATTTTTTGGAATACTGAAGGTGGTCATGTAGACTTTGTAAGAAATAATTTCCATAAATCCATGGGTACAATAATGGAAAACATTTCACAAAGAATTCAAAGTTCAAGGGTATGGAAATCAAAGGTATACTGAATGCTGATTTATTAAAGTTTCAATAAACAAATTTTTGCAAACAACAATGAGGAAGCAATATAAAAAAAAACTTACAAGGTTGTGACGAGGAATCTATCAAAGTTCTATCTTACAAGAAGATATCAATGAATATTTTTAGATTATATGAGTTTATGCCAAATAATTGTTTTTTTGGGTCTGTGGAGGAAAAAAGGGTTTTCAGGTGCATTATCATTTATAAAAATCAAAAACTGAGAAATAAGTTGGATAAAAATCTGGAAAGTTACATGAGGTGTTATGTATCTTGCTACTCCATGGAAAACCTTTCCTTTCGACAAAGAAATTGCACATTAGAATTCACTTTGTGAAAAGAAGAGGTTTTGAATAATACAACTACAAGTAAATCTATTCCCATTGTTGAGAGTGGAATTGGCGCATCGTCACACTCTACAGAAGGACAACATCGAGTTTTGAAGAAGTTTATTGATAATGGATTGTTTTCAACTTTAAATAAGTATCTCCTTCACCTTACTTTTATTGTTTTTTCACCTTAAATTTTTGTTTTTAGCTCTTGTTATCATTAAATATGTTTACAAGTATATATATTTTACATTTATTTAAATACAATTTTTTTTTTTTTGAAAACGTGGGGTTGAAATCCATCTGAGGAAAGCTGGTACTTCTCGAGATCTGACAATGTTAGGAAAACTCACCCATCTATCTACTAATCCATTTCTCGTGTTGAGTTTTCATAAAAACAAAGATCTAACACACTATGAGTGATTGATTTTTATAGCCATCTAAAAAACTAGAGGTAACTTAAAACCCTATCATATGACCTTTCTTGATTTTTTACAATTATGTTTAATTTTATTTTTTTATATTTTGCAAAATGCTTTTGATATATTTTTTAAAACTTTTTGGGACAAAATCACACTATCAAATTTTTACAAAGAGGAAGATTTTTTCCATATTATATAATTCATAATCCACAATCCATTATACAATTTATCATTCCATGATCGTGCTTGAAGCTAAATTTACATCCACATAAAAATTCATCATCATCCATATATATCATATCATTATCATATCATAATCTTGACACTCCAATTATTATTAAATTCATCATATCATTATCATAATCCTGATACTCCAATTATTATTAAAACAATTATTTTATCTATTTTAAATGTGCAGAAAACGTCTCTGTCCTGACACATTCCATTTTTTTTAAATTATCCATTACCATCATTCATCATTATCTATATCCATTCTAATGTCATCATGATCATATCATTCCAAAATTTTCTAGAGAAAACAATTATCCATTATCATCAGAACCAGATTCCATGATCATGCTTGAAGCTAAATCTACGTCCACATACAATTCATAATAATCCATATCTATGAGACTGATTCTATTGTAATGTCATCATCCACATCTAATGCAATCATTGTTACAAGTAGAGAAGAAAACATAAATGCCATATACAATCTAGAAATTCTATACATAATATATAGGAAGTTATAAAATTAAAGATTATACAGTGTTTCAAATTTTCAAAGGCTATAAAATTCAAGTTTCAACTTTCAAATCCAGATAATAAAATTCAAATTCCATGACCACAACATTCAATGTTTCAAATTTTCAAATATAGATTCAATTTTTCAAGTTTCCACACTCAATAATGAAAATTTTCAACCCTCAATTTTTCTGTACCCCTTTCCACTCCTATGCTCCTTTCCCCAAATGGCAGAAATAATCCCAGAACTTATGAGATCTTCCACAACAATATCTAGATTTTTAAAAATTATTTCTTCTTGCTTTGTCACATCTCTATGAGACAACAAATTTGGATCAGCAACTGCCTTAGTTTTGAATAATATTTCAGGGTCAAATCCATGCTATTTAATTATCTGCTTCAGTGTATTATTTAGTTTATTAACCAAAAAAATATTTTCCTTCAAATTCTTCACTATGGATAAACTATTCTTTGCGGTTTCCAAGTGAACTTGGGAAACCTTTTCTTGACTCTTCAAATTTTCATATTTCAACTACACAAAAAAAGTGATGTCAATTCAACATATTACTAAAATAAGAAAACTTTAAATTAACAAAAAAAATTGTTTAAAAGTGATAATACTTATGACCACTCTATCTCTCTCGACATTTGTAACTGCAACCAAATCTTTGTCCTTAGACCATTTGTTAAAAAATATCTGGGCCTCAGCACTAACATTTTCCAATGTGTTTAATGTCTTATCCAAAATTTTGTCTTTATAGTTGTTTTTATACATGGCAGTCCCACTTCTTACTTGGGTAAGTAAGAAATCCATCTTCACAGGTTGATTCTGGACTATAGCATATAAACTATACATTTGCCAATAATTTTCATAATGACTTATTATCTCATTGATAAGTACTTTATCCCTTCTCTCCCATTCTATGAGCTGGCTAATATGAGGTAGAATAAACTCATCGACATGGTATTGACAATCATAACCGATTAAGCTCTCTAAAGGAAAAGGTAGCAATTGTTCACCATCTATATCTGATGAAGATGATCTCACTGGAGAGGTATGGGGGCTCACTCAGTTCATTCATATGCATTTGTGTCTTCTCAACAACCACCTCAACAATCCCAGCAATAAACAGCTCAAAAACCACCAATTACTACTCTAACATGGCCACCTCAAGCACACTGACAAGCTACCCCTCAACAACAAGGTACAATTTTTGAATAGTACTTTGTTTAATTTCATAGTTTTTGCATTTTAGTCCTCCTTCTGTATAAACAATGGCACCCCCCCCCTCTACTAATAATATTCAAAATGCCAACCAGAGGATTAGGAAAAAAATAACTTTGGTAAATGCATGCCAATTACTCCGGCCCCTAGTGGGACACTAAACATTGCCTTCTCCTTTCAAATTCCAACCCTCTCACTTGGTGGCTTGCCCAGCACAACGAGTATATCGGTTTTAAATAATATAAATTTAGATGAAGACTACTTGGTCATTGATATCAATGACCCAAATGAATTTTTCAATACATGTGAGATGATTCAAGGCCAGCAGGTATACTTCTATTTCAACATAATTTACCATATTGAATTACATTTCACTTTTGATTTATTTTATCACATACAAAATTGGGGAAGATGGTTGACTTTGAGAAATGCACGTATGGTCCAAAGTCCCTACAATGTCATCAACATACAATTATATGTCAATTCAATAGGGAAAAATTTAAATGGGAAAATGAAAATACAAATTTGGAATTTGTAAATAATACATGAAATGGTATTACTTCTCTGGTGTTTAACAAATTCAAATGGTTGGGGGTTTGGAGATGAGTGAGCTTCCATTTCAGATTGTGAATCTCCCAATGCCTCAGTGTGTTGTTGGCCTCTTCCTCTTGATGCCTCATTTTTTCAGGGAAGGGCCTCCATAAATATTCTCTACAAACAGTAAATAGTTAATACATGTACACAGTGTAATGTTGAAATACAAACTTTATAGTTTATACTTGTTGTTCTTCAAATGGAATTGAAAAATTCATCAACGCCTTGTCTGTGCAAGTGGGAATTGGTTTGTCTTTTAAAATTTAAAAGAGCCTCGCAATAAAGGCCAAGGAGATAGTTTGTGGAGTAAATGACAGGTTTTTCTGAAAGCTTTGCATTTGTAATGGTAGTTCTTATTTTTTTGATAAAAAGGTGCACTAATAAAAATTTTTGTTTTGCAATACTTACAACAATGTATGCAATGGCCCAGTTTGGTATATTTGTTTTCTGACCCTCCAAAACTATTCTGAATTGAAAACAGAAAATCATTACAGCAAGAAAGTGGTGTGTAATTGTTTATGTATCCACACCACGCCTGGATTTATTAACATGAGCTGAAAATTCCAAAATATATTTGGAATTAATATAAATTTAAATTGTATCAAAATCAAAAACTAAATAAAAAAATGGCGAATGAAAACAATTTACACTTACAATCAACATGGAAACCTAAATTCGATTTGAGATATTTCTTATCATCTTCGATGAGTGTTACCTTTGTTGTAACAAAGGGTAAATTTCTAAATGGGAGGCATGTAAACCGATGAATATCAGTTGGGTTGATACCGAATTGAAACAATCAGTCGTCATCCATAGTAACATTAAACATGTCGTCCTCTGTATTGTAAGAGGAGAGAAGGTAGTTCAAAATATCTTGGTCTGTTTCGAAATGGGGCATCTTAACTAGCCCACTAAACTCACATGCATCGATCAAATCCTTGTATTCAGAAGTCATTTGTAAAACAATATGGATGTGGGGGCACAAAGGATTCCTATAGAGTATCTTTCTCGTGGATAGGATTGGATTTTCCTCTTGATTTTTTTCTTAAGCTTAGGATGCACTTGTAGTCACCATTGTAGTTGTCCTTGAGCTTGATTATACCTGACATGGATAATGGATTCTTGTATACAAAAATTTTGAGAGCTGGAAAGTGTAAACGTGAAAATGATCGGCATGAGGGTATTTATAGGACAAAACTAGGATCAACCTACCTTGTTGTTATGCATCAACAACCCTTTTTGATGCACGTCAACTTGCCTTGTTGACGCGCATCAACCTGCCTTGTTGACGCGCATCAACCTGCCTTGTTGACGTGTGTCAACAATACTTGATTGATGTGCATTAACGAGTCTTGTTGACATGCATCAACAAGACTCATTGACACATGTCAGCAAGACTCGTTGACACACGTCAACAAGGGTTGTTGACATGCAAAAAAAAAGGATCGTTGATGTACGAAAACCTACCTCGTTGACACATGCCAATGAGCCTTGTTTCCACATGTCAACAAGGAGTCAATGTCTGTAAATCTACAGTTTCTCTGGCTCAAGAAAAGGGCAAAAATTCATTTATGAAAAATTGTTAAATTTGCCTTTCACTGAAACCGGTTCCAGGGATATTTGTTAGGTATTTTCCACCTCCAATTTTCTAGAGGTGTCTTAAAATGAACCCTAATAAATAGTTAATGATTATAGATTATAATGTGAAGACATTAAACATGTGTTTTACATATGCATATAATAGTTAACATATCATGAATGAAAGAAAATAATAATGGCTAGAAGTAAATGAGACAAAAGATGCCATATTTAATTGGAGAAACCTTAAGGAAAAAAAATCCACTTAAAAACAAGGTCTTATATTAAGAATTTATCAAAATTTCACCCAACACTTCCACATCACTCCTCGGTCTCACAGTAAACACTATCAGTAAATAAAAATGGGTAAAAGGATTATGAATGAAATATTCCCAAAATAAAAAGGATTGTAATGAAAATGAAAACCATGGAGGTGACTCCATTATCACATTGGTAGAGGGAAAATTATGGTATCAATGGAGATAGATGATAATACTCTACTAACCAATGAGTGGGTGGAGATCAATAAAAAAATGGAGAGAATCTAATGGGAAATATCTTTTATGTATGAAATTCAAAATGATCATGGAGTCATAGGTGAGCATCAAAGTATGTGCAACCAAATGTGAAAATTATGCAAAATCCTTTGTACACAAGGAATCAAACAAAAAAATATGCATCTATAAGGGAAAAGGATGAAAATAATGGTGCCCCATCATAGGACACGATATAGGGTGAGTAATCAAATAATATGCCCCATGGAGAAGATAAGTATGTCCATGAAGGTGGACTTTGTGTGCAAATTGAATGCGATCAAAAAATAAAATGCCTGAAAAAGAAATAAGTATGGCCACAAAAGTGGACTTCAATATCGCAAAAGGATAAGATTAGAATATTGAAATAGAAAATCCCTATAGGGAAGATAAAGATGGCCACAAAGGTGGACTTTGAAGAATGGCGAAGAAGAGGTCATAAAAAAATATCAGGGGAAGCTAAAGCTAAGGCTATTAAGGCCATTCGATGGCGACTAAGGCCAATTAACAGAAACTCAAGGGGGTCGATGACGACTAGGTGTTGGTGGCTATATAAGCTGAGGGGTCGATTGAAGATGCTCATTTTCACATGAAAATTTGATGAGAGAGATCTGATCGATTAAAGATAAAACTTAGAAATGGATGTCATAAGAGCTGCAAGGAAACACCATAGGGTGCGAAGGATGGTGAGTAACAAAACTCAATATTTTTTTTAGTTTAATTTTGTATTTATTTACTCTTTTTTGCATTTGTTTACAAAAATTGGATGACACTAGGGGTGGTTGGTGGTGACCAAGGAGGGTCAACGTTAATATATTCCCAAGGTGTGGAGATTGACATCAAAATGTGTTGACCTGACTTTGGTCGGCATTGAATAGGGTTTGATTGGATTTGGTTAGGATTGAATTGGATTTTTGATGAAATTTAATGGATTTTGATTGGATTTTAGATTGAGGATCTAATTTTAAAATGTTTTGTTTATATTTTTAGGAGAGAGAGAGACCCTCTATTTGAGAGACACATTGTCTACTCTATACAAAAGATTAGAGGATATGTGATAAACATCGAGTGGGATCACTTGGTTGTAGTGGGGTTTGGTTGATTCAGACATTATCAAAGGATCCCATGAGATGTGAGGCTGATGATTGCTTTAGTAGAGAGATGGAACCGACATATTGGTACCTACTATATCAAGACATGGGAGATGACCATCACCTTAGAGGATGTATATAAGATCCTGAGATTAATATACATGGGGTCCAGATAGTTCCCATCAAAACTGACAGTAGACTTATAGTTTTGACATGGATATTTGGATTTGATGTGCCCCATATTACATTCTCTTTAGGGGTGTTTTCTTAAGATATTTGGTATGAGGTAGGCATACCACATATTTTTTTGATCTATTTGGTTATGATGATAGTATCTTTATATGAATTTCCAAAATCAGGAGGAGCTCAATTTCCATGAGCACTAGCTGGTGTGGTTATAGATATAGTGGATCACCAAACATTATTTTCTTTTGGGACTACCTTGTTAGCTTAGGTGTACCATGAGGTATTAATGTACATGGTAGGAAGGAGATCAAGATTAGACGTAGGCTTCTTACTTCATTGTTGGGCTTATGAGCATATTGTGGTGATTCATCCATGAAGGCTTATGTGGGTCACTAGGGATCACATAGAGCTAGCAGTTGTGTATTTCAGATGGAGGGCCAACTAGGCATTCAGAGACAAGGGGAAAAAGGATTGGATTGGTATGTTGATCGGTTCATGGAGTTAATACTAATCAAATTAGATGACAGAAGTATGGGAATTTCCTTGCATTGCCTAGAGTAGATGTAGAGTTTTTCGGGATGAGGTAGACATGGTGGGTTCAGGGGAGATGGCTATAGATGATCGAGGTCATTTGGTTTGATCGAGTGTGATAACATTTTTGGGTCATCCAGACTATACCAGATGCTCATATTTTGTATAGGTGGGAGGAGGTTGATAAGGATTTGTCAAGCCCTGTTATGGAAGATCCATTGAAGGAGGATGCTACACCATAGGATGATGATGATGATGTAGGATTCAGAGCTATATTTGGTGACTATATGACTATTATCTAGGCATCCAGAGTAGTTATGGAGGGAGGAGAGGAGGAGGTAGAGTATATGGAGATTTTGGGAAATCTAGAGGCAACCTCGGAAGGTAGGAGATGGAGGAGTTTGAGAGACTTCTGAGTTAGCATGGATTTGCACTGAGTTAGATCAGATGAGGGTGGAGAGAGATATTTTGGTTCAGGAGAGGGATGTAGTTTTATAGGATAGGGACCAAAAACCACTAGTAGAGGGAGGCCTATAGGGTTTGTTTTGGAGATCTTGCTACTATACTCACTATTGAGGTTATAGGTGGAGGACAAGAACCATCACAGAGAGGAGGAGAGATGGAACCTCCTTATATGATCTGTATTGATAGATACAAAGCCTTAGCCATAGAGGCTATGTATTACGAGTAAATTGTGATTGAGAAGCTGTCGAAGACAATTTGGTACTGGGAGCATCTGTAGAATATAGCGTCAGGTGAAGCTAGACCATCGAGGAATGTAATGAGTGTGGCTCAACCACATCAAGTAGAGGTCTAGGGAGGAGGCGACGAGGCTGATAGAATGATATAGGGATCAGTCTCGTAGGGGTATGGTATTTGGATTTCTTACATGCATTTTTCTTTTTTTACTGATATATTTTCTTTGAGAGAGCCCCATTAGATGGCAATGATGTACTGATACATTTGATTTATATATATATGATATCATTTTGTCACAATTTAATATATCTTTGTTGTGTAATGGTTATTATTTGATTTATGTTGATGATGACATGGATATGTGATGATGATGAGGATTGGTTGCATTTTTTAATTATATTTCAGGATTATGGTAAAATTATAAGATGAAATGATTTACTTTTTCTTGGATTGTTAGATTATGATGTCGGATTTGATGTTGTGCTACTTGGGATTTGTAGATGCATGGATTATTGATGATGTGAATTTTTTTTTTATGGTTAATGAGGATTAGGATTACATGTTTGTTTCAAATTTGATCATGGTAATGTGATGAATGGGTATAATGTATTATTGATGGAAAATTAATGCGGATGTAATTAAAGATTAGTTTGAGTAAAGATCGATGTATTTATTATAGATAGATAGATTGATTGATAACATAACCAAACGATGGGGACCTATAGGTACGAACGACATTACATCATATCAAGGAACACATGAAGAAAATATACCTCTAATTCCATTGGAGGTAAACAAGAGGGAATCCAAATAACGCAAGGCATATGCCACCAAAACATGTGTTAGAATATCACCAACATCAATTAGTTATATCAAAGATCACAAAGAGACAATGGATAGAACAAACTCAGAGACATAATGTTTACACGATAAAGGGATTTGAGATGTAACGTGTACATGGGAAAAATGCTCTCCATTAGTGGTGTTCCCTAAATCCATGCCCCAACTCTGGGAAAGGGGGAAGAGAAATGCAGAAGGAATTTCATCAATGCGGGAAGCTTTCTTAGGATACTGATAAAATGGAAGGTTGATCGATGTGGGAATCATTCAATGCCATGACAACAAGAGTAGCCATCCTTTGAGGGTATGGTCTACTTTATACACATGTACTATGGGTGGTAAAATATAACATTTATGATAGTCATCCTTTGAGGGATTGATCTATTTCTTTCTTTTTTATTTTGATTTTACTTTCTTTTCTCTTTTCCTTTTTTCTTTTTTTTGACAGAACAGTTGTCCTTCGAGGGAGCAGTCTATTTTTTAGTGTTTTTACTTATAATTAAAGCATCCTTTGATTTTTATTTTGACATGGGGAAGAGCTAGGAATAGCTAAGTAAACCACTCAGGAGGGGAAAATGAATATACAAGAGACACCCCTAGTCCCTTTGCATTGTTCCAATAGGAAAATGAGAGGGTGATGGATGTAATGATCACAGATATCTCATTAAAAGGGAGAACCTATCTATAAGGAATATGCTACAAGTAGAGCCATGGTTCTCATATTTAAGGTCACATCAAGGAAAGTGATGGATAACGACATAATTCCAAATCACTATGATGAAATATGGAAGAGGCTATTAATGGAGGGATGATCTAAGGATATGACTAAGAGCTCATTGGAAGACATGCTAACAAAAGAATGGTCACAAGTTTCATATGTTAAGAGGTTCCACTTATGGTTTACCATCAAGGGAGGCCAATCGATAGGATATTAACCCATACTTATGTGTGATAATGTATGGTCCAATCTATTTAGGGGAAAACTTTCCACGTTGGCTCCTATCTAGAGTAGTGATATTCTGATTTTCTTTGAGAACAAGTTCACTGACATTAAAGTCCCATTCTTTAATGTGCTTATTGTAATAAAATTCAATGTTATTTTGTAAAGATGATGGTGTTCAAGAGTGAGAAGGAGGTGTTCATCTAAAAACTTAAGTTGTGATAGACGTGTTTGGTGATAGTCTTCATCAGAGATGAATTCGCGAAGGGACACTGTACGCA
This sequence comes from Taxus chinensis, assembly GCA_019776745.2. NCBI lineage: Eukaryota > Viridiplantae > Streptophyta > Pinopsida > Cupressales > Taxaceae > Taxus > Taxus chinensis. The sequence goes on from CM034150.1 coordinate 604,392,328, forward strand.
CCCAAAATTACACTTGTTACATTTTTAGGAAAACGGTTATAAAATTCCTTAGTGATGATTCAAAATCCTTTCAAGAAGGTGTTCAAGCTCTAAAAACCCATTCATAGTATATATTTGTATCCTAGATATGCTTATTTAACTTTTCCATGCATTTTCCATCTCCCTATTTATGTTTGTGCTTTTTTTGGCCTTCAGTGCCAGTACTGCCGCCCTCCCTGGGTGGTGATCCTGAAACTGCCACCCTATTCAGGGTGGCAGTCCTAAAACCACCACCCTACACAGGGTGAGGGTCCTACCCACTTTTTCTAGAATATTCATCTGTAAAATTACATGCGACGATTCACTTAAGTTTGCTTTTTGAACGCATCCACAAGGCGAATTTGCTAAAAATAACTTCATTTGCTTGGTTCTCCTTACTCCTATTTTTAAATAGATTTAACGAGTGGAACTACCTCTTCATTTCCTTGTGCATGAAGTAACCTTCAATTCTCCCATCCTATATCTTCCATACTTGTACTCAAGCAAAAGGGCTTGATAGTTTTGTGTATCTTGAATTGTTATGTTGCCATAATCTTTCTAGGAATTACATAGCCATGATCAAATCTCTTGATTTTATAGGAGCGGCGCCGATTATAAAAGCAAGCCCAGAAACTCAGTTCTAACCCCCAAAGAGACTACGGAAGAGAACGGAAGAGATTACGAACGAGCGAAAAAAGCGAACAGAAGAGCGAAAGATACAGTTGAGAGAAAGAGAGATCTTCTTAGCATCAATTGTATCAAATTAGGGCAGATCCTGTCCAATCAATCCTGAGAGGAGCACCGTTACTCTGTCCCTGTCATATCAGAGTCGCATCACCATCTATCATCTGGTGACCCTGTTCTAGTGTCTCGCAACTTCGACAACATCCAGCAGACCACATTCACCTTCTAATCCTCCAATCCTATCGCACAGTCCTTGATTAGTTCATGATCTGCCTTCAGTTGACACTGATCTTGTCCAGTCGACCCGTTTTCAGTCCCAGTCGACGCCGACACATCAGTCGCCGCTGATTAGAACCAAGTCGACGCCGATTTCTCTACACGACAGCTAAAAGGTCACAGTAACACAAATCCAGTATATTCCCTGTTTCCCTGTTTTCTAGTACTTTTGTCTGGCTGTTCAGTTTATGTTTTTTTTTATATGACAATCAGAAAATCTAGTCTTTATTTACATCTTTATCATGTATGCTCCGTTTCTGTATTGAAAACGTGGACGGACACCGCAAGGAAGGCTCATCGCTTCCCGGACCCGCTTTCTGGGCGTACACACCTTATCTTCTAACGCCATCTTTTTCTGTCAAGCATCGGTGTTTTGCAGGTTACTCGGATCTATTGTGCAAAATTGTCGTGTGCGCCCGTTTGCTAATCGGCTTCCCCATCCGTACTAAATCTTCATTCAAGGTGGTAGTCTGAAACCACCACCCTCCACAGAGTGAGGTCCTCCCACTTTTTCTAGAATATTCAGGTGTAAAATACATGCGACGATTCACTTCGTTTGCTTTTTGAACGTCATCCACAAGGCAAATTGCTAAAAATAACTTCATTTGCTTGGTTCCTCCTTACTGTACTACCCAATTTTTAACTAGATTTACGGTGTCACTACCTCTCATTGCCTTGTGCATGAAGTAACCTTCATGCTCCCGTCCTATATCGTTTTCCATACTTGTACTCAGCAAAGGGCTTGATAATTTTTGTGTAATCTTGCATTGTTATGTTGCCATGACTTTCTGACTATACAACATAGCCGTCTCAAATCTCTTTGCTATCTAAGCTGTAGACACCTAAAATTGGTTACTTCAATTAAGTGTCCCTCCTCCCATCCGTTTACTGTGCCTAGGTACCTGGGCACGTTTACGTCAACCACTATCCCCTTGGATATTATCCAATTTGCAATTTAAATGAATAGCTTACTGACTCCATTTAGTTCCATCCCACACATCTTATCCAAGATGATAAATATTAAATATTTGATTACGCTTCTTCCCATGCATCTTAATCACTTACCACCCCAAATTATTCTACCCATGCAATTGCATCCATTTAAATCTCCCTAAGCGGGATATTCCCGTTGTCGGCTAAGTCGTACTTTCTACGCATCGATCACTTTGGGGCATCTCGGAGTCTTCTTTTCTCCGCGACGGCGTCGACCATAATGGTCGGCGCCGATTTTAGAAGGAGCCGCGCCGATTATAAATTCAAAGCCCAACTCATTTCCCTAACCCCAACCCCCAAAGAGACTACGACGGAGCAGCGGAAGAGAATTAAACGAACGGGCGAAAGAAAGCGAACTAAGAGCGAAAGTAATCAGGTTAGAGAAGAGAGATCTTCCTTATGCATCAATGTATCACATTAGGGCAGATCCGTCCAAATCATCCCTTAGAGAGCAACCGTTACTTCTGTCCTGTCATATCAGAGTCGCTCCACCATCTATCATCTGGTGACCCTGTTCTAATTGTCTCGCCACCTTCGACACATCCAGCAGACACATTCACCTTCCTAATCCTCATCCTAGTCGCACATTCCTTGATTGTTCATCTGCCTTCAGTTGACACTGATCTTTGTCCAGTCGACGCGATCATTCCCATCGAAGCCGATCACATGCAGTCGCCGGCTGATTAGACCCAGTCGACGGCCGATTTTCTCTCTACAGACAGGTAAAAGGTCACAGGTAACACAAGTCCATATTATTTCCTCCTGTTCCCTGTTTTTCTGTACTTGTCTGTCTGCTTGTGCAGTTTCTCTGTTTTAAAAATTACTTGCAATCAGAAAAATCTAGTCTTTATTTACAACACCTTTATCATGTATGCTCCTTTTCTTTTATGAAAACGTGGACTGACATCCGCCAAGGAAGCTCATCTCTTCCCGACCCGCTTCTTTCTGCCTCTCGGGCAGTCCCACCCATATATCTTCCAACAAACTGCCATCTTTTTCTTCAAGCATCGTGTTTTTGCAGTTACTCACATCGATCTATTGTGCAAATTGCTCGTGTCGCCCGTCTGTCTACATCGGCTTTCCTTCATCCGTCACAATCTAATCTTCATCAGGTATCATTTCATTGGGTTTTTCAGGGTGTCTTTCTTCTTGCTTTTGTGGAGTTTTGGGTGTATTTACTTTGGACAGTACAAACGCTAAATTCTTGATCTACATTCTGGCACGCCCCTCGGTCGGTACCTTGAACCAAAGTCCTTATTGTAAGTTCGCCACTTCCTTTCCTATTTTGAACTTTTGTTCCTTTCTCTTCACGGATTTCTATCATTCCTATTTGAGCATTTTCTGTTCATCATTTCAATTTTGCTCTTAGGCGAATCATTATCTTGACTTTTTCTATTTCTTAAATAGAAGTTTTCGTTTCGCCATTATCTGATGTAATCTTTCCGTATCTTGTTTGTTGTTTGCTTGATCCTTTCGTGCGGAGCAATTTCTTGTTCATGGGTTGTTCGAGGGAAGAGCTCAACAACGGCTCTGTTTGAAGTCCACAACCTTGGAGAGCTAAACCACAGGATCCTCTTTTTTTTTCGGTGTTTTCCCTTTCTTTCCCTTCTTCTTTCCTCCTTTTTAGGATTTCCTTTCTTTGGGTTTTTCTATCACATCGCAAACACTTTCAGTTTTTTGGGTCCTTAACGAACCTAATCTCGCATTGGGAAAGAACTGGTTTGAATTGTCCTTCATCGAAATCAAACATTTTCGTTTTAAAGAAAGTGCTTAAAAAATACCTGTTCTTGTCATTGCTGCATGCTTTTTTTTTTCCATCTAGTTTAAATAAGGCCTGAAAATTGATCAAACGGTAGTGACACTATTTAATTTTATTTTTTCACCCTTGCACACATAGCCAAAGGCACTAGGTATAAAGGCAATCTAAACAAAACTCCTTCCCTGGCCTCGCCTCTGGAAGTATACCAGAGAAGAGCCCTACGCGGTTACTCCGGCCGCCATATAAATTTTTTTTCCGAAAGAAATTTGGTATATATGTGGCAAGCACACCCGCCTCCCTTAATACGCAAGACAGCGTGTGTGATGCGGGGGTTTATGCCCGCTATATCAGCCACGTACCGGTCTTTTTATTAGTGCCTTCTGGACTTCCTCACCAAACATTACCCAACCATCCTTAGTTTGGCTATCTGAGGAGCTCCTGTTCTAAAAACCTTTCCCTAAACATTTTTCGTTTCTTAATAGAAAGCAATACAACTTTAAAGGAGATAATCACTTCACTCACTTGCGTGGCCTTGATTGTTTGTTGTGTGCATTAGTTAGGATAATCTCCTTTCGTGCTTGTTTTATGACGGTTATCACCCCGGTCGCAATCTAAGGAAAATGGCCCACAGTTCCTTCTTCCCTCCGAAATCACCACCCAGCGTGGATGTTGCGGCACCCCTCCCATCTTCTCCCGGGACCACTGTTCGTTGTTCCCCTCCTTGGTCCGTATATCCCCTTCCTCAAAGCCCCAAACAACCCATCACTCCAGCTTCTCCTAGTCCATCATACAATACTCTGATTCGGAGGTCTATTCCTCGCGGGGACTATTTCAGGCTTTGTCTCCTGATCGATCTCCGGTAGCCCTCTGGACACCCCTAGTACCACAAAGTCCATGTCGAATATGCTGATCAAGGACCACACCAATCCAAACACTGTATACGATTATCCTCGTGGTTCATCCCATGGCCTAGTAGAACGTTTTTCAAATCCTCCTCTCTTTGCCTTCAGCCACGGAGAAGGGGCGAGGTCCCTATGCCTCCCTTTGTCTCTCTTCCACCCTTTTCTCTTCCACCCCCTACATGTCGACTAATTCTCAATTAGTCCTTACCTATCCCTACACTGCGTTTACCACCTCCCTCTAATATTCCGCAACCACCCATATTCTCTGAGAGGTCCTTCTGGCCCTTGCTAAGTAAAGGGTCTCAACATCCGCACATGCCGTCTGCGTCTATGGCCCTCTATTGTTTCTCTTTCTCAAGGTCAATACCTCTTCATGAGTCAACCCCTACCCCCTCCCGAATAGGCCAGTTTGGCTCCTACTTCCCGTGCCTCTAGGGGGGTCCTTTCTTCCAATATCCATCGACTTGTGACATTCACCCATCCTCTATATCGGCACCCTTGATACCTAATTCGCATAGAAGGCCCCTTTCAGTCTTGTTCCCCCCAACATGAACCATCCAACCACCACATCAATAGTCCTTCCCATCTAGTATCTATCCCAGCCAATCAACACACATGGAGTCCCACCATCATATGCTCCATCTCGTCCCCAACCTTTATTTTTTGCTCAACCACTTATAAATCTCGCAGCCTCCTATACGCAAGCTGCCTCCACGCAAATCCCCACCCCGTTGTCACCCAGACCACCTGGTTATTCCTCTTATCATCCCGATCTAACAACAAGAATGAATCCCCCCCATCGCAACCTCACCACACCCACTAACTTGCTTCTCATTAGTACAAACCATGTACCCCCCCTCCTCAATCAGATGTGGTTCAATTTTCTCATTCAAAGAAAATTGCAACTTGGAAGCCTCCACAAAAGGGCCCGCCCTCGTACTCCTTTGAAGAAGTATCAATGAACCCATTCATCCTTCGGTGGTTTTTAATCTTATCCTCCCCATGGGAACTCCCAAATTTTCAAAATTTCATTCCATAGTCGGGAAAACCCCCAACAGCAGCTGTCGCCGAGCATTCAACATGCTTGCTATCGTCATGTCTCCAAGGCTCAAGGAAAAAGCTCATGCTCCGTACCTTTCCTATGTCTCTAGCGGGGTCCCGCTTTGGACTGGTACAATATATTCCTCAACAGTCCATTATGTTCTGTCCTCTCAATTGGCCCAAATGTTTGTTGAAAACTTTTCAATAAATATTTCCCATAAATCTCAATCACAGAGCCTTTACAAACAGGCGCCAATGTCGACGGTGAGTCTATTGCAGACCTTGTCGCTCTTGGAATGATAATCACAATGTCCTTCGCCCTCCCTCAATCTCAACAGATTCGAGTGTTCACCCTATTCTTGTGCTAGTCACATTTCTCCGTTTCTGCCACGTTAAACTCCAAACTTTTCAACTTTCGAAGAAGCCTTCAACGATGGCAAAACCAACTCGAATCTCTCGTGCCATTGAACAAGGAAAACTAAAACTCGTTCCAAGTCCTAAAACCCCCATTTTTTCTCGGTTCACCAAACCAAATTCCTTTCCCGCCAAAGATAAGAATCCAAGGTCCACAAATACGATCGTATAGATTAAAACAAGCAAAACTGATAGACTCCTAATCAACCACCACGAAGAAGACCCTTTCGTCGGCTCGCAAGGGCTTCAAATCATCTCGATCCTTTGGCATCCCTTGTGGAATCATATATCTCTACTTAGAAAAATGTGGAAGTTCAGCATGATCGCACTTCCCCCCATTAGGCCATTGATGAACCTTAGAACTCCCTTCTGGTTTAGGGAAAACGTTTTCTGTCATTAATCAAAAACCAAGGTTCATGACATTGAACATGTCGACTTTCAAAAACCTTCGTCCAATAATTCATTGATAAAGTTGGGCCTTATCCTGGATAACCCAAGGCGCCCTCCCCCAAAGCAAGCACTGGACGTTTTCAAACAACCCTTCCCCAATCATGCCCCAAATCATAATTCTTCGGAATCTCAAAAACCAAACACCCACACTATCAACTTCATCTCTACCAAGGACTCTTCTTCTGAAACCACGTCATCTACAAACACAGCAATCGACTCAGAACCCTCTTCCACTTCATCAATCACTGGGATTCCTCCATCTTCAGATAACCCACCTTTGAATATTCCTACATTGCTAAGCACGGAATCATCTCTCTCCGCTCCTTTGTCCGATCTCCCATCCATACCCGAGACAGTGTCTTCCTCATCTGCCTCATCATCAGACATCCTTTCAATGCTCGAGGCAATTACATCCCTTCGAGTTTCCACTTCAGACACATCTACTTCTGTTGCTCCCATTCCGGCTACAACTGTGCCCTTGATAAACATCCCTATAATCGTGCCGACTTCGGCGGAAGTGTCTTCAACTTTGACTCTTCCTATCTCTTTTCCTACGGTGGTTCCACCCATGATCACTACACCAAAAGTGGTCCCTTCGCAAAGAACTTCTTCATCACTTACTTCTTCCATCACTAATGTTACTTCACCTATTCAGGAAAAAATCAAAAGAAGTAACACCAACACCTGCACACTCGATTCCTCAACCTAAACCGCGACAACCAAAACCTAACACTACGCCATCAGTAATCTCCCCATTTTCTTCCTCCGGAAAGGTTGCAATCACCTTATGCCGTTGAAGTTGTCACCATCCCTGAAAAGGGGAAACCCATATTTCGAACCATCAAGACCCTTGGTGCTCTTCCACAAAAATCTCTCTCCACGCCTCATAAACGATTGGATTTGCCCGCTGAGAAGGCATCTTCTTCTACACACTTACCAAAGCCATCGTCTTCTTCTACAACACATTCCTCACCAATACTTCGAAAAGTAGACTTACCTACCAAAAAGATGCCACCTCTTCTATCAAAAATCCTCATCTTCGTTACCAAAAAATCAAGACACCCTATCTTCCTCCAAATTCACCTATTTTGGGAGCTTCTTCTCTCTTCCCAAAACCGACATTATCTAAATCATCAGTTCATCCAACTAAACAACCCCCTTTGTCTCCAAAAACCACAAAAATTATCGCATCTCCATCCTCCTCAAAATCTATCTTAGGGGCTCCTCCTCCACCAAAGACAATCATGGTCTCACTTGCTCCCATCCCAAGCACCCAAGACCGCTCCTCCAAATGTCCAAACAAATAAGAGGATCCCTAATAAAACTGTTAAACCTAACATGCAAACCCTCTTACCTCGGCAGTCGGTTAATGTGAAAGAACCATCTTCATCATCTCTATCCTCCTCTTCGTCTACCGGATTCTATACCGAAATCCTTCATCAACTTATCCAATCTTCATCTATAAACCCTTCCTCCGATCAAACCATATAACCCGAAAGGAGTGAAACCGGCTTGGTTTAACTCTGATTTGATTTGTGCCTACCCACCGTACTCCGGGTCATGATACTGAGGGATGTAAAGCTCTCCAAGCCGTTATCAAGGGCCTTTTGGAAGAAAGTGACCTCTTGCTGGAGGAGGAACAAGTACCTCCTGTCACCCTAGCCTCATCCGAACCTCAACCATCCATTCAGACCTCTAGTGGTTCCACTCCACTTGATCTCCCTCCTTCCCAAATTGACACAATCCATATCGCCACTAGAACCCAACACTATGATAACCCATCTTCATCTCCAACATCTAGACCACGGGTTGTCATTTCTGCAGCCCCTGAAGGCGTGTCTCCTTCCTCATCAGCCCCACGACCCAAGGTCTCCATTCGTGCTGCACCTCGGACTCAAGTTCCCGTATCCGTTGAGGAGAGTGTCATGAAACAACTCACCCAAGCTCCGGTCAAAATGTCTCTTTTTGACCTCATCCAATCCTCCCCACAACATCGCCAGGCTCTAATCGATAATCTGCGTCGCATCGCAGTAAATTCCGATGAGCCCCAACCCTTCGAGTTAGTTGTTGGACTGAATGGACCATCAACCGCCATTTCTTTTGAGGATTCAGAAATTCCTCATCTTTCTTCAGAGGATTTGGAGGCCCCCCTCTTCATCACAATCCAAGTCAATAACACTGCCTTAAAACGTGTTATGATCGATAGTGGAGCTGCTCTCAACATCATCTCCTCCCACACATTCGAACAACTTAAGTTACCGAAGAATGTGGTGTCACCCCCGCCTTTCGCCCTTCGATCATTTAACGATCAGCTAGCAGTCACTCTAGGAACTGTGGTCTTACCCATTCGAATAGGTAAGAAGCTGCTTCATGAACTCTTCTATATTGTCGAAGGAAAGTTCCACTATAACATGATCCTCGGACGCTCCTGGATTCGCGCAATGCATTGTGTCCCATCCACCCTCCATCGGTGCCTAAAATATCAATATGAGGGCAAAATATACACCAATCCAGGAGATCCTTTTCCTTCTGCACAATGCGACATGACCATTAGGTCCGCCCCTTTAAAAGAAAATACATCTTCTCCAAATGGGACCTCATCTTCTTCCATACCTGCAACCAAACCTACCAGATTTACAAAATCTGGAAGAGACATTGCAGCGTTTCTCACTAGGAGAGCTGCCTCTCCTTTCTTTCGATGCCCATCTCAAACCTAATGAGTATGGTAGACCAGACAAACAACCTGAATATCAATCAGGTCTCGGTCGCATCGTTACCATTGGTTTGCCCAATCAACAGACCAATTTCATCTATGGTGGTCTTGATACGCCTCATTATCGCCCGGATTCTCCTCCTAGAGCCAAACCTTACCTAACGGGGTTTGATTATCTACAGAATCCCACGTTTGCAAAGACTTATCTACATCGATGCGCGTGGAAAAGGTTTTGGCCTTGGAAAATATGAGCAAGGTATACATGATCTCAAATCCATTCCTACTCTCATGCCACATCAGAAATTTGGTTTGGGATTTAAACCTCTTTCAAAAGCCACTGTCACTATTCTTGATGAGCCTCTTCCTACTGAAGAACCATCTTCCCCCACCAAGTCCGAAGCAATCACTTGATGTGGACGATGACATTTCCATCCCACCTAACTTTTTTTTTTTGATCAATACCATTTCCTTAGGGCCGTTATTCTATGAGACCTAACAATCGCTCCACTTCTATACCAATTAATCTTCCCTGAAATAGTTGGAGACGACTCTCCCACTATCAACACTATCCACTGTGCGGATGATGATTCTGTCCTCACCTATCTAGGGGCAGAGGATTCATATCTTCCCAAGACTATTCCTTCTGACACGTCTACCTAACCCTTCTCAACGAGGCCACTATCGACCTTAATATAGGGACTTCTGAAGACCCTCGCATCATTAAGGTCGGCCAATCCCTTAATCCACAAGAATTAGGGGACTTTACTGCTTTTCTTTCCAAACATCGTCAAGCCTTTGCTTGGTCATACGAGGATATGCCAGGACTTCGATCCCGATATTGTGGTCCACAATATCGTTACTCTTCCCAACATCAAGCCGGTCAAGCAAAAATTGCGAAAAATGCACCCTAGAGTAGCCCTTCTTGTCAAAGAAGAGTTACAGCGCTTGCTCTCGGCTAGCTTCATCCAACCCATCGATTATCCGCAATGGGTGTCCAATGTAGTACCAGTAACTAAGGCTACTGGGAAGATTCGAATTTGTACCGACCTTCCGGGATCTTAATTTTGCCTGTCCCAAGGATGATTTTCCTCTTCCTAATATCGATCAACTCGTAGATTTAACTGCGGGTCATGAGATGCTTTCTCTTATGGATGGTTTCTCCGGATATAATCAAATCCTCATCGCACCAGAAGACCAACATAAGACCTCCTTCATAACCCCTTGGGGGACCTTTTGCTATCGTGTCATGCCTTTTGGCCTTAAGAACGCAGGAGCAACCTATCAACGAGCAATGACCTACATCTTCCATGACCTCTTACACAAAACTGTAGAGGATTATGTTGACGACCTCCTCGGCAAGTCCAAGCGCCGTCAGGAGCATCTTTTCATCCTTGCGCCTCTCTTTGAGAGGCTTATCCGCTTTTGTCTTCGTCTAAATCCATCTAAATGCGTGTTTGGCGTCCTCACTGGTAAACTTTTAGGGTTTATCATTTCCATCAGGGGTATTGAAGTTGACCCCCGCAAAAATAAAAGCCATCCTTGAGATGCCTCCCCCTTCTAACTTAAAGCAACCCTCCGCAGTCTCCAAGGACGTCTTCAGTCAGTGCGTCGCTTTATCTCCCAATTGTCGGACCGTTGTCAACCTTTTCACCATCTTCTCCGTAAGAATGTTCATTTCGAATGGGATGAGCATTGCCAAAAGGCCCTTTGATGATCTCAAAGCTTATCTTCTTTCTCCACCCGTGCTTACACCTCCACGCGAGGGGGAGCCTTTCTATCTTTATATCTCTGTGACTGACCATGCTCTGGGAGCCATGATCTCGCATCGGGACACCTGTGGTAAAGAACAAGCTGTCTATTACATCAGTCGCACCCTCCATGAGTATGAGACACGTTACTCCGAGGCTGAAAAACTATGTTGCGCTCTCTTCTTTGCAACTTCTAAGCTTCGTCATTATCTTCTTAATCACAAAACTTACATCGTCACAAGTGTCAATCCACTTAAGACAATCCATGCAAAGCCTTATCATAATGATCGCATCACTCGTTGGCTTATGCTCATGACCGAGTTTGACCTCGAGTTTATCCCGCAAAAGGCTATCAAGGGTCAAGTTTGCCCCCAACTTGGATGGGCCCCTACATTATCACTCATAAATATGGGTCTGGGGCTTATCGTTTGTCTTCCATAGATGGTATCCCTGAGGCGGAACCTCTTAATGCCTTGCATTTACGGCCCTTCTATTGTTAAAATCTCTCTTACACAAATCTAGTCGCAACTCAGATCTTTCATCCATCCTAATAACCAGTCATCTACTTTCGTGGTGATTTGAAATTGTGTGGTTCTCCGCCTATTGCCTCGTTTACCTTAAATATGAGTATCGCGGCCCTACTCATTGCACGTTTCTTTTGGATATGTTCCTCCTCATGGTAGGAATACCTTAATCACCACTTCATCTGTCCCAAGTACTTATCTTCATCGGATCTACTCGGGTCATGAGTGCATGTTCTTCTATGTTCTCTTCCCCTCCATCTGATCTATCTAGGTCTAAACTCAGCTTCTTCCAAAAGAGTTTCAAAAAAAAAAAAAAAAAAAAAATTTCTTTAAAGATGCTATCCAAAAAGATAGACTGATCCCTCGAAGGACAGCTATCCATACATTGTCAAGTGAATCAAAAAGAAAATAGACCATACCCTCGAAGGATGGCTATCATTCAAATTCAAAATACAGACCGCTCCCTTGAAGGACGGCTGTTTCTCAAAGAAATACTCAAGGCTTCTTGTAATCAATCAGCCTTCCAGTCAGTTTATACACTTTTTAGCATCACTGAAAGACTTCCCGCATCGATCAGTCTTTCCATATCAAGCAAACTTCCCGCATTGATCAGTTTGCTTTTCTATCAAAATCATGAAGCTGAGATTTCAGACCTTTTTTTCGATCATATGGAGAATCCTATTTTCCCACTATGGACATGTATTCTGTCCCTTGTAGGTTCTGACAAGGTACTTACTTACTTTTCTTTCCGTTTCTATCCTAGATCTGGTTTGCGACTAGTAAGTGTCAGGTTTATTTTAATCTTATATAGGACCTTGTATGCTTGGTCTTTCGGTTTCTTATCGGGATTTTATCTATGGTCGGTTGGAAGTCCGACTTATCATTTCCCTTCTTTTCCGAGTGTCTTCTCTTCTAAGTCACGGTTGTTCCCGCTTTCATCTTGGGCTCTTGCAAGGAGTATTCTCCATCTCTCTGTCTTGCATCCTGTTAAATTGACATTTCACATGTTAATTCAATCACAATTTATCTTCTATCATCTATCAAAACATCTATCTTTATTCATTTCTCATTACAATTACATCCATGTATCAAACACATTTATCTATCTATCCATCAAAATATCGAAAAGTACGTACATCTAAGGTACGTTACATCTATCTATATCTAAATCTATCCATCAAAATGCCACATCCAAGGTACATTATATCTATACATATCTAATCCAAACATCCATCAAGCATCTATCCAAGTCCACATCCAAGCATCAACTATCTAATCACATCTATCTATCCAATCACATCTATTTCTATCATCTATCAGTCTATATCTATCCAATAACATCTATCTATATCCATCTATCCATGTATATCAAAACCAAAAAGAAAACATGAGTACAATCATATGCCCAATAATATGATGAATCTATGTATATACATGTGTGTTTTTACAAAAAAAATAGGTGGCTTCCAATCGAGCCATCTATACAATGCCTTCCAATCGAGGCTACATCACTATACAAATGCAAAAGTCTATCAAATCTCTATATAGTAAAATCCGAAGCGTGGAGGACACTATCTCCTCCACCCTCCTCTCCACCCGGCTGTCTCTCCTGGCCGCCGCCTACCGAGCTCGATGCACCTGCTGCTGGAGGTCTCGGCCCACCTCGATCTCTCCCAGTGCTCCCTCCGCCTGAGGCTCCGCTCGCTGTAGCCGTCCCTGCTCTCCTCCTCGCCCCATACCGAGGCACATCTGGGGCATGCTGCGCTAGGGCATCCTCATAATATCTCACCTCAGCGAGGAGAGACTGGTACGTACTAAGGCTCACAGTACCCGGTGCTCGTAACGAGGCTGCTGGTGCTGCTGGGGCTGCTGGCGCTGCTGGTGGGGCCCCTCCTAGGGTCGTGCCCTGTGTGCCAGACTCTGATGTGGCACCTGTCTCCCCATACTTGGCCCTGAGGGCCTCCCTGTGCCGAAAATAGCGGTCCCGCTGCTGGATCGCTGTATCTCGCTCCTGGCGAGCGGTGTCTCTCTCCGCAATCAGGGAATCCCTCTCCTCTGTCAAGGCCCTGATCTCCTCTAGAGCTACCTGATGTGTCTGTATCAGTGTGGCATGCTCTCCCTCTAGTCTGTCTAGTGTCGCAGCTATGTCCTCCTCACCAGCATCTATCGAGGGCGGGAGATGTCATGGAAGCTCTGTGTCATACCACGCTGCGTAGCCCTCATCCACCCCCGCGTCATCATCACTATCTGTGGAGGGTGGAGCCTCTCTCAGTGGGTCTGCCGGGATCAAAATCGGCAAATCTATCTCTCGGCCATCCCGCCTATATGGCATATATGTGGCCGGTACTGTCTATACAAGACCAAACTGCCTCAGTATCCGCATGAATGGGACTCGCTCCCACATATCTGGTCTGCGACCTCTGACCACTCGGCTCCGTCTCAATGCTACCAAGTGGGCATCCTGACCAACCCATATCGGAAATGCCCGATATGGTCTCCAGATAACCTGATCTGGTGTAAGCGTCCTAAAACGCTCCGAGTACCACTCAGCCGATCTACCTGTATCTCCTGCGGCCATGTCAGCCCGCCATCTCTGAAATCCATAGTCCACACCCCCCACTGCTGCCGGCATCCACGGAAGCCCGGATGGCCTAATCACTGCTATGTGCTCATACGCCCAGCAATGGAGCACAAAGCTGACATCGATCCCTGTCCTCCGGCCAGTAGTGTACATCCATAGCTCATAGTAAATCTGAGCTATCAGGGCATCAGCGAAAGCAAAAATCTATCTATACTGCAAGATGTCGCACACGCAGCCTAGCAATAGCAATGGGAATCTCCCACCTCCTGAGTCTGGCAGGGCAAAATAAGATATAGCCATCTGAATCAGGGCTATCCGCCTGCTCCGAGGGCTATCCTGTCTGTACTGTGAGGATATCCTCACTGCCCCAGATACTATCTCCGAATCATCTGCTCTGTCTCTGTACAACCGCACCAGGGCCCTCTGCTGCTGCTCTCGGGGTGTGATCTCAATCGGGTCCCCCGTAATCGGTAATCGGAGGATCCTGTATACATCCTCATGGGTGATAGTCATCTCACCCGTCTTAAACCAAAATGTGCACGTGTGGCTGTCCCACCGTCGCACTAATGCTCGCATAAGCTCCACATCCCGTGGCACTCGTCTATAATATCTAAAGCCCCCGAGCCCGGCCAGCTCTAAATGCTGCCAGTCTGCATCTGTCACATCAGGCAGGATCGTCTCCAATAGCTCCGGGATGGCATCCCTCATGTGAAGAGTCTCTCGTGCCTGCATCCACGACATCAAAAGCATAATTAGTCTCTTATTTTCATAAATCACATCTTCCCAAATCATAAAAATCAATGAACTTCCATCAGTCGGCGTCGATTTGATAAAATCGGCGTCGTTCATTTTAGTCGGCGCCGATTGTTACCAATCGACGCCGATCTAAAACTAGTCGACGCCGATTATACCAATCGGCGTCGACTGCCTGGCCGGACGTAAATCAGCCCCTAGCCTCGTATCCATCAAACAAAAAAAAAAATCAAACAAAAAAAAAATCATATAACGAAGAGGTTCGATTCTAATCACTTACCCCAGGTCGTGTCCTCCTGCGCTTCTGTCCGCTCCCACAGGCTTCCATTGCGTTCAAATCTCAAATCTATCTCTGTCTGAATCAATCGTCACGTTGAAAATAAATCGTTTACGTTTTCCGTTCGCATATTTATATGCGTCTGGATTGGTCGGCGCCGATTTTTTGGGTCGACGCCGCTTGTTTTGGTCGGCGCCGATTATTTTAGTCGCCGCCGATTTTCCATCTCTTTCTGCCATAGTCTTGATACTTGGCTTTTTGGTCTATCTGATCATTGTTGTGTGCTGAATCTTGCCTTTTGGCACATCTTTTAGATGTCATTGTCTATTTCGGGTTTGTTCCCTTTGCGTAGGACGCTCATATCTTTCAGCAGCTTAGAGTTAAATGGGTCTGTAGGCACTAACGTCGTCTGATTTATGAGACCGGCTAGTTTTCCCTACCAATGTGTCTCTCTTTCGATGCTGACTATTTTGCCGTTCTCCTTACACTCGCGGGTCTGTAGGCACTAACGTCGTCTCATGAGGAGACCGGCTAGTTTTCCCTACCAATGTGAGTTCCTTAGGTTGCTGCCCCTGGTGTTTATTTTAATGCGTCCTCAATGATCAGATCTACTCCAGCTATCCAACTGGGGCATCCCGCATTTTTCATCTACCTTTTTCAAACTCGGGACCGTCTGTTCTATCATCCATCCCATCCCTAGTTTGAGGGGGATCACATCACCACAAATTTCTTCTCTTTTTCCATCCCTTTGTTTTTGTCTCATAACCTTGCTTATCGCAAGTTACTTGACAAAAAGGGGCAAAATGTAGACACCTAAAATTGGTTACTCAATTTAGTGTCCCTCCCATCCGTTTACTTGCCTAGGTAACCTGGGGCACGTTTACGTCACCAACTATCCCCTTGGGATATTATCCAATTTGCAATTTAATAGCTTACTCCAAATTTAATTCACCCCATCACATCTTATCCATGAGTAATTAAATATTAAATATTTGATTACGCTTCTTCCCATGCATCTTAATCACTTATCCACCCCAAATTTATTCTACCCATGCATTGCATCCATTTTTAATCTTCCCTAAGCGAGATATTTCCCCGTAGTCGGGATAAGTCTTATCTTTCTCGAATCGATCAATTTGGCCATCTCGGGAGTCTTTTCCGCGATCGGCGCCGACCCATATGGTCGGCGCCGATTTTATAGGAGCGGCGCCGATTATAAAAGCAAGCCCAGAACTCAGTTCTAGGCCCCCGAAAAGACTACGGAAGAGAACGGAAGAGATTACGAACGAGCAAAAAAAGCGAACAGAAGAGCGAAAGATACAGGTTGAGAGAAAGAGAGATCTTCTTAGCATCAATTGTATCAAATTAGGGCAGATCCTGTCCAAGTCAAATCCCTGAGAGGAGCACCGTTACTCTGTCCCGGTCATATCAGCATCGCATCACCATCTATCATCTGGTGACCCTGTTCCAGTGTCTCGCCAACTTCGGTACATCCAACAAACCACATTCACCTTCCAATCCTCAAATCCTATCGCACAGTCCCCGATTGTTCAGTCTGTCTTCAGTTGGCACAGATCTTGTTCAGTCGACGCCGATCAATCCCAGTCGACGCCGATCACATCAGTCGCCGCCGATTAGACCCAGTCGACGCCGATTTCTCTGCAGACAGGTAAAAGGTCACAGGTAACACAAATCCAGTATTATTTCCCTGTTCCTTGTTTTCTGTACTTTCTGTCTGCTGTTCAGTTTCTGTTTTATTACTGCAATCAGAAAATCTAGTCTTTATTTACATCTTTTATCATGTATACTTCTTTTCTTTATTAAAAAACGTGGACTGACATCCGCCGAGGAAGCTTATCGCTTCCCGGACCCGCTTCTCGGGCAGTCCACCCATATATCTTCTAACGCCATCTTTTTCTGTCAAGCACCGGTGTTTTGCAGGTTATTCGGATCTATTGTGCAAATTGCTTGTGTGCGCCCGTCTTGTCTACATCAACTTCCTCATCCGTCTACATCTTCATCAGGTATCAATTTCATATTGAGAAAACACCAAAAACATCTAGGTTAGATTCCTTTGATAGATAAGTTATTTACTGAAAACAAATCAATTCAGTTCTTGCAATGACCATCAATGTCCACAATAGGAAAAGACTTATAGTTGTGATCCCCCTGGTCCTACAACCCAACGGGCTAGAGCTTAATAACCGACATTGACACAATTTTACATTTAACAGTCCTACACATGCTTGTCACATACGCTAAGAAAATAAGATAGTTAGAGAAACATGAACATAGCTACTAATCAAGCCTATGACTTTTGGACTTCTCTTGGAAATAGGATTTGACTACATGCATGACCATATAATGGCCTCAACCTCAACAAGTCTTTGGTTATGACCCATAGGTCCCCACAACCCAACGGGCCTACTAGTCAGTTAGATATTGACATTAGTTTATACACATTAGTATTCATATCGTCACCACTTCCACCAATATTATCACACAACTTTCATTGTTGAACATAGCAACTAATCAGGTTAACGAGTTTCTGGACAAGACCAAAAAATTACCCTTAGTCCTATAGCTCCACTACACAAACCTCTTTGTCTCAATTTCCATGACCTTGTCTAGAAACCCATAGGAGGCACCTGCAGGTTACTTTCCACATATTCCATAACCAATTTCAAAGACTCTCTGCAGAGAACTAGACATCGATTGGAGTTTCTGAGTAGCTATCATATTGGAATGTACCATCACACCCCTTTTGGTTAGGAAGAGCATTATTTCCTTAGATTCACAGATTCCATTATTATGTGTCCAAAAAAACATAAGGTTTCCTAATTAACTTGATCATCACCATCACTTTTAATTTCCATTTCAATTCCACAATGGCTATCTACTACACAACCTCAGGAGCTCAGGTGCAAAGAAGGTCATGTGTCTCAATGCACCAGTCAAAACGCCTATAGGGGACAGGTGTCTCCGCAGAACACACCATTAGGAATCTTCAACAATCCTCTCCCCAAGCATTCAAAGGATGATAGACTGGATCCCAATGGTTCGAATAAAGGTATTATAATAGGGAATCATGATCATGAAGCCTCAATGTCATCAAACCCATAGGTGGCACCTCCTTTGGATGGTCACCAATAAACAAAGATCATAGGTTTGGTTGAGTTAGATGTTGAACTCCACATTAACGCCGCAACAAGAGCCAGAGACTATTCTTCACAACCAATCCTGATTTATCTATTTGTGTCAGATAATGATCATGACATGCTAAGCAAGCTAGTAGGGGCTTATGATTTGATCAGTGATCTAACCAAGACCTTTTCACACATTTCCTTTTTGGATCTACTAAATAATTCCCCCACTCATTGAGCCACTCTTTTGGAAGCGCTAGTTCTTGGCCATTTGATTAACATTACCCCTCCACCAAAGGCATAGATAAACCATATATACTTTTATGTCCACCCTCCAGGGCAGCCCAAAAGGGATATTGGGTTTGTATTTAACATAAGTAAGATGCCTACGGATGCTGAAATAGCCCATAGAGGTGATCCGGTCTTGTTTTTATAGGTTTGGATCTACAAAAACTAAATAAAACATGTGATGATCAATGACGGGGTAGAGGTTAATATAGTCCCCTTCTCTTTTCTTCATAAGTTAGGATATGGGAAGACTAATTGTTCCTCGATGTGAAACACGTTGAAGGGTTATGATAGTTTCAAGGTAACCTCGATCGGAACCATAGTATTACTAGTTACTCTTGAGCCCAAGATGGTGCTTACTAAGTGTTATATAATAGATCGAGAAACCAAATATAACATGATCCTTGGCCTTCCTTAGATCCACCGCATGAAATCAATCCCCTCCACTCTATTCCAAGAAGTCAGATTCTTGCATTTAGGAAAATTCTTTGTCACTCAAGATGATCCGAAGCCCTTTGATATACATTTGGCCAACTTAAAGAAAAAGCCAGGGGTCCACTCTGAATTTGATATTCCTATGAACCAGTTAAACAAACTAAAAAAAATAGTACCAGAAGAAAAGTTAGTTCCCACAACATAGTTATAAGTTACAGGTTTGATCGAGGGTATTCTGATAGTCAAGGATGAAAACATTGTTGTAGAGATAGTATCTCTAGGATCTACACCAAATATTGTTGAGCTATTAGAAAAGGATTTTCCTATCCTTCTCCCCCTTAATTTTATGGGTATGAAACATGCCTTGGGACTTTGTTCCCTTTCAGCAAATGAGGTTTGCATGGAGGAGGTAACCGAGGTAAAAGGAGAACTTACAAAGGATGACTTAGCATCCATATTTATGAGTAGTTGTTGGAATCCTCCATTTTGATGGAACCAATTGTTGATTTGGCATTAGGGTATGCCCAATCCTTTTCTTCACCCAGAGGAAAGGGTTTTACCTTTTGCTTTCAAATTGAATTTCGAATGCACAAACAATGGAACTCAATATGAAGCTCTCCTATTACGGTCTCATTGTAGCTAAGAGAATGGGCATCCTCAATATTAGGGTGTTAGGTGACTCACAGCTAATCACAATCAATCAGATATCTAAGGTATTACAAAGACTAGGGCTAAACACTTACAACTCTGTAAAATAGTTGTGTTGGACCTAACTGAGGGGTTTGACTTTATATCAATTGAGGAAGTTCCATGTGAACAGAAACTTTTGGTAGACTCTATAGTGACTTCCACCTCATGATTCACTTCAAGTAGTGATTTAGAGTGCACCAAGTTCACGGTTTCACTCCGCGTTTGAATCTTTGATTTGCAGAACGCTAGTAGCGTCAATGTTGACATATGTGAGAAGCTGAGGACCAGATGGACTCTTCAGACCCTATTAATGGGGATGAGTTAACTTTAAGTTATTTAAACACTTTGGCGGAGCTGTATCTTACTTGTCACGAGGGTAGACCTTTCTATAATTTCATGTTCCTTTTCTTATTTTGGTAATCCAATGATTGAGTCCTCTCTGGGAAAATATTTTGAGATTTGCGAAGTAGAAGAAGAAAGTGACTTGGAGTTGCCTCCAACCCCACATGAGTTTAAGGAGGGTAACACCTCCTTAATTGAGGAAACAATTGATATAAAACCATCGGAAACAAAGGAGGAACCAAAAATCTTAAAGCTAGGGTCCTCTATAACTCCAGAGGAAGTAGAAATTCATACCTTAATCCTCAAGGAACATTAGAAAGCCTTCGCATTTAGTTACAAGGAAATGACGGGAATTGCACCACACATCATAGTTCACAATCTCGTCACTAAGCTAAAAATCAAACCAATTAAGCAGAAATCAAGACCTATGAAGCCAAAGGTGGCCCTTATGGTAAAAGAATAAGTAATGAAGCTTCTCCAAGTAGGATTTATCAATCCTGTTGATTATTCACAATGGGTATCTAACATTATTTCCCATTCTCAAAAAGAATGGAAAGATCCATATTTTCATAGACTTCTTGGACATTAAGAAGGCTTATCCCAAGGATGATTTCCCACTACCATCCATTGATGTTATCGTTGATGCAAAAAATAGATTTGAGTTTTTGTCTCTCATGGATGGATTATCAGGATATAATCAAATCAAAATCTCTACCGAGGATCAAGCTAAAACTACGTTTATAACTCCTTAGGGAGCTTATTTTTATGTTTTCATGCCATTTGGTCTTAAGAATGTTGATGCTACATACCAACGAGAAATGAACTACATATTCCATGATCTTATTCACAAGATTGTTGAATCCTATGTGGAAAGACTTGCTGGCAAAGGCCAGGAAGCACTGCGATCACCCAGAGGTGCTTCATATCATTCTCTCACACCTGATTGAGTATGGTGTCATGTTGAATCCATAGAGATGTGTATTCGGTGTAATAGGAAGAAAATCTCCTGGGGTTACATTATATCTTCATGAGAGATTGATGTTGACCCAGCCAAAATTCAGGCTATTGTTAGAAATGGTTCCGCCATTAGACGAGTTTTGTATTAGATATTTTCTTGGGAAACTCAATGCAATCTGAAGGTTCATCCCTGACTTGACCTTCACCATTCATCCAATCAAAAATTTGTTGAAGAAATATTATAGCATTGATTGGATCGAGGAATGTGATGATGGATTTGAGAAAGTTAAATGATTCTTGTTCTCTCCTCCCATGCTAATGCCACCTAGGTCAGATCACCCTTTGATATTATATTCGCAGGCTACAAATGTTTCGCTAGCTTGTATGTTGGCTCAAGAGGACAATGATAAGTGGGGAATGGGTAGTTTACTTTATCAGTCGGAGGCTACTTGATTATGAGACACGCTACATGTAGAGAAAAAAAAATAATTCCTTTCCATAATGTTCGTAACCAAGCACTTAAACGCTATATGGTCAATCAAGAAACAAGGGTCATCATCAAGTCAGACCACTTACGGAAAATTCCTTCACCTTCATGTAGATATCCTTGTCTAGAAAAGGGTGGGGTGTTTCATTACATTAATGGGTGAGTTTGAGTTAACATTTGTAAATCAAAAACTATTTAAGGGGAAAATCATTACAGATTAGTTGGCTGATAATCCATTGCATGGGGGTAATTTGGTAGATCTAGACTTTCCCGATGAGTGCGTATATTTTTTCGAAACCCGATCCCCTGTCTCTGTATGCCCTCGGTACATTTACATTATCAATTTCATCATGGACCATGCATAACCAGAAGGGGAAATCACAACAAAAAAGGGCAGTTACTCGCCATTCGCACTAAATAAGTTTTCCTATAGAACAGGTGCTTTATTGCAGATCCTTTGATGGAAATGTTGCTAAGATGCATTGATGTCGAAGAATCTGAAAAGATTATTTATGAGTCACATAGCAGGGTATGTGGAGGTAATTTTGGCGGTCATAGCCACTACCTAAAAAATACATCGAATGAGCTATTTCTAGCCCACCCTCGAACATAATGTAGTAGATTTTATGCACAGATGTCACAAATGTTAAGAGTTTTCCCATGAGATCCACATACTAGCACAAGCTTTACAACTAATCGCAACTCCATACCCCTTCTCCACGTGGGGGGTCGGGATATGATTGGGAAATTCTCTCCCTCATCAACAAATGGCCATAACTTCATAATCACGGCTACAGAATACTTTACCAAGTGAGTAGAGGCCATGCCCCTTACCACTGTTCATGGATCTATAATTGCTAAGTTCATCCTGAACGAGATCATTTGTAGGTATGGGATACCATAGGTCATTATTTTTTATAATGATATGAATTTCAAAATCGATGAGGTGCATGAGTTCTGTACAAAGTTCAAGATATGTCATCACATGGCTTCTATCTACTACCCTTAGGCTAACGAACAAGATGAGGGCTACCAATAAAACTTTAAAGTCCATTCTCCTAAAAATCGTTTAGGGGAGTAAAAAATATTGGCACCTAAAGATTTTTCAAGCCTTGTGGGCCTACCGAACGTTGGTTAGAAACACCAATTGGGGAAACCCCCCTTTTCCTTAGTATTCGGAGTTGTGGCAGTTCTTCCACTTGAAGTCAAAATACCTAGCCTTCGCATTTTTCTACATGGGATCCTTGGAGAGGAGGGTTATCGAGAAGCATGGACTCTCCCAATTATAAAGTCTCGATGAAGTTAGATTGAACACTAAGCAATGTCGCAATGTTTAGGCTGACCATATGGCTCAGCAATACAATAAGAAGGTGTACAAACGTGAGATCTACGAAGGATATTTGGTATTAAGACTCGATAGTAGAATAGACAAGAAGACCGGAGAGGGGGGAAATTTCAGACCTAGGTGGTTGGGTCCATATCGAGTAGTCAAAGACTATAAAAAACGATGCATTACACTTGTGTACGCTAGAAGGTGAGGAATTTAGTGAATCCATAAACTCTCTTCACCTAAAGAGGTACTACGCATGATCCATCAGCATTCTCATATGTACATTATTTCATCTGTATTACATTTTCATCTGTTCGTTTCATTTTGTAAAAACTATGACCAATCGGCTTATTCTTATAGAAAATCCTAAAAACTTCTAAAAATATTGGCAAAACATTCAAATCATGTCTCTTCAAATCTTCATTGTATCATCATTTGTTACTGTATCACTTATCAATCCAAACAAGATAAGGAAAATTATGACGGTAACCATACCAAGGCCTGGATACTTTGTTCTTACTTTTGGTCTCTTCTTAGGATAGGTGTCTTTTGTTCATGGTCTATTCTGGAAGCTTCATGATGTCACATCTATGCCACATACATCTTGGAAATAAAAGCATTCTAAACATTTTTTGCAAATAAGTAAGTCAAATTGCAAATCAACAGAAATTTTGTATTTTACACATTTCTTTTCCCTATCGACCTTCGGCGTTGAGCTTGCATCTCTTACTAGTGACATAGGGTTGGGAAAGGAAGGAAATGCCAGTTACTTTCCTATGCCTTGTCCATGGTGATAAGTTTTTGCTTCCTACTAGTAGCATGGGGCAAGGTGTAGGGGGGTCTCTTTGACAAACTTGAAAAGTCATAAACAATTAAATCAAATACTGTGAAATATTAAGTAAAAACAAAGTGAATTAGAAGTTAAAAATTCCAAGAGGATTCAAAATCCTAAAAACTAGATTTTGTTAACTAGGTGGCCATCTATATATCCAAGTCTAGATAAATTGCAAAGCAATTCACATTCTAAAACTATGAGCTATCTTGAGTAGGGCAAGGTTTGTAGGTGTCCCAATTTGGTTCTATCAAACCTCTATCTTTCTCTCATCACTGCCATTCAAAAAATTTTCATAGCTTGTGCCCTTTCAAACTCTTTGTGTTGAGTCCTCACATCTTACTAGTTGTGTGGGGTTAGGAGTGGGGCATGCATATCTATTTATCGGTATCATTATTTTCATCATGTTTTATGAAGGAAAATATGAAGTACCGAAGATTGCAAAAGAAACTAAGTTTAAGATCACATTGTGTTTACATCATCATATATCAATATTATGAAATTACAAAAAGAAATCATTATGTTATCATTTCACATCCATTGCATACATTTTGAAAAGCATTGAAAAATTGGAAATTCTAAAATCTAGAGTACACACCAAGGAGAGTCAACTCGGATACAATGGAATACTGAACCAAAAATAGAGTCTGCATATATCATAAAAGAGCAAATTCATGTACAATGTCATCATGCACTAGGCATGGTCAAAAATTCTCGCAATGAGCCCAGAATATACAAAAAAAAAATGTAGTTCCAAAAACGATATCAAAGTAATAAAGGATCAACGGCTTATCAATCCCTGTGGGATCCCTTAGATGGCATGTGACCATGTCTAGGGATCATTGTTATGGGGTGTGACGGCAGTGAGAATGGACTAAATGGGTGTGAGTGCTCATGGTGGCGCGCCATTTGTCTATGGCCTCACTATGAGAATGACTCCACCATCATCAGGTGGCTCAACAATCTCGTATCCAGCTACCTAGGTGACGAACGAAAGTCACTAATCTCCACGACCTTCCATATGGGGAGTGAACACACATCAGTATGACAATCAGTGGCTTAAGGAATGCCTTGAATCAGTAGTCAACTCAACCTGAGTCTTTCCCCTAGGGAATCAAAAGGGTGTCCACACATATCCAACGAATGAGCTCTTGCCACTCATGTGTAGACGCTGCAAAAAGAAAAAGAAGATATAGTGATCCAGGAAATCATAGAACACAAATCAAAAGAGAATGCTAAGCTAAACATGGGAAAATTAATACATAAAATTAAGAAAAGAGTATTGAACATACTCGATTCTTTGAGCATCCATGTGAGATCAGTGGCTTCTACAGCAGGTGTTTGATCATCGCTGTGGATCCCCGCCTAATCCAAAGGCATGGTGTTTGTCCAATCATTGACTCATCATCCCCTCTGAGTACCTCCTCTAAGACCAGAATCTCTCTCTCTCTCTCCACACTCACCCTCCTCATGTGCTTCTCTGAGGATCTCGTGAGTATCATACCACTCGATGGTCACTCTCATCTCCCTCCGAACGTCCTGCCCCCCTCATCTTCCTCTCTAACACGACTCACCCTCTATGATCGTTTCGTGCATCCTCCTTAGATTCCGATTCCAAATCAAACAATCTCATCATCCTCCCCACTATGAGTAGGAGCCACCCCAATCTGAAGTAAGGGTGCTTGAGGAGTACTAGCTACCTGATGAACCTGGACTACATGCCTAACTACAATAGGCACACCAGGAGTAACAATTGTCCAAACCAGGATCCCCTCTAGGACCTCTTCATGCCTCTCGAATAGCTCTGTAAACAATCACCACTCGAGGAAGCATGACAAGATATGGAAGACCAAATTTCTGGGGTACCCCGGTCAAAGGGGTAAATCTCTAGTCTCCCAACTCTATCAACTAGCTAGCTTATAGAAGAGCAAGCTACCATCGTCATAGTCTCCTCACCCCATATCCATGCCATGTCCTGATAGGGGTGTGGGTAGTCATGTCTGCTATAGTCAGGGAGGCCCTTGACTGATGTGGTTTCTGGAGAACTAACATGCATGTCTACCTAGCTTCCCAGACCACCTATGGATCTGATACCTATACTCCCCTACCATATGAGATGAAACACTCATAGACTGAAATCATAACCAGAGTAGGGTGGCTCAAGGACTGTCCCTGCAATCTTACAACTCTGTATAAGTCATGGTATGTGGTCCCCAGAATATGTTGCTCCCCAGGAATACTTATGCCCATGATCCTCGATCTATGTAATGATGGGGGCCCAATTGTATAAGAGTGTATCTCCTCCCTTGTCCCTAATTAGTCTCGAGGATAGGATACTTACGATGGCTCCCTGAAGGATAGGAATGGGATAAATAATAATAGACCAAACCTTCATTCCCTTATTCTAGCCAAATGAGACAGTAGTGTCTCCCATGTACGTAATTCACCATGTCATCATGGTTTTATACCCCGCTATCACCAATGCCTACTCTACTACCAAGTACCAGGAGACCAAGGATGTGGTATACATCGTCAAGAGTAATAGTCCACTACTCACTGACACTTAGAAACTAGAAGGTCTTCCCATCTACATCCCAGTAAGAGAATAAGTCACACAGAATGTGACTAGCATGGGAGACATACGGGCACCATTGTTATCCACTAGATGCCTTTCTGCTGTAAAAGATCTGTCTCGACTAATCTAAAATCCTATAGAGCCAATCACACACTCTCTCTCTCTCTACACCAACATATGTACTCCACATTTTTCTGTATCCACCAAAACACTAGAAATGAGCAAGTTAGTAAATTACATCACATGATAGGCTCATAAAAAACATGGTAAACTATCAAAAATATTAGAAAATTCAAGTTTCGAGCATGTTTTGACATTCTATCCAGAACCACCACCTAGTGCATTGGTGGCAGTTCTAGGATCGCCACATTGCCTTGGGTGGCGGTCTCATGACTGCCACCTTGCTTAGGGTGGCAGTGGTCCTGAACCAATTTTCAAAACACGCAACCCTTAACCCCTTAAAATGACCAAAAATAATGAAATTTACCACTTTTGACAAAATAAAAGCACGCCGTATAAGCACCCCCCTAAGACTCATTCAAAACAAGAAATTTTTAAAATATCCTACACTAGGTGAACTTTTCAACATTTTAACTTTTAGGGTAAAAAAAGAAAAAGGAGGGAAATAATTAAATTGAGAACACATTGGTCGATCTCCCGCTCACGGAGGCATGATCACGATCTTGGCACAAACGTATTAGCTATACTCTTGTCAGGAACGGTCACAGTAAATATAGAGCCCCAAATTAATCAAAATAACCAAATCAACAATGCACAAATGAATTGAAGAATGAGTTGGGTTTTGATATATATATGTTATTTCTAACTTTGTTTTGAGTGTGTTTATTTACAGGGCTAGAGCACGGGTGCAGGTATAATTCTACATCCTTGCATAAATGGTATGTATTCTTGTTGTTTTGATTTAGTGTTTATTTGTTGATATTTTATTTATCTGCACTTGAGTCTTTTCCACCTTTTATAAGTAACAAGAATTTGGACGGCGACTCTACGACACACAGGTGTGTCAGGTATAGGTTCTAACTCCCCATTTTGGGAACGCCATACTTGGACTCTACGTTTTACGCCTCTTTCATGGCTAACGTGCTTCTTCGAGGGGGGCAATATATATGCACACAAAATTACACGTGCTACATTGTCAGGAAAATGGTTATAAAAGTCCCCAGTGATGATTTAAAATCCTTTCAAGAAGGTGTTCGAGCTCTAAAAACCCATTGCAGTATATACTTGTAGCCTAGATAGCCTTCATTAACTTTTCCAAGCATTTTTCCATCTCCCCATTTCTTTCTGTGCTAGTTTTGGCCATTAGTACCAGGATCAATGCCCTACTTGGCGGGTGGTCCTGAACCCACAGTCCCTGCTCACGGCGACAGTCCCGAAACCACCACCATGCACAGGGTGGAGGTCTTGCCCCATTTTTTTCCAAAATCTTCATGCGTAAAATTACATGCGACGAATTCACTTACGTTTGGATTTTGAATGCATCCGTGAGCCGAATTTGCTAAAAATAACTTTATTTTCTTGGTTCTCCTTGCTCCTATTTTTAAATAGATTTAATGAGTGGAATTGCCTATTCATTTCCTTGTGCATGAAGTAACCTTCTCTTCTCTATTCCTATATATTCCATGCTTGTACTCAAGAAAAAAGGTCCTGAGAATTTTGTGCATCTTGCATTCTTATGCTTCCATAATCTTGCTAGGAATTGTATAGCCAAGCTCATATCTCTTGTGTTATCTCTCTTCTACATGCATTGCATCAAACTGCTTCCAAGCTGTCATTGCTCAAGTGCCATCCTCTTAGTGTTGTTATTTTCATTCCCAATCCCTTGGACTCACATGAACACTCAAACAAAGAAAGGAAAGAACTGAGGGGACAAATACTTATACTACTTGATTTTCCAAGGTTCTTGCTCTTCCAGGTTGGAGTTGTGTATTTGTTTGCCTTGTTTATCAAATTATCAATTATGAATTGTTAATTTCAATTACATATCAAATAGAGTAGAGAAATGATTCATTTCAATTAGCTAGATAGATTTCAAGTAGATCAAATAAATAGGAAGTTGTCTCTACAACATTACCAGGGAAGCTATGGGAACAATAGCTCTATTAGGGTTATGATTTGTTCTTCACTTTTGAGGTAGGGTTGGAAGGATTTTGATTGAATTAGAATAGATCTTAGATTTAGATTCACATATCTACACAAATAGTTAGCTACATCTAGCTAATTTTTTGTATTTAGTTTATTTATTAGATTACATGCATTGTCTAGAAAGTTAGAAAAGAACAAAAACATTTATTTTCTTTAGATTAGATCATTTTACTACTTTGTTTTCATATATTGAGAAAACACCAAAAACATAGGTTAGATTTCCTTTGATAGATAATTTATTTACTAAAAATAGATCAATTAATCTTACATGACCATCAATGGCCCACAACAGGAAAAGACTTATAGTTGTGATTCCCTGGTCCCACAACCCAACGGGCTGGAGCTAATAACTGACATTGACACAAGTTTTCGTTTAACAGTCCTACACATGCCTGTCACATACACTAAGAAAATAAGACAGTTAGAGAAATTGAACATAGTTGTTAATCAAGCCTATGAATTTTGGACTATTCCTAGAAATAATATTTGACTACATGCATGACCATACAAGGGCCTTAACCTCAACAAGTCTTTGGTTGTGACCCACAAGTCCCACAACCCAATGGGCCTACTAATCAATTAGATATTGACACTATTTTATGCACATTGGTATTCATATCTTCACCAATTCCACCCGATATTATCACACAACTTTCATTGTTAAACATAGCATCCAATCAGGCTAAGACTTTTTGGACAAGACCAGAAAATTTCCCTTAGTTCCTACATCTCCACTATACCTCTTGTCTCAATTTCCAAGGCCTTATCTGGAAACCCATATGGGGAACCTGTAGGTTACTTTCCACATATTCCACAACCAATCAATAGAGTCTCGACAAAACTAGACATAAATTGGATTCTTTAAGTAGTTATCTTATCAGATCTTACCATCACACCCCTTCAGGTTAGGAGAACGCTCTTTGCCTTAGATTCACATATTCCATTATTACGTGTCAAAAACATAAGGTTACAAAATTAGCTTAATCATCGCCATCACTTTCACTTCCATTTCAATTCCACACCGGCTATCTCAGCATGACCCTAGGAGGTTAGGTTTAAGAAGGTCATGTGTCAATTACACCCATTCAAAATTCCTATATGGGACTGGTGTCTCCACAAAATACACCATTGGGAATATTTAACGATCCTCTTCCCATGTGTCCAAAGGATGGTAGACTGGATCTCAACGGTTTAAATAAAGGTATTATAATAGGGACTCATGATCGTTAAGCCTCAATGTCATCAAACCCATAGGTGGCACCTCCTTTGGATGGTTTCCAGCAAATAAAGATTGTAGTTTTGGTTGAGTTAGATGTTGAACCCCAAATTGACGCCGCAACAAGATCCAGAGACTATTCTTTGCAACCAATCCCTGGTTGTGTCAGATAATGCTCATGACATGATAAGTAATCCAATAGGGACTTATGATTTGATCAGTGATCCAACCAAGACCTTTTCACACATTTCCTTTTTGGATCTACTGAAGAATTCCCCCGCTCATTGAGCCACTCTTTTAGAAGTTCTAGATCTTGGCCATTTGATTAACATTACCCCTCTTCTAGAGGCATAGATAAAACATATAGACTTTGACATTTGCCCTCCAGGGAAACCCAAAAGGGATATTGGGTTTGTATTTGACATAAGTAAGATGCCTACAGATGCTAAAATAGCCCATAGCGGTGATCTAGCCTTGTTTTTACAGGTTTGGATCTACAACTACTACGTAAAACATGTGATGATCGATGGAAGGGCAGCGGTTAATATAGTCCCCTTCGCTTTGATTCAAAAGTTAGGATATGGGGAGACTAATTACTCCTCGATACAAAAAAAATAACTAGTTATGATAGTCTCAAGGAAACCTTGATCGAAACCATAGTATTACTGGTTACTCTTGGGCCCAAGATGGTGTTTACTGAGTTTTATATTATTGATCAATAAACCAGCTATAACATGATCCTTGGCCATCCTTGGATCCATCGCATGAAAGAAATCCCCTCCAAACTATTCCAAGAAGTCAAATTCTTGCATTTAGGAAAATTCTTTATCGCTCAAGGTGATATGAAGCCCTTTGATATACATTTGGCCAACTTATAGAAAAATCCAGAGGTCCACTCTGAACTCAAACTTCCTATGAACCAGTTAAACAAATTAGTAAGAACGGTACTAGAAGAAAAGTTGGTTCCCACAATAGAGTTAGCAGTTATGGGTTTGATTGAGGGTATTTTGGTAGTCTAGGATGAAAACATAGTTGTAGAGATAGTATCATTAGGAACTACACCAAAAATTGTTGAACTATTAGAAAAGGATTTTCCTATCCTTCTTCCCTTCAATTCCATGGCTATGGGACATGCCTTGGGAATTGGTTCCCTTGCAGCAAATGAGGTTTGCATGGTGAAGGTAACCGAGGTAAAAGGATAAATTACAAAGGATGACTCAGTATCCATCTTTCTGAGTAGTTTTTAGACCCTCCATTTTTATGGAGCCAAGTGTCACTTTGGCATTGGGGTAGGCGTGATCCTTACTTCGCCAGAAGGAAGGGTTTTACCTTTTACTTTCAAACTAAATTTTTAATCCACAAACAATGGGGCTGAGTATGAGGCTCTCTTATTAGGTCTAATTGTAGATAATTGAATGGGAATCCTCAATATTAGGGTGTTGGGTGATCATAGCTAGTCTCAAATCAGGTATCCGAGGTATACGAGACTAGGACTGAACACTTACAACTCTACAAAACAGTCATGTTGGTACTAACTAAGCGGTTTAACTTTATATCAATTTAGGTAGTTCCATGTGAAAAGAACTTTATGGAACACTCTATTGCAACTTATACCTCAATCTTCACCCCAAGTAGTGACTTAGAGGACACTAACTTCACGATTTCAATCCGTGTTGAATCCTTGATTCGTAAAGCGCTAGTAGCGTCAATATTGACATATATGGAAGCTAAGGATCAGCTTGACTCTTCAGACCATGTTGATGGGGAAGAGTAAAATTTAAGTTATTTAAACACTTATAACTGTATCTTACCTATCACAAGGTAGACCTTTCCCTAATTCCTCGTTCCTCTTCTTATTTTGGGAATTCATTGATTGAGTCCTCTCTGGGAAAAGATCTTGAGATTTATGAGGTAGAAGAAGAAGGGGAATTAGAGGTCCCTCCAGCACCACCTAATTTTAAGGAGGGTAATGCCTCCTTAATCTAGGGAATGATCGATATAAATATCAGAACGGAGGAGGAGCCAAAAATCTTAAAACCAGGGTCCTCTTTAACTCCAGAGGAATTAGAAATTCATACTAAAATCCTCAAGGAACATGAGAAAGCCTTCACTTTTAGTTATAAATAAATGATGGGAATTGCACCACACATCACAGATTACAATCTCATCACCAAGTTCACAATCTTGTCACCAAGCTGGATGCTGAACCAATCAAGCAAAATTCAAGACCTATGAAGCAAATGGCGACTCTTATGGTAAAATAAGAAGTAATGAAGCTTGTCAAGGTAGGATTTATCAAGCCAGTTGATTATTCACAATGGGTATATAACATTGTCCCTATTCTAAAAAATAATGGGAAGATCTATATTTGCATAGACTTCCGGGACATTAAGAAGGCTTGTCCCAAGGATGATTTCCCACTACCATCCATTGATGTTATCATTGATGCAATGGCTAGATTTGAGTTGTTATCTCTCATGGATGGATTTTTGGGATATAATCAAATCAAAATCTTTGACGAGGATCAAGCTAAAACTACATTTATAACTACTTGGGAACTTAGTGTTATGCCATCATGCCATTTGGTCTTAAGAATGCTGGCGCTACATACCAATGAGTAATGACCTACATATTCCACGATCTTATTCATAAGATTATGTAATCCTACGTAGATGACCTACTAGCCAAGGCCAGGAAGCATTGCGATCACCCAGAGGAGCTTCATATCATCCTCTCACGCTTAATTGAGTATGTTGTCACATTTAATCCAGAAAAATGTGTATTCGGTGTAACATTCGGTAAGCTCCTAGGTTACATTATATCTTCATGAGGGATTGATGTTGACCTGGCCAAAATCTGGGCTATGTTAGAAAAGGTTCTGCCATCAGATGAGTTTGGTATTAGATCTTTTCTTTGGAAACTCGGTACAATCCAAAGGTTCATCCTTGACTTGACCTTCTCCATCCATCCAATCAACAATTTGTTGAAAAAGGATTATAGCATTGATTGGAAGGAAGAATGCGATGAGGCCTTCGAGGTAGTTAAATGACTCTTATTGTCCCCTCCCACACTAATGCCACCTAGGTCAGATCTCCCTTTGATCTTATATTCACGGGCTTGGATATTATAATTATCGAAAGCCTCTAGGATGAGTTGGATGATTTCATGATATTTTTGAAAAGATTCATTTTTACCCGTGACTTATTTGATGATAAGCTCAGAATATCCATAGATGTAAAGGATTTGAATGCTTAGAAAGAGGGCGGTTTCAAGACCTAAGATAAGGGCTTCATATTCTGCCATATTATTCTTGCACTCAAAATTGAGCTTTTTCTGAGGGGAATGGGAGCATTCCCAGGAGGAAAGAGAATGATTTCAGTGCCTCCCCCTTCATGACATTTAGAACCGTCAAAGAATAGATTCATTTTAAGGTTTTCATCCTCATGATGAAAGTGATTAATGGATTCATATAGGAATTTCTCATGAGGTATATGTGTACTAGGAAGAGGGGATTTCACTAACTAATCGGAAATAGCTTGGCCTTTAATAGATTTTTGAGAAATGAACTTGAGGTGAAACTCAATCTTTAACATGATCCATCGAGTAATACGATTGTTATGATATGGTTTAGAATGCATTGTCTTAAGAGGATGAAACTAGTAATGACTTAAGTCTTGTGATTGAGAAGATAGTGTCAAAGTTTAGAGGTGGAAAATAAGAGCACACACCACATATTTTCATTCTCAATTAGTGAGTATTATATTCATGAAGGGTGTGACTAGTGTAATAAATAGCCTTCTTATTACCTTTGGTCATCATGATGTGCTAACATAACCCCCTAGACCATGATCACTAGTAGACATTTATAGATAAAAAGGCTCCCCCTCACATGGAGGTGTGAGCACTGGTGGAGACAAAATATATTTTTTAAGTTTTTTCAAAGGACTTTTGGAAATCTTGGTCCCAATTGAATTCTATGTCTTTGTAATGAAGGTGATGAAAAGGTTGACATCGATCTGAAAGTTGTGAGATTAAATGGTGAACTGATTGAATTTAGACTTAAATACTAAATATTCTCTTAATATTTGAAGGAGGTGGAATTTCAATGATTACTTTTAATTTTATAGGGTCAAATTCATTGAACGTGATAGATAAAATGAATCTGAGGATTTTACCAGTTAAAACTCTAAACACACATTGGGTTGGATTAAGGCAAAGGTAGAAATGGACAAGGCACTCAAAAGATACTTCAAGGATAGAAAGATGGTCATAGCCCATGTTTAGATTTACCAAAACATTATTTGACACAATCCTCTATTGTTTTATGGATGAGATCATGAAAAATGTAATTCACGCCCCACTAATAAGTAGCTCTGGAATTTTTGAAACAGAAGGGCATGACGCAGCAACAAAATGCCCCCCAAGAGGTGACAAAGGAAATATTATGTTTGTCTTCTGGAGTGATGAGGATTTGATTATAACTATAAAAATTTTCCATAAGGAAAATCATCTCATGGCCTGAGGTGAGATCTACAAGTTGATTGATGTTGGGAAATGAGAAATCATCTTTAGTGAAAGTGATATTAAGATCTTGAAATTTGATACATATGTGAATTTTTACAGACACTTTAGCGACAGGTAGGACATTAGAAACCCATTGGGGATAGTCAATGGGGATGATAAAATTGGAAAAAAGAAGAAGTTGCAACTCCTCTTTGACAAAGAGAAAAACTTGAGGGGTACATGTAGTGAATATTTTGCTTAACCAATTTCACATTGGGAATGGTGACAATATTATGGATGAAAATAAAAGGGTCAAAAACCTAGCATGTCTGAATATGACCATGCAAATTCCTGGCTATGATGCGAGATGAATTTTGTAAAATAATCAAGCTCGTGTGGATCGAGGGATTGAACCAACTTGAGGATACAAGGCTCCTGAGGATTCTCGATATTGATGTCAATGGTGGCTTCATTGAGAAGATTGGATGTGTCAGATGGTAAGGTCTTATGAATATATGAATCCTCTTCCCCCATGTGGGAAACAATAGCATCATCATTAGCACATTAAATTATTTCAATGGTAGAAGAGTCTTCTTCTATCATCTCTGAATGGAAAAGGGGAAGGGACCCTAGTCTTAATCTCGCACTGATAGGTGACCGGCCCCAGAGTTATGGTGGAGGACTAAAAAAATATGAGGCAATATAAATGGTGTCATCCTTTTCCATGTCTTTGAGAGTTAGAAAAATGGAGAAAGTGGAGAAGGCATGTCCATGCACATCTCAGATGGTAAGATGGGGTCAATGGATTTCTCGTGATAGCCCAATCTGAACTTTTTTTTTAGGCTTATGGAACTGATCAATAATGAGGTCATGTGGCCCATGTTCATAATGTCCTAGGTCAAATCCCTTCCATGCGCAATGGGAGAAAAAGGTGTGGGTGAAGGATGGTTTGTTAAGGAAGCCAAAATTGGTGGTATAAGGTTTGGCATGTGGAATATTAGCGACATGAGAAGAAGGGGGTGTCGAAACCACCATAGATGAGATTGGTTTGAAGATGTGGTGAACCGAAAGGAATGATATCCCAAAAATTTGGTTAGTGCATGGGTACCTTGTCAGGTTTACCAAGATGGTGAGGACTAGGCAAGCATTAATTTTAAGAAGGTGATACTCCCCCATCGTAAGTTTGTCTATTACGTTGTCTAAGGAGTCATCATTGAGAAGTTTGGAAGAATGAATAGATGAACTAGTGGATGATATGGATGGGTCTTCCTCGGGAATAAGGACTTCAATGGGTTGATAATTCGAGTTTCACATCTGAAAAGGAGGAACATCCCCAGGAAGCATCAAAATCTTCCCCTCATGCTCATATTTAAGGGAACGATGGATTGTAGAGGGAACACAACACATACTGTGGATCCAAGGTCACCCAAGTAGAACATTGTATTAAAATTCTCCTTTTGTGATGTAGAAGATCTCATGGAGGAGCTTCTCACCAATGCGAATATGAACAACAACCGTTCCTAAGGTGAGAGAAATATCATTGTTAAAAGCATGAAGAACTACAAGTGTTTGGGAAATGAAAGACTTTGGTATCTTAATTTGATCAAAATTATATGATGGAAAGGATAATTAATGCCTCACTCCACTATTAATCTTAGACCGCCTGGATGAACAT
This sequence comes from Taxus chinensis, assembly GCA_019776745.2. NCBI lineage: Eukaryota > Viridiplantae > Streptophyta > Pinopsida > Cupressales > Taxaceae > Taxus > Taxus chinensis. The sequence goes on from CM034150.1 coordinate 604,428,100, forward strand.
GTCATTAATATTGACTGTGATAAAGAGGGGAAGATCATGTTCTTCTGGTGGGATATCCAAAATCTTAGCATCATGAAATGAGATGTTAGTAGAATCCGTAAGTGCTCCTAAAAGGTATGCAAATGGCTAAGCCTCAATCACTAGATGTTGAAATGCTCTTTAAATATTCAGTGAGAGCTTATCTATGGTATGGAAAGCTTTGGATGAGCTCATAGAGTGACATCTTGATTGGTGCCTAGTGGAGTTTTTTTTACTATACTCTATGCAATAAGCCTAGGTGATGCTAAGATGGAAACTTTTGGTTTTCATGGACACGGCTAACTATTAGAAGGAGGAATAGCGATAAAGGTTTTAAATTTCAGTTGAGATGTGGATTTAGGTTCACGTTGGCCAGATCAAGTAGTCACCTGAACAATGTTGATGAATAAATGGGGGCTATCCTTGGAATAATACTCATATGGAGGTGGGGATTGATGCGAAATTTTGTGAAGAACTAGGGGAATTTTGCATTTGGATGGATGAGGTTGAAGGTGTAGATGTTGAAGTGGAAGGAAGAGATATTTTTATCTTGGGAAGAAAGGTATTCTTCCTTAATGAAGCCATGGACAATGGCTTGGAATGATTTACAAAGCTCGATTTCATGTCCAGGGGCACGATGATATGCCTAGACAAGGTTAGGATTAAACTGCAAGGGCTTATTTCTATTCGGGTCGAAGGCCTTAATATGCGGAAGGGTGATTATGAATTTTTTTTAATAAATGTTGGGAAATGTCTTAATATGATTCACCTGAAGCCTTAGGAGGTTATTTTTCCTTGCGAAATGTCTTGGTCTTAGAATAATAAGATGCTTGAGATGATAAAGTTTGAGTATGTCAATATTTTGATTATGTGGGTTCAATTTTGGCATAGGTTAATGTCTTAGTGTTGGATGGTTTCCGTTTGGGTTGATAAAATGTTCTTGATGAAAAGGTTGTTGTGTTACATGGTTTAGAGGTGGGAATGTCAATTTTCTTGTAGGAATGTATAAGAGATTTTTTAGGTAATGTACTAATGGTTGTGGATTTTGTTTGTAAGGGTGCGTCCTTAGGAAGAGTGACAAATTTTATAGGTGTAGGAAGTAGTATTTGTTTGATGGAATCTAAGAAAGTTGAAGATTGGTTTGATTATGTCAATGACATGGAAGAACCATTGAAGGTTGTTTGAATTTTTTATAATAATTCTTCAAATGATGGATATGGTGTAGAGGAAGAAGGTGGTGTGGATAAAATTTCTATAGTTAATGTGGGTGTGGGTAAAATCTTTGAAAGAGGCACTAATTTTAATTCTGACGAGGGTACAATAGGAAGAATTGGGATAGATGTAGGGAAGGTATTCGGATCTGATGAAGTGTATCTAGTGAGTAATGAAGCGGATATAATAGGTAACCTCGTAGATGTGGGACCCATGTAAACTATAGATGTTGATCAAGAATTTCGTGCTTGTAACCTGTCCAAGTTAATGTACCAAACTAAACACAAAAACATTGAAAAAATCAAATGAAATTAATACCTGATGGACAAGATCCAAAGATGTAGATGGATAAGGAAGCCGATGTAGATAAGACGGGCGCACATGAGCAATTCTACACAGTAGATCCAAGTAACCTGCGAGACATTGATGCTTGACAGAAAAAGACCACGTTAAAAGATATTTAGGTGGACTGCCCAAGAAGCGGGTCTGGGAAGCGATAAGCTCCCTCGACGGATGTCAGTCCATGTTTTCAATTAAGCAAAGAAGCATACATGATAAAAGATGTACGTATAGGACTAGATTTTCTAATCAAAGTAATAAACAGAATCTAAACATTAGACAGAAAGCAACAGAAAATAGGGAACTGTGAAAACAAAGTTGGATTTGTGTTACCTGTGTCCGTTTACTTGTCTACAGGATGATCAACGTCGATTATGTAGAATCGGCGTCGACTGGATCAGATCGGTGTCGACTGATATAGATCGGCGTCGACTGGTTCAGATCGGTGTCGACTAATATAGATCGGCGTCGATCCGAGACAGAGTGCGAGAAGATTTGGGAATCGGAAAACGAAGGCAAGATCATCAACGTCTGTTGGATCTGTAGAAGCCGGAGAGATACTGGTAAGGCTCCACCTGTGCTGGATGCAGGAACAGAGTCGCCAGAAAATCAATGGAGACATGTGATATTGATGTGATAAGAGCAGAGTAACGGTGCTCCTCTCAGGGATTGATTTAGACAAGATTCGCTCTCATTCGATAGATAATGTTCACACTTGATGCTCAAAACTCTCTCGTTCTCTCTCTTACAATTTGTGTCTAACTAGAACTGAGTTATGGGCCTCTATTTGTAATTGGCGCCGATCGAGATTAAATCGGCGCTGTTCCGAAAAATCGGCGTCGATCGAGTACAGGTCGGCGCCGATCATGGAACAGACTCCCGAAATGGCCAAAAGGAGTGATTTCTGGAAAGATAAGAGTGATCCCTCCACCTCAAATATGGGAAATATCCCGCTGCTTGGTTTGGGAGGAGGAGAAATAGGGGGGATATATGGATAGAACAGATATGGGGTAGATAAGTGGTTAGGATACATGTAAAAAGGTGTAATTAAATAGTTAATATTTAATTACTCACGGGTAAAACATAATGGGGTGAATTAAACTTAGGATAGGTGTTTAAATCACAAATTGAATAATACCCCAAGGGGATAGTGGTGATATAAACGTGCCCCAGGTTACCTAAGAGAGCAAACACACACGAGGGACACTAAATTGGATAACCAATTTTAGGTGTCTACATTTTGCCCCTTTTTGTTAAGTAACTTGTGATAAACAAGGTTATGAGACAAAAACAAGGAGGTGGAAGAAAGGAAGAAAAAGTGATGATGTGATCCCCCTCAAACTAGGGATGGGATGGGTGATAGAACAAATTATCCCAAGTTTGAAAAAGGTAGATGAAAACGCAAGAAGCCCCAGCTAGATGTCTAGAGTAGACCGGATCATTAATGACACACAAAAATAAATAAAGAGGCAGTAACCTAAGGAACTCACATTGGTAGGGCAGACTAGATGGTCTCCTCATGAGATGACGTTAGCACCTACAGACCCATGAGTGTAAGGAGGGCTGCAAAATAGTCAGCATCTAAAGAGAGACACATTGGTAGGGATAACCAGACGGTCTGCAAAGCAGACGACGTTAGTGCCTACAGACCCGTTAACTCTAAGCTGCCAAAAAAGTGCGAGTGCCCCATGCAAAGGGAACAAACTCAAAATGGATGATAATATCGAAAAAGTATGCACCAAAAGGTAACACTCAGGGCAGGATGACGACCAGATAGATAAGCCAAACATCAACACCATGGCAAGAAGATTAAGAGATGGAATAAATGACGTGGAGAAGTGATACTGTAACCCAAGGGAAAAAATGAGTATAAATTGGTGTTGATTTAGAAAAATCACCACCGACAGAAAAAATCACCGCTGACCACAAAAATCAGCACCGACAGTTCCCAGCATATATAAATATGCCAAAGGGAAATGTGAATGATTTATTTACACCGTGACGATTGATTCAAAGAGAATCAAAAATTGGATTTGAGCACCATGGAAGCCTTTGGAAGCTGTCAGAAGCAGAGGAGGACACAACCTGGGGTAAGTGGTTCTTCTTGAACACGTCATATTTATTTATTTATTTATTTTTATTTTTTTTGGTGGGAGGCCAGTGTTTCTGTCACGCTGCCTTCCAATCAACGTCGATTGATATAATCGACGCCGATTTTATTACAGTGGCGCCGATTGAATAAAATCGACATCGACTATGTTTGATCGACGCCGTTTGTAATTTTGAACATAATATTTGGATAAAAATGATAGAATGTGTTTTGGATGCTTCGGATTTGGAAAAATATGAAGCTAATATTGCTCTTGATGTCATGGATGTAGGCACGAGAGATATTACACATGAGGGATGTGATTCCCGAGTTACTGGAGACCATTCTCCCTGACGTCACTGACGTAGATTGGCACCACTTAGAGTTAGCCAGGCTCGAGGGCTTTCAGTACTACAGACGAGTGCCGCGAGATGTAGAGTTGATGCGAGCACTAGTGCGATGATGGGATAGCCAGACTTGCACTTTTTGGTTTAGGACGGGTGAGATGACCATCACCCACGAGGACATATACCAGATTTTGAGGCTGTCAATCACTGGGGACCTGATAGAGATTACGCTACGAGAGTAGTAGCAGAGGGCCCTAGGTCGATTGTATGGAGACAGGGCGGATGATTCAGAGATAGTGTCTGGGGCAGTGAGGATAGCCTCGCAGTACAGACAGGATGTTCCCAGGAGCAGACGGATAGTGTTGATTCAGATGGCGGTCTCCTACTTTGCTCTACCAGATTCGGGAGGTGGGAGATTCCCATTGTTATTACTAGATTACGTTTGTGACATCATGCAGTTCAGACAAGTGTTTGCATTTGCTGATGCCTTGATAGCTTAGATATATTATGAGTTATGGATGTATACCACTGGCCAGAGGACAGGCATTGATGTCAGTTTTGTGCTCCATTGCTAGGCATATGAGCACATAGCAGTGATCAGGCCATCCAGGCTTCCTTGGATGCCAGCAGCAGTGGGGGCTATTGATTATGGATTCTGGTGATGCCGGGTCGATATGGCCCCGAGAGATACAGGGAGATCCATAGATTGGTATGCTGAGCATTTCAGGATGCTGACACCAGAGCAGGTCATCTGGAGACCATATCGGGTATTTCTAACATGGGCCGGTTAGGATGCTCACTTGGTGGGATTAAGACGGAGTAGGGTGGTTAGGGGCAACAGGCCTGATATGTGTGAGCACGTCCCATTTATACGGGTATTGAGATAGTTCAGCCTAGTACAGACAGTGCCGACTACCTACAGGCCTTATAGGCGAGACAACAGAGAGACTGATCTGCCGATTTTGATCCCAGAAAATCCATTGAGAGAGGCCCCGCCCTCCACAGACAGTGATGATTACGCTGGAGTGGATGATGGTTATGCGACATGGTATGCGACAAAGCTACCACGACACCTTTCGGCATCTATAGATTCCGATGAGGAGGATATGGCTACAGTGCTGGAGAGACTGGAGGGAGAGCACGCCACCCTGACGCATACACACCAGGAAGCTCTTGAGGAGATCAGAGCTCTGACAGTGGAGAGGGATGCCCTGATTTTGGAGAGAGACACCGCTCGCCAAGAGTGAGATACAGCGATCCAGGAGAGGGATCACTACCATCGACATAGGGAGGCCCTCAGGGCCAAATATGGTGATACAGGTACCATGTCAGAGTCTAGGACACAGGGCATGACCATAGGAGGGGTACCACCAGTAGCACCAGCAGCACCACTATGAGCACCTGGTACCGTGAGCCTGAGTACATATCAGTCTCTCCTCACTGACGTGAGATACTACGAAGATGTCCTAGCACAACATGCCCCAGATGTGCCTCGGTACGGGGCAAGGAGGAGATCAGTGACAGCCACAACGAGTGGGGCATTAGAGGGAGGGAGCACCGGGAGAGACCGAGGTGGGTAGAGGCCTCCAGTAGCAGGTGCGTCTAGCTCGATAGGCGGCGGCCAGGAGAGACAGCCTAGTCCAGAGGAGGGTGGAGGAGATAGTGTCTTCCACGTATCAGATTTCATGATATAGAGATTGATGTATTTTGTATCAATGTAGTGATGTAGCCTCGATTGGAAGGCATTTTATAGATGGCTTGATTAAGAGACACCCATTTTTTGTTGTACAGACACTCATGTATATATATAGATTCATCATTTCCTTTGTCATATAATTGTTCTCATGCTTTTAATTTTGATATACATGGATAGATGTAGCGTAATTATGATGGATATAAACATAGAACGATAGATGATGAATAGATGTGATGGGATAGACATAGATGTAGAGGATATAAATAGATGTGATTTGATGTGATTGATATGTGGATTTAATTTGGATGAGAAAATAGATATAGATAGATGGAATGTTACTTAGATGGGCAAGTGTTTAGATGATGTGATGGATAGGTGGGAGTTGATAGTTGGAATGGATTTGATATTTCTGAGATTTTTAATTAAATTTTGATGAAAATAGATAGATAGACCCACATGTGTTTATAATAGAGGCGATGAGATGTGTTTTGGACAAAGTAGATCAGATGAAATTAGATAAATGATAGAGTTTGATTAAATTAACATGTTAAATGTTAATTTAACTGGATGAAATAATTGGAAATACTCTCTGTGAGAGTCAAGGACGTAATGAAAACAACCTTGATTAGAAATAAAGGAAATAGACCCAGATAAGAAGAAAAATGATAAGCTGGAGTCCCAACCGACCATAAATAGAATCTGGATAGGAAACCAAAAGATCATGCATACAAGGCCCTATATGAGGTTAAAATAAACCTAACACTAACTAGCCGCAAACCAGATTTAGGAGGGAAATAGAAGGAGCAGTAAGTAGGTATCTTGTCAAAATTTACAAGGGATAGAATACATGTTCATAATGGGAAAATAGGATTCTCCATATGATCGACAAAAGGTCTTATATCTCAGCTTCATGATTTCTGGCAGAAAAGCAAACTGATCAATGCAGGAAGTTTGCTAGATATGGAAAGACTGATCAATACGGGAAGTCTTTCAGTGATGCTAAAAAGTGTATAAACTGACTAAAAGGCTGATCAATGTAAGAAGCCTTGAGTATTCCTTTGAGAAACAGCCCTCCTTCAAGGGAGCAGTATGTATTTTGAATTTTAATGATAGACATCCTTCGAAGGCATGGTCTATATCTTTTGATTCATTTGATAATGTATGGATAGCTGTCCTTCAAGGGATCAGTCTATATTTTTTGGATAGTAAAAGCTTTTTGGAAGACGCTGAGTTTAGACCTAGATAGATCAGATAGAGGGGAAGAAAATGTATAAAGAGCACGCACTCATGCCCTAGTAGATCTGATTAAGATAAGCACTTGGGACAAATGAAGCGGTGATTAAGGTATTCCTACCATGAGGAGAAACATATCCAGAAGAAAAATGCTATGATTAGAGCCGCGATACTCATATTTAAGGTAAAAAAAAGACAATAGGCGGAGAACCACATAGTTTTGAATCACCATGAAAGTATATGATTGGTTGTTAGATGGATGAAAGATCTGTCTTGTGACTAAATTTATGTAAGATAGATTTTAACAGTAGAAGGGCTGTAGATGCAAGGCATTAAGAGGTTCCACTTCAGGTATACCATCCATGGAAGATAGACGATAAGCCCCAGACCCATATTTATGAGTGATAATGTATGGACCCATTCAGTTGGGAGCAAACTTACCACGCTAACTCCTTTCGAGTGTAGTGACATTTTGGTTTTCTTTAAGAACAAGATCACCAATTTTTAAGTCACAGTGCTGCAAGTGCTTGTTATAAGCACGTTTGACATGCTCAAGATAGACTTGATGATGTTCAAGAGCATTGAGACGCCACTCATCTAATAATTCAAGTTGTGCTAGACGATTTTGATGATAGCCCTCATCAGAGACAAATTCTCTGAGAGAAACACAGAGAGATGGGATTTGGACTTCCAAAGGAAGAACAACCTTAGACCCATAGATGAGAGAGAAGGGAGTAGCACCAGTAGGAGTACGAATGCTAGTCCAATAAGCCCAGAGAGTAAAAGGGATATGTAAATGCCAATCCCTACCAGCTCGACTAGTTACCTTTGCGAGGATATTACAAAAATTTTTATTGAAAGCTTCGGCCTGGCCATTAGCTTGAGGATAGTATGGAGAAGAAAAGCTGAGTTTGATATTGAAAGCGTTGCAAAGGTTCTGCAAATCAATGTTCTTGAAAGACTTACCGTTATCTGTGATGAATTTTTGTGGAACACCAAAGTGAAAAATGATGTGTTGATAGACAAAATCAACTATGGGTTTAGCTTTTGTTGAAGAAAGAGGGATAGCTTCCACCCACTTAGTAAAGTATTCAGTGGTAGTAATGATAGAATGATGACACTGTGAAGAATGGGGATTGATGAGACCAATGAGATCAAGACCCCATTACGAAAAAGGCCACAAATCCGCTATAGGTTGTAAAGCTTGACTAGGGATATGTGTGAGATTGGAATGTTGTTGACACTTGACACATTTCTTAGTGTATTCACAACAATCTCGATTAAGAGAAGGCCAATAATATCCCAAACGTAGAGAATCCCATCAAATTCGTGTTTGTAGAGAATCCCGCCTAGAATAGTATAGCAATTAGCGCGTAGGATAAAAGATCTTCTACCATTAGAAGTTAGATCTGGAGGAAGCACTGAATGAGATAGATAATCAACGATCTGTTGATACCACTCATCCTGAGTATTGGTTGTGACAGCATGGATTGAAGTTAGTTGCCTAAGATGAGATGGTTGAATTAATCGTTGGACAGCCACATAAAGTCGCGAGTCCTCGGTAAAAGGCAGGATAAGTGAGGCTAATGAAGCCATTGTATCTGTGAATCGATTCACAGTGTGATGAATAGCTTGGATAGTGAATTTATCGAAAGATTGGAGTTGAACAAGAACGATATAACGATATTTTTGAATGATATCATTCTTGCATTGATAGACACCCGTGACTTGATTAACGATGAGTTCAGAACCACCAAAGATGTCAATATGACGAGCGCTGAGATTAATGGCATTTTGAAGACCCAAGACAAGAGCTTCATATTCAGCCATATTATTGGTGCACTCAAAGTTTAGTTTGTGTGCAACTGGGATAGGCGTACCCCAAGGAGGAATCATTACGAAACCTACACCTCCCCCTTGTTGGCATTTGGATCCATCAAAGAAGAGCTTTACTTTAAATGGAGACAGACCAAAATCAATTTGTTGGATATATTCATCAGGGAATTGAGCAAGGGGGACTTGAGTGTCTAGAAGAGGAGCATCAGCTAATTGATCTGCAATGACCTGACCCTTGATAGACTTTTTCAGGATAAACTCGAGATCAAATTCTGTCATAAGCATGAGCCAACGAGTGATACGATCATTGTGATAAGGCTTCGCATGAATTGTCTTGAGTGGATTGACACTTGTGACAATGTAAGTTTTGTGATTAAGGAGGTAATGATGAATCTTAGAAGTTGCGAAGAAGAGAGCATAACACAGCTTTTTAGCTTCAGAATAACATGTTTCATACTCATGGAGGGTGTGACTGATGTAATAGACAGCTTTTTCTTTACCACAAGCATCCCAATGTGAGATCATGGCTCCCAGAACATGGTCAGTCACAGAGATATAAAGATAGAAAGGCTCCCCCTCGCGTGGAGGTGTAAGCACAGGTGGAGGAAGAATATAAACTTTGAGATCATCAAAGGTCTTTTGGCAATGCTCATCCCATTCAAAATGAACATTCTTACGGAGGAGATGATGAAAAGGTTGACAACGGTCCGACAATTGTGAGATAAAACGACACACTGATTGAAGACGTCCTTGGAGACTGCGGAGTTGATTTAAGTTAGAAGGGGGAGGCATCTCAAGGATAACTTTTATTTTTGTGGGGTCTACTTCAATACCCCTAATGGACATGATAAAACCTAAAAGTTTACCAGTGAGAATGCCAAACACGCACTTAGATGGATTTAGATGAAGACAAAAGTGAATAAGCCTCTCAAAGAGGTGCAAGAATGAAAAGATGATCCTGACAACGTTTGGATTTACTGAGGAGATCATCGACATAATCTTCCATAGTTTTGTGTAAGAGATCATGGAAGATGTAGGTCATTGCTCACTGATAGGTTGCTCCTACGTTCTTAAGACCGAAAGGCATGACACGATAACAAAAGGTCCCCCAAGGAGTTATGAAAGAAGTCTTTTGTTGGTCTTCTGGTGCGATGAGAATTTGATTATACCTAGAGAAACCATCCATAAGAGAAAGCATCTCATGACCCACAGTTAAATCCACAAGTTGGTCGATATTAGGTAGAGGAAAATAATATTTTGGACAAGCAAGATTAAGATCCCGGAAGTCGGTACAAATTCAAATTTTCCCAGTAGCTTTAGTTACTGGTACTACATTGGAAACCCATTGTGGATAATCGATGGGTTGGATGAAGTTAGCCGAGAGCAAGCGCTGCAATTCTTCTTTAACAAGAAGGGCTACTCTAGGGTGCATTTTACACAATTTTTGTTTAACCGGTTTGATGTCGGGAAGAGTAACAATATTGTGGACCATGATATCGGGATCGAGTCCTAACATATCTTCATATGCCCAAGCAAAGGCTTGACAATGGTTGGAAAGAAAAGTGGTAAATTCTCCTAACTCCTGTGGATTAAGGGATTGGCCGACCTTAATGATGCGAGGGTCTTTAGAAGTCCTTCTATTAAGGTTGACAGTGGCTTCGTTGAGAAGCATAGATGTGTCAGAAGGAATGGTTTTAGGAAGATAGGAATCCTCTGCCCCCAGATAGGTGAGGACAGAATCATCATCCGCACAGTGGATAGTGTTTATAGTAGGAGAGTCGTCTCCAACTATGTCAGGGAAAATTAACGGTATGGAAGTGGACCTGTCATTAGTCTTATATACTAGTGGCCCTAAGGAAATGGTATTGACTAAAAAAAAAAGTTAGACGGGATGGAAATGGCATCATCCACATTGAGTGATGCTTCTGACCTAGCAGGAGAAGATGGTTTCTCAATAGGAAGAGGCTCATCGAGAACAGTGACGGTGGCTTTTGAAAGAGTGGTAAATCCTAAACCAAATTTTTTATGTGGCTTGAGAGTTGGAATGGATGCGAGGTCATGCACACCTTGTTCATATTTACCCAAGCCAAAGCCCTTCCATGCGCATCGATATAAATAAGTTTTTGTAAATGTGGGATTCTGTAGACAATCGAACCCTGTTAAATAAGGTTTGATCCTAGGAGGAGAATCCGGGTGATAGTGAGGTGTATCAAGACCACCATAAATGAAATTAGTCTGTTGATTGGGTAGACCAATGGTGATGATGTGACCAAGACCTGGCTGATATTCAGGTTGTTTGTCTGGTCTACCATACTCACTAGGTTTGAGATGGGCGTCAAAAGAAAGGAGAGGAAGCTCTCCCAGTGAGAAACGCTGCAATGTCTCTTCTAAATTTTGTAAATCTGGTAGTTTGGTTACAGGTATGGAAGAAGATGAGGCCCCGTCAAGAGAACAAGCATTTTCCTTTAGAGGGGCAGACCCTGTGGTCATGTCGCATTGCGCGGAAGGAAAAGGATCTCCTGGATGAGTATAGATTTTTCCTTCATATTAATATTTTAGGCATCGATGGAGGGTGAATGGGACACAATGCATTACATGAACCCAGGAGCATCCAAGGATCATATTATAGTGGAATTTCCCTTCAACAATGTAAAAGAGTTCATGAAGCAGCTTCTTACCTACTCGAATGGGTAGGACCACAGTTCCTAAAGTAATTGCTAGCTGATCATTAAATGATCAAAGAGCGAAAGGCAGGGGTGACACTACGTTCTTCGGTAACTTAAGTTGCTCGAATGTGTGCGAGGAGATGATGTTGAGTGCAGCACCACTGTCGATCATAATGCGTTTTAATGTAGTGTTGTCGATTTGTACTGTGATAAAGAGGGGAGCCTCCAAATCCTCGGAAGAAAGGGAAGGAATTTCTGAATCTTCAAAATAAATGGTGGTTAATGGTCTATTCAATCCAACAACCATCTCGAAGGGCTGGGGCTCATCTGAATTCACTGCGATGTGACGCAGATTATCAATCAGAGCCTGGCGATGTTGTGGAGAGGATTGAATGAGGTCAAAAAGAGACATTTTGACCAGAGCCTGGGTGAGTTGTTTCATAACACTCTCCTCAACTGACACAGGAATTTGAGCCCGAGGTGTAGCACGAATAGAGACCCGAGGTCTTGGGGCTAATGAGGAAGGAGGAACTCCTTCGGGGGCTGCAGAAATGACAACCCGTGATCGAGATGTTGTAGATGAGGATGGATTATCATACTGTTGGGTTCTAGTGGCGATATGAATTGTGTCGATTTGAGAAGGTGGAAGATCATTTGGAGTGGAATCACTAGAAGTAGAGGTCTGAGTAGATTGTTGGGGCTCAGATGGAGCTAAGATGATAGGAGATACTTGTTCCTCCTCCTCCAGCAAAAGATCACTTTCTTCCAAAAGGCTGTTGAAGACAAATTAAAGAGCTTTACATCCCTCGGTATCATGACCCGGGGTACGGTGGTAAGCACAAATCAAATCAGAGTTAAACCAGGTAAGTTTAACTCCTTTAGGGTTATAGGGTTTAATAGGTGGAAGAGATATGGATGAAGATTGGATAAGTTGGTGAAGGATTTCAGTATAGAACCCGGTAGACAAAGATGAGGACAGAGATGATGAAGGTGCCTCTTTTACTTTAACAGACTGCCGAGGTACAAGAATCTGCATGTTAGGTTTGACAGTCTTTTTAGGGATCATCTTATTTTTTTAGACATCTGGAGGAGTAGCCTTGGGCACTTGAGATGGAAGTAAGTGAGACATGATTGATTTTGATGGAGGAGGAGCCCCTAAAATAGATTTTGAAGATGATGGAGATGTGACAAGTGTTGTGGTCTTCAGAGATAAGGGAGGCTGCTTGGTTGAAACTAATGATGATTTAGATAATGTCGATTTAGATGAGGGAGAAGCTCCTAAAGTAGGTATAATCGGAGGAACAGAGGGTGCCCTGGTTTTTGGTAACAAAGATGATGATTCTGATAAAAGAGGTGACGTCTTTTTAGTAGGTAAGTCCACTTTTCGAGGTGCTGGTGAAGAATGTGTTGTAGAAGAAGATGACGGTTTTGATAAGTTTGTAGAAGAAGATGCCTTCTCAGTAGAAAAATCCAATCTTGTATGAGGCACAGAGAGAGATTTTTGTGGGAAAGCACCAAGAGTCTTGATGGTTCAAAATATGGGCTTTCCTTTTTCAGGGATGGTGACAATTTCAACCACATAAGGTGATTGTAACCTTTTCGAGGGAAGCAAATGGGGAGGTACTGATGACACAACGTTAGATTTCGGTTGTCTCGGTCTAATTTCAGGAACCGAGCATATAGGTGTCGGTGCTAATTCTTTAGATTTCCCCTTAATAGGCAAAGTAGCATTGGTGATGGAAGAAGTGAGTGATGAAGAAGCAGCTCCTTGCGAGGGAACTACTTCTGGTACAATAATTGTGGGTGAAACTACTATAGGAAAGGAAAAAGGAAGAGTCAAAATTGAAGATGCTTCCATCGAATTCGGCACAATTATAGGTACGTTCACCAATGGCATAGTCACAGCAAAAATGGGAGAAACAGAAGTAGATGTATCCGCGGTGGAAACTCGAAGGGATGTAATTATCTCGAGCATTGAAAGAATGTCTGACAATGAGACAGATGAGGATGATACTGTCTCGGGTATGGACAGAAGATCAAACAAAGAAGCAAAGAGAGGTGAATCCGTATCTAACAATGTTGGAATATTCAAAGACAGACTATCTGAAGATGGTGGAATCCCAATAATTAATGAAGTGGAAGGAGGTTCTGATTCGGTCGATGTGTTCGCAGATGGTTAGTTTTAGAAGAAGATTCTTCAGTAGAGATGAAGCTGATAGTATGAGTGTTTGGTTTTTGAGACTCTGAAGCATCATGGTTCAGGGAATGATTGGGAAAAGTTTGTTTAAAGACATCCAGCGCTTGATTTGGGGGAGCATTTGGGTTATCCAAAATGAGCTCGCCTTTATCAATGAATTTTTGGAAAAGATTTTTGAAGGTCTAACATCGTTCGATGTCATGACCTTTAGTTCTATGATAATGACAGAATTCATTTTCCCTATACCAGAATGGACGTTCTTGGCTTTCATCAATATTCCTAATGGGGGGAAGTTCGATCATGTGGACTTCCAACATTTTTTCCAGGATAGAAGCATATGATTCCCCCTACGAAGTGAAAGATCAAGATGACGAGGACCCTTTTCGAGAAGATGAGGAGTCTCTTCGTGGTGTTTGATTAGAAGTGTTATCGGCTCGTGATGTTTTTAATACGATAGTGTTGGTGGATCCCTGATTCTTGTCTTTAGAAGTGGAAGGATTTGATTTGGTAAACCGAGAAAAATCTGGTTTAGATTTAGAGTGAAGTTTTAACTTCCCTTGTTCAACGGTGCGAGATTCAAGTTTGCGTGCCATTGTAAAGGCTTCTTCAAATGTATGAAAGGTCTGGATCCTTAAAGTGGAAGAAATATGATTAGCACAAGATCAAGTAAACAACTCGATCTGTTGGGATTGAGGAAGGGAGAAAGACAATTGGTTTATTATCCCTCTCCAACGAGCGACAAAGTCTACAATAGACTCATCATCGAATTGACGAATGTTATAAAGATATGTAATCGAGATCTTATGCGCGATATTTATTGAAAAGTTTTCAACAAACATCTGAGCCAATTGAGAGAAAGAAAACAAGGAATGTTGAGGAATGTTATTGTACCAGTCTAAAGTAGGACCTGCTAGAGACATAGGAAAATTACAGAGCATAAGCTCCTAATCCTGGACTATGAGGTAGCAAGCATGTTTGAATGCTCGGAAATGCTGTTGAGGGTCCTCCCGACTATGAAATTTTGAAAATTTAGGAAGTTCCCATTGGGGAGGATAAGGCTTAAAAGCCACTAAGGGGTGAATGGGTTCATTACACACTTCTTCAAAAGAGTATGAAGGACGAGCCCCTTTGGTGGAGGCTTCCAAGTTTGTGATTTTCTTGAAAAGAATTTGAACCACGTCAGATTGAGGAGGAGGCACACTGGCCTGGCCTACATAAGAAGCAAATGGTGGATGTTGTTGAGGTGTCAACGGGGGATTCATTTGTTGATTGATAGGATGATAAGAGGAGTAACCAGGTGTTCTGCGTGATGCCTGGTGGGGTATTTACTGTGAAGGAGCTTGTGTATAGGCAGGCTATGAGATAATAAGTGGTTGAGAAAATGAAGGTTGAATGACGGATGGAGCCTGTGATTGATGGACTCCTATGCTTGTTGACTGAATCAGAACAGATTGAGGAACATGGGTGCCGATTTGATTGGACATGGTGGGGAACAAGACCTGAAAGAGGCTTTTTACTGCCGGATTAGTTATTAAGGGTGTCAATGCTAGAGGATGGGCGAAGGTCACTGTTGCTGGAACATTGGAAGAAAAACCCACTGGAGGATGAGAAGCAGGAACCAACTGAGTAGTCTAAGGAGGTTGACTCATAAAGAGGTACTGACCCTGGGACACAATGGACAGCATAGATGAATTAACAGCAATATGTGGGTGCACAGATGCACTCATTATAGCCAGAGAAGAGGACCTCTTAGAAGTAGGTTGTGGAATAGTCGAGGTAACTGCGGCGTTAGGAATAGGTAAGACTATTTGAGAACTAGTCGATATGTTCGGTGGAAGAGAAAAAGGAGGCACAGGTGCACCACCCTCTTCCATGGCTCGAGGCGAGAAAAATGATGCTAATTATTCTACAAAAGCCTGGGATGGTTCACGAGAATAATCGTACACTTGCTGGATTGGTGGTCCCTAATCAGATATTTGAATAGACTTGTGTACTAGGTAGTCTGTGAGGGCTACTAGATTGCAATCAAGGAGTGCCTGAAATTCAGGATCCCCACGAGGAACATACTCTAAGTCAGAAGCAGATGATATTTCTGAAGGACTAGGGGAAGCTGGACATGATGGGGTTGCTTTGGCCTTATAGAAAGGATTATATGACCAGGATGGGGAACCAACTAACAGCAGTCCTGAGGAAGACCTAGGGGGTGCCAAAACATCCACACTAGCGGTGATCTCGGAGGAAGAAGGGGCTAGTTGAGCCATTCTTCTAGATTGTAACCGAGTGATGACCGTCATAAACAGGTACAAAAGAAGATTGACCTAACTAATGCACAGATAATTCAAGCAGCGTAGTTGATTATCTCTTTTAAGTTTTTATGCTTTTAAGAAAGAAAATATTAGGGAAGGCCTTTTAGAACAGAAACTACTCAGATAGCCAAACTAAGGATGGTTTGGGGGATGTTTTGGTGAGGAGTCCCGAAGGCACTTCAATAAAAGACTGGTACGTGGCTTGATATAGGGGCCTACCACTGCACTTCACACACCGCTGTGATAAGGGAGTCATGTGCTTTGCCAATATATACCAGAACTTCCGTGAATTTATAGTGCGGCCCGAGTACCGCATAGGCTCTTCCTCTTAGATGTCACTTCCAAGTAGGCAAGGCCAGGGAAAGAATTTTTGTTTAAATTCTTTATACCTAGTGATTTTGGCTTTGTGTGCAAGGGTGAAAAATAAAAATCAAATAGTGTCACTACTGATTTTGATCAATTTTCCAGCCTAATTAAAACTAGATGAAAAACATACAGCAGAAATGACAAAGAAAGAGTTCTTTTTTAAGGACTTAAAAATGAAGTGTTTGATTTCGATGAAGACAAGTCAAACAGATTCTTTCCCAAATGCGATTAAATTCTTTTTAAGCACCAAAAATTGAAATGTTCGAATGTGATAGACCACAAACAAAGAAAGTTTTTTTTTTTTTTTTTTTGTTTTAGTTCCTAAAAAGGAGAAAACACCGTAAAAGAAAAATACCTGTAGATTTAGCTCTCCAAGGTGTGTGGACTTCAAAAAGCACGTTGTTGAGCTCTTCCCCTCGAAAAATCCCACGAACAAACAAAGTGCTCCGCAGGAAAAGGTTAAGCAAACACCAAACAAAATCCAGAAAGATATATCCAGATAATGGTGAAACGAAAATTTCTATTTTATGGAACTAGAAAAAGTTCAAGGAAATAACAATTTTGCATAAAGAGCAAGATTGAAATGATGAAAGGAAATGCTTAAGTAGAAATGATAAAAATTAGTGAAGAAAAAGAACAAAGCTCAAAACTAAAAAAAAGAGATGAACTTACCAATAAGGGACTTTGGTTGGCTCCCACCGGGCGTGCCAGAATGTTGATCAAGAATTTCACGCTTGTTACCTATCCAAGTTAATGTACCAAAATAAACACAAAAACCTTGAAAAACTCAAATGAAATTGATACCTGATGGACAAGATCTGAAGATGTAGATGGATAAGGAAGCCGATGTAGATAAGACGGGCGCACATGAGCAATTCTGCACAGTAGATCCAAGTAACCTCCGAGACACCGATGCTTGATAGAAAAAGACCACGTTAAAAGATATTTAGGTGGACTGCTCGAGAAGTGGGTTTGGGAAGCGATAAGCTCCCTCGGCGGATGTCAGTCCACATTTTCAATTAAGTAAAGAAGCATACATGATAAAAGATGTACGTACAGGACTAGATTTTTTGATCAAAGTAATAAACATAATCTAAACAGTAGACAGAAAGCAATAGAAAATAGGGAACTATGAAAACAAAGCTAGATTTGTGTTACCTGTGTCCTTTTACCTGTCTACAGGATGATCGACATCGATTATGTAGAATCGGCGTCGACTGGATCAGATTAGTGTCGACTGATATAGATCGGCGTCGACTGGTTCAGATCGGTGTCGACTGATATAGATCGGCGTTGGTCTGAGACAGAGTGCGAGAAGATTTGGGAATCGAAAAATGAAGGCAAGATCATCAACGTCTGCTGGATCTACAGAAGCTGGAGAGATACTAACAAGGCTCCACCTGTGCTAGATGCAGGAACAAAGTCAACAGAAAATCAATGGAGACGTGCGATGTTGATGTGATAAGAGTAGAGTAACGATGCTCCTCTCAGCGATTGATTTGGACAAGATTCACTCTCATTCGATAGATAATGTTCACACTTGATGCTCAAAACTCTCTCGTTCTCTCTCTTACAATCTGTGTCTAACCAAAACTGAGTTCTGGGCCTCTATTTGTAATCGGCGCCGACCGAGATTAAATCGGCGCCATTCCAAAAAATTGGCGTCGACCGAGTATAGGTCGGTGCCGATCATGGAACAGACTCCCGAAATGGCCAAAAGGAGTGATTTCTGGAAAGATAAGAGTGATCCCTCCACCTCAAATATGGGAAATATCCCGCTGCTTGGTTTGGGAGGAGGAGAAATAGGGGGGATATATGGATAGAATAGATATGGGGTAGATAAGTGGTTAGGATACATGTAAAAAGGTGTAATTAAATAGTTAATATTTAATTACTCACGGGTAAAACATAATGGGGTGAATTAAACTTAGGATAGGTGTTTAAATCACAAATTTAATAATACCCCAAGGGGATAGTGGTGATATAAACGTGCCCCAGGTTACCTGAGAGTGCAAACGCGCACGAGGGACACTAAATTGGATAACCAATTTTAGGTGTCTATAATAGAAGTAGGTGGGAATGGTTATTTCATAAATATTTCTAGGGGCAAGAATGATATGTTTGCAAATGGGGTCCTAGTAGTAGGAATGGATGACGAGGTAGATGTAGATCCAATTGGTGCAATCATGGGGAAAAGTGTTAACAGTGTGTGGATGTGGGAATAATATCAAATGGGATTGATGTGGTTGGTGACGAAGGGAGGGAATTTTTTAGATTCTTGATCAATGTTGTTTATAGTATGAGCATTAGGCATTTAGGTGTGGAAGTTGTAATGGCTTGGCTTGTTGGTGTATGATTTGGGAAAGGTTGTTTGAAGATTTCAAGCAGTTTGTTGGATAAAGCATTCGCATTGTCATCCTGAAGGTTTTCCTGATCAATGAGACTTTGAACCAAATCCTTGAATGTTCAAAATTTCTCTATGTCATGACCTTTCTTTGCTTTCTCTAGTTACAATGCACTCTTGAGTTTACAATATCAATCGCCAACCCCCTTGAAATGGGAATGGAATTTACAATTTATAGAGTGATAGGTGAATTATCTTCTTCCTCATGACCCTCCATATGCCTTATTTCTACCTTTAGACTATTCTTATTCCTACAAAAAATTCAAGTCAATTTTATAAAATCAAGGCAAATTAATTTACATTATGTTTCTAAAGTCACTTTTAAGTGAATTAAAGGCATATAAAAAATTTCAAACCCCAATGCAAAATTAGAATATTGGAAGGTGAGAGAAAGTTGGGGGGAAGAGGAGAGAGAGAGAGAGAGAGAGAGAGAGAGAGAGAGAAGAGGATATGTTGCTCCCGATGAAGTCCATTTATCCTCATTGATGGAAAGCTCCAAATGCAGTGAGACTTTGAATCTTCAAACTCCTTACACACTATGAAACTCCTTCAAATTAGCTCATAAATTCTCGCCAAGTTGAGTGAATTTTTATGTTGATGACCACAACATTGTACCATTTTCATCTTGGATGGTTCGTGTCTCAGGCTTAGAGTGGAAAGAGCAGGCTTGGACTAACTTGATACTCAGCATAGACATTGGGTGTCCTGTGGTGGTGAACAAGCCACTTGTGAATATTTGGTCTTACATTCCTCTTTCAGTCCTTGGAGGCCATGCAAGTCTTTAGGTCATTCCGGTTCATGTACAAGACATTTTTGTCTTCCAAGTCATATTCACAGGTGAAGGGATATATTGGATTCTAACCCATCCACTTCAAATTCATGTTTAGCCAAGAAAGAACAAATTACTACTTTTAGTAAGTGTGAAAAATCAAGTCCCTGATCTTCAACTAGATGTTGTGACTCTATTTTCCTCTTTCTCCCTACATTCCTTCGTTCCTTCTGGATCAAATTTTTATTTTTAGCAGGGCCTCATGGGCCCAGTTACTATTTTTAGTAAGTACCAAGATTTTCCATTCTGGTGAGTTCTCAGCTTAGTGCACCTCTAATGTTTCTGCCTCCTTCGTATGTTCTTTTGTCGATGACTTTCCCAAAATAGTAGTTCCTATGTGGTAGACCTACTATTTTTAGAAAGTTGGATTCTGGAAGTCAGATTGACGTGCAAAAAAAAATGGATATGGGTTTTTTCCTAATATCACCCCTCTAAAATTTTAGGCCGACCTGCTCAAAACTCTAGGAGATTTTAAACTTTTAATTTTTGGACCTAGCAGTGCTTCTAGATGTAACAACCATTAATGGACCTTAAAATTACAGGTTTACTTTTCTCCTCCATTTGCAAAATTTTTTATATATTTATACGTTTTTTTTATTCTGATGCTTCACATGTAATACTACTTCGTTTCGCCTAATGGTTTGACGGGAAATCATATTTTTTCTTCATTGAGCCATAAGTGGGATTTATTCATTGTGGATGCTTTGTTGCACATAAGGATATTTTGAAGGTGTATTATTCATGGCCTTTGTTATAGTAATGAATAGAACAATATAAAAAAAATTCACACATCCATTTGGGATATTTCTTCAACTTCTCGTTTCATGGCCATGGAGTTTTCTCCGTTTTCTCCTTTTGTGTTTTGTGCTGCTCCTTCTGTGTTTGCTCCAATTTTCCTTTATGACCTACATGAATTCATGGATTGGAAGGGGAGTACCTCTATGGAAGGTCTGGTTTGAGGTTCAGCAATCAAGGAATGGTGGTGAGAAGTTACAGAGGAAGAATGGAGAAAATTTGTGCACGGGAGTGGAAGCAGCTGGAAGCACTTGAAGCAGGTGAAGCAGTAGTTAGATTTTTAAATTTTTGAAATTATGGAAGGAGAAGCTTGGGTAAATTTTTCCATGTTTTATTTCCCTAGCCTCAAGGATGTGAGGGACATCAAATTCCATGGTGTTCCTGGAGCTGACACATTGCACTTGATCCGACGACAGGGAATGGATGTGAGAAAAGTTACTTTAAAGCACTGGGGACTAAGAGTCAGTCATGTGGATGATGAAAAGACTCCCCATAAGGGCTGGGAAAATTTTTCCATGCTTTATGTACCCGACCTTAGGGATGTTGGGGACATGAAATCTTGCCAGGCTCCTGGTGCTGACACGTGTCCTCCCGATAATTGACTAACTCCTGAAATGCCTTTGAGAAGGCAACTTGGAACGATGATAACTTGAGATCCCATTGGAATTTATTGGTGAAATTTTATATGATACTGACTGGAAATGGAATTAGAATCTAATGGTGGGGATCTCATGTCTTGATTCATCCATTTCATCCATGAAAAAGAAGAATTGTTATTTGGTACTCCACTTGTGCTTGAGAAAAACTGCGTAAAACCCCTATACGCTAAGGTTTTGTGAAAAATATGATTTCACAATCATGTAGGGATTGGAATCCTCCTTTTTTTTTATCTTTTTATTTACTCCTAACTCCATTTATATATTCTAGAATCACCTTCTGAAGCTCAGCGGTTGTTTTGGCATGTGCACTTACTAGGCCTATGAACCCTAATTCTAGCGAAACTTCCCCAACTTCTCTGAGACCTTCCAAAATATTCTTGAACCATCTCCATGATGTCCCAAGACCTTTGGATCACCTCCACATCTAATTAGGATCTTCTTCTCTTCTCTTTGAGGTTTCTCTAGCTCTACGAAGGCCAGTGATAGCCCTTCCCACAACTACCTATAGCATTGCAAATGAACTCCTAAAATCACCTAGGGGGAATGAATGGAATTTATTAAATCACCTGGGTAATGGTATAAAATTATTTGGGAGGTCATTTGGACTTACTAGATAGATTCGGGGTAGCTTGGAGTGATAGACTTGAAAATTTTAATGCACGGGTATAGTTGTTGTGCTTGGAAATTGTCAATTTCCCTATTGCACATTTGCACAACAACAACTAGCTCTAGATTGGGGACATGACATGGATTGAGTACAGGGAAGACATGGCATGAGAAATCCTAGAGTCTTAACTTACAACATATTGACCAGTGCCTTATCCATTTAGCCCTTCAGAGTCATGTACAACTTATAACAAGAGAGAAATAGAGAAGAAGGAAACACACACATACAAGAAAAGGAAATGACACACACAACAGGAAGGGAAAATCATGCAACAGAAAGGGAAACACACCTAGAAATCACCTATGGTACGATTCGGGGGACATCCCACTTTCACTGAAGCATTTTTTCATTTCTCAAAAGTTACCCTAGAAGAGGCAACACTGAATGATGATGTTCTTTGAAGCTGTTGAAGGGTTTCAAAAAGTAGCCTCCCCTCCTCAATTATTTTTGGAAACCAGGTGCTTCCATGATTATCCTTTTAGTTTGAAGGAGTGAGTCCATGTGAGCTTCTTAATACTCAGGTCTTTGCTTGGATGTTCTACTACCTTCATGTTCTTTGAAATCAGTTTCATAGTGCCAGTTGCATTCCACGTTTATCCATAGATGATTCTCCATCAAGCATCTCATCACTACCCCGAAGGTGATTTTCATTCAAATTTCCTTAATATTTTGAGTAACTTTATTTTTTGGGTCTATGCTCATTGACATCTTCTCCATGAGAAACATTAGATTCATCCTTTATCTCTACTCCACTATGAGGTGTTTGAGTATTGACGGGAGGATCGGAGGAAAACTCATGATTGTCTTATATGTCCATGACACTAGTGAAGAGATCAAGAATCAGCTCGGGGTCTTCTATAACCTCTATTGCATCCAAGATTTATTACACAGAGTTATGCTTCGACATTTCCTGTAACTCATCTTTGTATGCCTTTGAAGAATGCATCTCACGGAAATTATCTAGAGGGATTACCTTATCATTTTAGGAATCACTACACTCTACTGATCCTTCATCAAAAAGAGCTTCATCTTCAGAGGTCTTGAAACTCCTTGCTTCAATTTCTTCATCATGGAAAGAGTCTTCTTTTACAAATCGGAAAGAAAATATGTCCATTTCGTCATCATATCCACCAACCATTAGCTTGAGAGGGACATCATATTTCTCATCTATCTTTATTTAAACATAGCCTATATTCAAACTGGTTGAGGTTTCCAAGTCAACTTCATGTTTGTCTTTAAAATTCATGGCTTGTGTCAAAATTTCAAAACTTATTTTAGGCTCTTATGTTTCTTCCGCAGCTCTTAGCAGTCCTTGTATAGATAGTTCTTTCCCATCACTCGAGGTTTCATTATGGACTGGCTTGGTCTATTCGTAAGTAACATGATCAAGGTATTCCTCATCTTCGAATGGAAATGAGAAAATTTCTTCATCATGGATAAACACATAAGCTGATTATTTTGTTTGAAAATTATCAAGAACAATTTCCTCTTCTTCATGGTTTTTGTCATCCAGAAATTCAAATCTTCCCTCTTGTAACTCAAATCTCCTCAATACTTCTTCAAATTATAAATATCTCTGGGAAGGCATGTCTAGAGCTATCAATATGGGAATATCCTTTTCCTCCTCAGTTGTCACAAAGTGATTCATCCACCTACTACCCTGGTAAAAAATGTTAGCTTCTGGGCTTCCGAATGTTTATACCATGTAACTCATCTTCTTCTTGGGAAGAAATTTCTCCATGTCTCCCTTCACTGGTATGGTTGAAGAAGACCAATTCATTTGAATTTTCTCTCCTAAGTCTCAGTAGAAATTTCTAATCAGCAACATTCTGAACGAGGTTGGGACTTCTACTACCAAAATCATCGTTGAAACTTTCTTGTCCGGAAATTTGGTAAGAGCCACCTATGCATCTTTGACCTTCCCTACAAGTGATACCTCTTTTGATTACAAAGAGTAACAAGAGATGCTAGGTGGATTCATGGTAAGTTTGAGAGCATTGGCGACCTTCAAAGGAATCACATTTTCTGAGGCTCCATAATCTATTATGTAATTTTTCAGTACATATTCTCTGACAAGAAGGGAGACATATAAAGGTTCAACTTTATCAGTCTTTGATGCACTCAGAGAAAGCATGTTTTTTGAGGGAGGTGTAGGTGATTTTGGTATCATGAATTTGGAACTAGAAGTTACAACATTGGGTGTTAGACTACCACTCCTGATATATCAGATGAACCTCTCAGATTGTTCAGGATGAGTCCGCAAATATTTAGTTTCAGTAATCTACACTTTGGTTTTGTTTTCATATTCTATTAATTCAAAGGGAGAAGATGTGGACAAGGGGGGTTGAAGGGACTACTTTTGGATTTAGGACAGGTTTGGAAGCAGGATTAGATTTTTGGAGAATAGAGGTTATTTTGAAAGGTACACTAGGAGCTTTTAAAGTACTAGATTTTATAGGATCAAATTTATATTTATACTTAGAAGAGACATCAGAAGACTTACATGGGATTACAGGAGTCTTCTTACTTGCTACAGGGTCAGGCTCCAACAATACAGAGTTCATAAAACATGGAAGTGGGGATCCTTGACTGATTATTTTATTTTATGGAGTTACCACATGAGGATCATCAACCTTATTTTATTTTTCAGCAATGGAGGTATATGCTCTTTTCTCAGACTAAGAACGAGTGAATATCATGCATGAGAAATTGGGTGCATCTTCTTCATCTTCTTCATAACCTACAGAATACTCATAGAATCTGATTTGTGTATTTTTCTCAAACTCGTCACTTTCTATGTAACCACCACCTTTGTATAAACTACTATTCATTTTCCTTACTCCTATAACTTGCATTGACCGGTGGGGCATCCAAGGAAAGCCTTCGGGGTGCTCCTGTAATCTGATTTTTGTTGCTTCTTTGGGAAGAAACTCATTCAAATAATTCCCTCTTCAAATATGTTATCTCATTCACCATTTTTTGCAGTGATGGATTAGTTCTCTTATCTCTAGGATGTTGGCTCTTTCCCTTTGATGGGTTCTTGATCTTTCCAGAGAATATGGTATTGTCATCAAGTTCAATGGCCTTCCTTTGTGCTTCTACAATGTTCCTTGGTTGGACTCTTTGTAGAAAAAATCCTACTTCTGATGATTGAGCATTGATGAAGAATTTGTTGATATTGTTTTCAGATGGTGAATCTTCTTCTGGTATCCTGTGAAGCAATCATTCGAAGAGAGCCATGAAGTCTCTCATAGTTTCACTTTATCCTTTCTTCATTTGAGTCAACTACATTGGGAGGTCCTGAAAGTATTCAAATGATTTAAATCTCTATTTAAAGGCATCCTTGATTTCATTCCAACCCGTGATGGACCGCAAAGGAAAGAGGTAAAAACATTCTGTTTCTTTTTCTTGGAGGGACTCCATGAACAGTCTCACAACAACGTCTTCATGCTGGACACCAATAATTTCACATGATGTCGTGAAAGTAGTGATGTGTTCTTAAGGATGTTATGTTTTGTCACCTTTGAAATTTGGAAAGTTCTTATGGGAACTTGTTGGTATATCATGGAGAGGTGGTTCAAGAGAAAATAGGCATGTATTCCTTCCCCATGGAACAATGGGTTAACGTCTATCTACTTCATCAACCATCATTGTTTCTACTTCTGCTTCAGCCCTTTCTTCTACAAATTCTTCTTCAAACTCTTCTTGTTCCAGGGACTCAATGTTTAATGGTGATGGAAAAATGGGATAATTTGAAGGGGGGGGTATCAACAAGATTTTGATAGTATTTCTAGGTGAACTACTTGAAGAGCCACATGGAGAGGAGGTTTGAGAGAAGAAGTATGGATTATCTCTAATTCGTTCTTTCTGATTTTACAAATCCTCAAAATTGGAATCAAGAACACCTCTCACCCTTCTCAACCTAGTGTATCTTCCTTCAACCATCTTTTGGAAAATTTCACAGTGGGAACATGAAATAACATTGTGGAATATGAAGGGTCATGTACAGGAATTAACAATGTATCTTTCAACAATGGATTTCCATGAATTCCTTTTTTAATTTTTTTAATATTTGATTTTTTTTAATTTTCAAACCTTGCAGTCATATTTTGGGTGCAGATGCTACTAAATATGCCCCACGATGGGCACCAAAAAATGTTGGCAAGAAAATTTGTCAGGAGGAAAAACTTGTGGATTTCTTGCTAATGCTCTAAGAATCTAAGTCCCTCTAATTAACCAGTGAAGTTTTTGTATATGCATGCGGATGAAAAGGTGGATGTTTTTTATGGCCTTTCAATGAGGGATCCAACAGGGACACTCCACTGACCCTACGGAAAAGCTTATAGATACCTACAAGAGAGGAATTTATCTATAGAGATGGAAATGGGAGTGAGAAATTAGATATGAGAACTAATGTTGTAGGTAAAAAATTATATTCCTGCATACATCAATTATATTTTTTATCACATGCATCAAAATTAGAAGGAAACAATTATACACATAGCAACAAGACCAAATGGAATTTATGATCACAAAGTCTCAATAGACCCCTTAGTCACAAAAGGCTTGTAACTCCTTGTATTGATTACTTAAACCAAGTTGTACATAGTATGAGAATGGAGGTAAAATAGAGAGCGGAGGAAAGTAGAAGAAAATGGCTATCTCCTTTACTTTCTTTTAGTACAATGCACTCTTGAGTTTACAAGATCAATCACCAA
Organism: Taxus chinensis; assembly: GCA_019776745.2. Classification (NCBI taxonomy): domain Eukaryota; kingdom Viridiplantae; phylum Streptophyta; class Pinopsida; order Cupressales; family Taxaceae; genus Taxus; species Taxus chinensis. The sequence continues at coordinate 604,454,477 of CM034150.1, forward strand.
CCCCTTGAAATGGGAATGGTGTTTACAATTTATAGAGTTAGAGGTGACTTATCGTCTTCCTCATGACCCTCCATATGCCTTATTTCTAACTTTAGACTATTCGTATTCCTACAAAATATTTAAGTCTCTTTTAAAAAATCAAGGTGACTTAATTTACATTATGTTTCTAAAGTCACTTTTAAGTGACTTAAAGGTGTATCAAAAATTGCAAACCCCAACACAAAATTGTAATAGTGGAAGGTGAGAGAAAGTTGGGGGGAAGAGGAGAGATAAAAAAAAAGAGAGAAGAAGAAGAGGATATGTCATTCCTGATGAATTTCGTTGATCCTCATTTATGGAAAGCTATAAATGTAGTGAAACTTTGAATCTTCGAACTCCTTGCACACTATGAAACTCCTTCAAATTATCTCACAAACACTCACCAAGTTGAGTGAATTATTCCACTAATAAACACAATCATTGTAGCATTATCATATCATATGGTTTGTGTCTCAGGATCATAGTGGAAAGAGCAGGTCAAGGCTAACTTGAGACTCGACACAGACACTGGGTGTCCTAGAGTGGCAAACAAGCCACTTGTGAATATCTAGTTTTACATTCCTCTTTTGGTCCATGGAGGCCATGTGAGTCTTCAGGTCATTCTGGTTCATATACAAGACATTGTTGTCTTCCACGTCATACTCACAGGTGGAGGGATGTGTCAGATTTTGACCCATCTACTTTAACTTCATGTTTAGCCATGGAAGAACAACTTACTATTTTTAGTAAGTGTGAAAAATCAAGTCTTCAACCTTTAACTGGATGTTGGGACTCTGTTTTACTCTTTCTCCTTACGTTCCTCATTCCTTATGGATTGACTTTATATTTTTAGCAGGTACTGATGGGCCCAATTACTATTTTTAGTAAGTGCCAAGAATTTTTGTTCTAGTGATTTCTCAGTTGTAGTGCACCCCTAATGTCTCCACCTCCTTCGTAGGTTCTTTTGTCAATGACTTTCTTGAAATAGCAGTCCCTATGTGTTAGACCTACTATTTTTAGAAATTTGGTTTCTGGAAGTCAAATTGATGTGCAAAAAAAATTGATATGGTTTTTTTGCCTAATATCGCCCTTATGAAGTTTCAGGCCCACCCCCTCAAAACTCTAGGAGATTTTAAACTTTTTATTTTTGTACCTGGGAGTGCTTCTAGATACGGCTATAGATACTAAAATTAGGTCACACTCCACTTGGTCCCCCATCAAATAAACACCTTGAACACATCCACCTAGCCATGGCCCCCTTCACCCCACTATAATATTAATTTAATTAATTTAATTTAATTAATTCATTATCCTCACCATATTTATTATTTAAATATCCTAATTGGGATAATGTTCACATACCCACCTCACCTAGACACCTCATCAGGCCACCTCACCCCAAGACCTATTATTAGTAAGTTGCCATAGCTAACTAAGACCTACCCAAACCCTAAAAATCAAAGCCTACATTCCCTCTAACCATATTCCCACATGTTAGAAGGAAACTTCCATGTTAATCCGCAGAGTAAATGAAACGAGACCCCAAAAAATCAAGGGGATCTGCCCAATTTTGTAAACCTAGGAAATTGCACCCTAACCACAACCGGTTAAGCTAGAACCACCACCGATTACCATTTAATCCTAATAACAACCTTATTTTGAGGTTGGCACATTTCTAAGAGAGAGATAAATCTTCTGAGAACAAGTGACAAAACCAGAGTTGTATGCAAGTAGAACCAACATCTATACAAGCATCAGAACATCCATAGCCAACACTTGAAGTAACCAAGAAGCCATTTGTCTTCATAGGTGTATCTGGGGAAGTGTCAGAACCACATCAATTCCATTCCATTTGATCACCCACCATTACCAAATAGGCATCAAGTTCATACAAACATTAAGTCTTGTTAACCAACACCTATTCATTTGTCATTCAGTAGATCCTTTTACATTTGTTATTAATTTCTGCTTTCATTTCTATTCCCCCATCATTACCTCCATGCAAAATTGACCATATTTTTATCAACATCCTTACATTACCCCTACCTAGACCTAAATCATCCCTGTGCATACCTTATATCCATACGAATCTGGCCATTTCCCTTCCATCTTCATCTAACCCCAGATCTATCACTCAACCAAGTTTTATTGAGTTTCCTGTACCCCGACCATACTGACGCCGGTCACCCAAAACCATCACCAGTTAACCTAAATCGACATCAGTATCTATGTCTTTTACCAAAAACCCATATCAGAGCCTAAAGTCTCCACCAAATACCCTTATTTTCCCAGAACCTAACCCTGACAAGTACCAGTACCCTGACAGTGACATTGACCTTCAGATTCAATCATAGCCTAGCCTATTGTGAATCAATTTGTTTATTGTAGATAAATGAGATACCTTAATCAATTTAACTACAGTAGGATTTCTTTTATTTCTCGCATTAATTTGTTTTAAACAGTGGATTAACAGTCATCTAGGAAGTATCATAATTCTTGGATCTAGCACATGCTAGGCAATCCACTGTATATATTGTTTAACTTTTATTTGGTTGTCTTGTGTTCTATTCCAGGTAGTTCCTCCAAGCAAAAAGGAATCTCTCACAATCAGATGTGGATTCAGAATTCATATGCACACAACAACCTACAACCAACATTTCAAGAAATATTCCTCCTAGCCCATTACCCTTATTTGTTTCGTCAACATTCGAAGAAAAAATCTAGAATCAGGTGAAACATTTTGGCACGCCCGATGGGACCCATTCAAGGTTCTTTGCATTCTTTCATTTCTAGGTGAAAACATTGTATGTTTATTTCTTTTCTAAAAAGTTCTTACATTAAACTTTCTCCCTTGGGACCTTCTTCTCTATCACTCAATCATATTTTGGTGCTTAAAACAAATATTTATTCCCTTTCATTAGTATCACATTAGTGAAATAGCATCCCTTCTCCTGTTCATCTATTTGTGACATTGAATTCTACATTTAGATTTGGATTTAAAATCATTGCATTTCATTCTACTTTTCTGCATTATCTCACATTAATTATGGGCAACCTATATGCTGGAAGTCATTCCCAGCTAATGGTTGAAAAAAAAATCATAAAAAAGCACTTTCTTTCTCTTTCTCTTTCTCGGATTCATATCCAAACATCACAAATTCAAAATATATACACATTCTTAAACAAAATCTCACCCAAAAGAATCTTTAGGTGATCACATGATCACAGCACAATAGGCACCCCGCTGGTTATCTCTGTCTAGTACTCCATCAGAGGATGGCCCGCCCCCTCCATAAAATACTTGAAACCTCACCCTATATATATCCTTCTTTGTAGTAAGCCATCCTCACCAAAAAACTCTATTCTACAGTTCATGAGTTAGCCCTTAAAATAACATAATCTAAACAAACATAATAGAAATGTCACTCTTAGGATCATGCTTTCTTAGTGTTTTTGCTTGGCTTGCATTTTGAGGTGAGAGGTTTTTCTCTTCATTTTCTCATTTCCCTTACACACTCCTCATCATAGTTGGTGTAATCTAGCTTCATCTGAGTGTTCTTGGACCATATTATCATCATTCTCAAAATTCTACGTTTGATTCCACATCAAATTTTAACTCATAACCAAATTTTCTTCATCACTATCTCAATTTCATAGTAACTGGTGTCGATCCAGTGACCATCATCGGTTACCCTATGACCATCATCGGTTTTACCTAACCGGCATCGGTTACAGTTCTTTTGGTCAACCTACCCAAAAGGACACCTATTCACATTCTTTACTTTTTAAAGTCTCTATCACTATCATCATCTTCACTTTACTAGTAAATCCCATTAGCATCTTGCATACTTGGTAGATTATTGGCCTTTTACTTTGTTTTGACCAACTGTCCACTTTCCATAGTGACTGACCATAGTTACCTATGACTAGCGTCAGTTTAACCTAACCAGCATCAATCAGCCTGTGTCATTTTCTAGCTGACATTTGGTACCTAATCCACCTACTACCGCCTATCTCTCTTATTTTCTGCTGTATTTCTGTGTCATTTATAGAAAATAGTCTAACCTGATTAGTACCTGTTCACATGGTGCTGACTCGAAGCCAAGCGAATGCCCTCATATTCCATGCCAATTTTCAACCACTCCCACCTAGCCCTTCACCACCTTCCATTTAATCACCCATGGATCTTACCTAACCTATCACTATCACTACAGGTGACGAGGAGTTCACACGAATTCTTGACCAAAATCCTACCTCCTTGTAATTTTACCTTTCCCACTCATCCAGTCGAGATGCCTTGGGTTAGTTCATATACGACATGCCCATATCTATCCCCCCAAATATTTTTCACATTCTTGCATCAGCCCCATTTGGCTCTACGCAGCCCGCATCTACCTTATCCCCAATCATTTTCTAGCTAGGCCTTCTACCCGCTATGACTGTCACATCTACTACATCCATTGCACCTGCCACATCCACTATACCTTTGCCAACCACCCAAAACACAACCTCATCCACACCTATTCTCTCGTATATACCCATAACTACCCAACCACCCCTGGAGTCAGTGACCCCTACCCCTTTTCAAAATTTCATACTTTCCATTCCACAATCCTTAGCCCCCATTGCTACTAGGGTCACCACAACCCTTCCACCTCCATATATGTACTATCAATAGTCTCATGTTTCATCTATTATTCACTCTGGGTACGTACCCCCTATTTCACTACCTTCTTCTCAATCTACATATACGGAAGCACGATATACTAGAATGCCACCCTTGTTACATGCCCAACACCAACCCTCTAATTCTACATGAGGCACTCATCCATCACAACCTATCAATGACCTAATTAATTTAATAATGGAAAAGATGTAGACATTGGAGGCATCAATTTCTAGCTCCCGCAACACTCTCACCTATGATGAGATTTGTAATGAGCCTATACATCCATCCATTCCTATCTGTCCATACCCCATGCATTGGGAAATGCCTAAATTCAACCATTTCAATAGCAAAGAAGACCCACAACAACATTTTTGGTCTTTCAAACATGAGTGTTATCTGATCACCCACGATGATACTTTGCTCCTGAGGACCTTTCCAATGTCTCTGACTAGACCCACGTTAGATTGGTATAGTGGGTTGCCTAGACACTCTATATTCTCATTTAATCAAGTAGCCCAAGCCTTCTTGGATCACTTCTCCATTAATATCATTAAGAAGGTTACCATGACTAACTTATACTCAAAGCATCAGTATGATGATGAATCTATCACATATTTTGTTGTTTGTTGGCATAGCCTGATCAATCAACTCACATTCAAACTACCACAAACTAAACTCATCGAACTCTTCACATGAGCTTGTGCTAGGCATATCTCAACAACCCTATAGGTTCAAACCTTCCGAACCTTCAACAAAGCATTCACTATGACACAAAAGCTAGAGATTTATGCTATTGAAGAGAAGAAAATCCAACTATGTAATAAGAACTCGTCATTCAAGTCAAATGATACCTCTTCTTCTTCAAAACCATAGAATAATTATTCAAAGGCCAAGGGGACTGATAATACAATGGTACTCATAGCCGGCCCAGCTCATCCATCAAATCAGGCTAGCCCCTCATCTAATCTCTCACCCATTCATACTTTTCAATTCATACAGGAACAATGGAAATATACCCCAATTGGGGAACCTTATTCTTCTGTCTAGGAGAATCTCATCAAAGCTGGGGCCATCACCCTTCCTCCTATGAAACCACACAATGGTTTTAACCCTTCTCACCCCTCACCTGCATGGTATAATGAACATGACTTCTGCAACTATCATTGAGTAAAGGGTCATAGTGACGGAAATTACATCACTTTCAAAAACATTGTCCAAGAAATGCTTGAGAAAGTTGAATTAACCATGGATAATCCTAACGCACCTGCTAATCAAAACCTACACATCTTAAAGAAACCCTTTCCTAAGCATGCCCCTTCTTCTGATCAAACTAGAGAGACATCAACTCATGATAGTCATACCCATGAAGTCCACGCTATTTTCAATTATGCACCCATTACTTCCCAATTACCTCCTATTCCTTCCATCAAGGAAATCCTAGCCCGAAGTCATCCACCTACACTTGAACCCACTTCACCTATCCCTCCACCCATAGAGGAACACCTTTCATCTCCTCCACCTACAAAGGAGCATCCTTCACCTCCTTCCTCACTCGTGGAGGAGCCTTCCGCTAATATCAAGGCTATTTCACCTTTGGCTTCTCCACCTAGAGAACCATCACCCACAGTACTTCTTCAATCCATGGAAGATACTTGTTTATCTTCTCCACCCACAGAGGAGCATCCATCATCTCCCCCACCTACAGAAGATCACCCACTAGCTCTCCACCCATCAAATATCTAGTAGAAATGCCTTTGCCTCTAGGTAATCATTCTCCATCGGCCCAAGATCCTACTGATGTACTTTCAACTCTCTTACCCACGAAAGCCGAAGCCAGAAAATTCCCCATCTATAAGACAAATTTTATGAGAATTTCCATTAGGTCCTTATCAACCTCACCTACAGATGTGTCGTTCTCATGCTTAGCTGATCGCTTAGATTATGTGGATAGATCTTTACTTGGGGACGTCTTCTGCTTCCTGTCTCAATGTAAATGCAAATGTCACTTACTGAAACTTCCACTATCTACCTAAAAATATTTTGACGAATTGAATCGAGAAAAACCACCTCTATCACAACTTCTTCCATGACACCCATCATAGCTTAACACACACCTTTACCCATAACCCAACATACACCTAAATCCAAACCCACACCTACGTTATCTTCCTCGACTAAACCTATTACCACCTTAGGGGTCACCCCAACCACTAGCCTTATTCATCCACCTATCAAACTAGATTTAGCTACATCCTCCAAAGTCAACATCAAACCTACTATGGAACCCAAACAGAAGAACCAATCCCATAGAACTCATACCCCAGCTGCACTAATCACACCTTCATCACCTTCACCCCTTCCATCCATATTAGGAACTCAACCTCCCAACATGGTTAAGAAACCTCCACCCGCCAGTAAACTAAAAATGCAGCAGCCCACTCCACCATTGCAAACCTAAAACATACCCAAGCACCAGCCATGACTTACACCCGCACCTATAGCATCTTTACCACCCATTCCTCCAATACCACTGGTTACTTCTTTACTACCCAAAACACTTCAGTCTCTTTCCCTCACACCTCCAGAATGACCTACATCATCTACCTTCACAACACCTCTGTTATCCCTGTGGGTAACACGCCCTCTTCCACCATCCACCTTTCCCTCTAGATCTTGTGTTCCCATATCTCCTTTACCCAAGAAGGTGCAGCCTAAAGACAAAAATCCACTACCCTCCAATAAGGTATTCAAAACAACCATACACCCTCCTATCAGTTCATCTACCATACCCCTACCCAAGCAAAACCACCAACACCTAAGATCATGCCAGCATTCAAAACCATAGCTCGACCAACTCCCCCTCCTGCAAAGACTGTTCCTCAAAAATCATCCACAACTATGCCCAAACCCACTTTCACTTCCCATTGTGACCCACTAGTAGGGTCCTATTGCAAAATCTTAGCCAACCTCCTTCATAATTTTTTCATCACATTACTGCCACTCAGACCTTATGACCCTCTCAAACCCAAGCCAAAATGGTTTGATGACACTAAAATTTATGCCTACCATCGTGTGTTAGGACATGATGTGGAGAACTACAAGGCTTTGAAAACCGTCCATTTCTAGCTATGTCCTTCTGAAGAAAATTTTGACGATGATGACCTTCTTGATGAGGACCCCATTTCACCAACACCCATTCCCACAACTCTTCCCTCACTGCCTACTCAATGACCCAGACCTTTGGCCCCACAGGTCCTAGAACCACCTCCGAGATTTAAAATTAACATGGTTTACATCAATGACCTCTCCAAACCCCCACCCAAATGTCGATGTGCCTAGCTCATCCCACAAATCTCCTTCCCGCCATTGGGATTTTTCCCTTCATGTCGCCATACCTTTCATGGCTCACCTACCTCCCCACCTCAGATCAACATGATCCACGCTGCTACCCGTGCTCATAAAGACAAAGGCAAGGAAAAGGCAACTGACTCACCAACTAATCCTGTACCCAACATACCATCTGCACCCACATGTATCCTATTTCTAATGGGGTCACACATAATGCGATGCTCAAACAACTACACCAATCCCCCCTCAAAATGTCCCTATATGACCTCATCCAAACCTCGAAATCCCATCGTCAAGCTCTCATGGAGGTCCTACAATATATTGAGGTTTTACCCAATGACCCTACACTCGTAGCCTCCATTATCACACCCCATCATGTAGCCTCTCTCACCAAATTTCCACCTTTATCCACGCCTCAACCTACTCACCAAGTAGCCTCCCTTAGCTTCTCAGAGGAAGATATCACACCACACCAAATTGATGACCCAGACCTAGCTCTCTTCATCTTTGTCCACATTGATGATATACATGTATGACATGTAATGATCAATGGGGGAAAAAGCATTAATATCATTTCATCCCATGCATTCACTCAAATGCGCATACCCGACAATTACATGTATAAACATCCTATCATGCTGTGTTCATTCAATGATGTTATCACCTCTACACTAGGCACTGTCATCCTCCATGTTCACGTGGTCCCCCACACTATTCTAGAGTTATTTTACATCTTGGAGGGGGAATTCCAATATAACATGTTGCTTGGAAGACCTTGGTTTCATGTCGTGGGTTGTGTTCCTTCCACTTTGCATCGTTGTATAAAGTTTGAGCATGAAAGACACACCTATACTATTCCAGTTGATCCTTCACCTTTTAAAACTTGCAATATTCTTTACCGACCCAATGACATGCTCATACCCATTAAGGAATCTACCTCCATGACCACTACCACTTCACCTACACCTCCACTTACTAATATAGTAATTACCTCAACCACACATGCCTCCTCCATTCCTACCACTGCCATAACCTCCATGGCCGAAACATTAGCCTCCCAATCCGTTAACTCCACCTTTGTGTTTACCTCCGACACATCATCTATTCTAGCTACTCACATACCAACCACCAATCCCTTAGAAATCATTTTTCAACACCTCTCTCTGGGGGAGTATCGCCTATATAGTGTCAACACATTCCTTAATCCATAAGAGTATGGAAGTCTTCACCAACACCCTCATTATGATCACCGTATATGAGAGTGCATCCTTTATGGTCCTCCCCACCTTTATACCCGTCTCACCTATGGGGGACTTGATGCTACCACTTACACACCAGAACCACCATCACAAACCTACCCTTTTTCGTTCGACCTCCAATCACTCACCAATCACCATTTCACCCACACCTTCCTACACCAATGTGTGTGGAAGGTTTTTGGTTTTGGTTTTTACAAGCAAGGCCGCCATACTATTATTCCATGTACTACCTATAAACATAATGATTGTAGTGGTATCAGCTTTACTGAACTGCCTCCCAAGAAGGCTCGCATTGAACTCATTGAGGACATCATCCATTCTCCACCTTCTTCACCACCATCACCACCTTCACTGACGGATTCGATGGATCTAGAATCCATTCCTCATAACTTTTTTTTTCACAAATACCATCTCCTTGGGGCCTCTAACTTATCAATGCAAGGGCGAGGCTCCCTCCTCTCTTCGATTCTTATATCCTAAAATGATTGATGATGATACACCTTCGATCAACGTCATTCAATGTCAGGATCATGAATATATACTCACCTACCTTGGTGTAGAATACTCATATATTCATCATTCGTTACCCTCTGAGACACAAACCATGTTGAATGAATCGACTATTGAGATCAACATTCATACTTAAGATGACCCACACATCCTAAAGATTGGTCAATCTTTAGGTGCTACTGAACAAGAATCCATCACCTCTTTTCTCAAAAACCATAAGCACGCTTTCGCTTGGTCTTACACAAACATGCCTAGTATTGACCCCACCATAGTGGTCCACAATATCATAATCATTCTCGATGTCAAGCCCGTCAAACAAAAGCTGAGGAAAATGCACCCTCACATTGTGCTTCTTGTCAAAGAAGAACTTTAGTGCCTTCTTTCCATTTCCTTCATATTACCCATTGATTATAATCATTGGATTTCTAACATTGTCCCTGTCGCTAAGGCGGTAGGGGGACTCCATATTTGCATGGATTTCTATGACCTCAATCTAGCTTGCCCAAAAGACAATTTTCCTCTAACTAGTATTGACCAGCTGGTTGACCTTACTCCTGGGCACAAGATGCTATCACTCATGGATGGTTTCTCAGGTTATAACCAAATCTTACTTGCCCCAGATGATCAACACAAAACCACATTCATCACCCCTTAGGGGAACTTTTGTTATCGAGTCATGCCTTTTGGCCTTAAAACTGCTGGTGCCACATATTAGTGGGCTATGACTTACATCTTCCATGAAATCATGCATTGTATATTGGAATATTATGTTAACGACATCCTTGCCAAATCTAAATGTTGTTCCGAACACCTTGCCATCCTAAAAACCATCTTTGACTACCTTATTAAAGATTGTGTTCACCTTTAGCCCAAGAAGTGTGTCTTCGCAGTCCTCTCAGGAAAGATCTTGGGATTTATCATCTCCTTACGTGGTATAGAAGTTGACCCTGCTAAAGTCAAGGCCATTCTAGAAATTCCTTTGCCCACTAACCTTAGATAACTCCGTAGCCTGTAAGGTAAGTTGCATTCTATTTGCCGTGTCATTTCACAATTATCTAATCGATGTCAACCAATTCATCATCTACTCAAGAAGGATGTCTCCTTTAAATGGGATGATGATTACCACAAATATTTTGAGGCTTTAAAACAATACCTTCTTCAACCACCTAAAGATGATCAACCCTTCTACCTGTACATCTCAGTTACTGATCACTCTTTAGGGACCATGCTCGCTCATCGTGATGAACAACATAGGGAGCAGGTGGTTTATTACATAATCTGTACTCTTTTGGACTACTAAACTTGATATATCCATCCTAAAAAACTTTGCTTATCCTTAGTTTTCATTTCCACCAAACTCTGCCATTACCTACTCAACCACAAAACCTATGTTGTGACCAACACCAACTCCTTACACTTCATGTATGCCAAACCTTACCAAAATCAACATGCCGCACGCTATCTTATGCTTTTAGCCAACCTCGACCTTGAATTAATCCATAAAAATTCCATTAAGGGCCAAGCTATTGCCTACCAATTGGCTGACATACCTATTTTTGAGGATCAACCCTCTAATTTTGACTTTCTAGATGAGTCAATTGCTACCCTTTCCCTGGATGAACCCGCTTACCAAATGACACTCTTCTTTGACGGTTCCAAGTGTTAGCGTGGGGATGGGGCTGGTGTTATCCTCATTCCACTTAATGGTGAACACATGCCTTTGTCTTTCAAACTTGATTTTGATTGTACAAACAATATTTCCAAATACGAAGTGCTCGTATTAGGTCTCCAAGCCACATACGCCCTAGATGTCAAATCAATCAACATCTTTGGTGATTCTCAATTGGTCATAAACCAAGTTAATGGTATATACCAATGTCTCAATGAGATACTTCAAAAGTAAACATCATGTAGACATACTTTTGACCACCTTTGACTATTATTCCCTTCAATCCATCCCCTGTTCAACCAATAAATTTTCTGATACCATGGCCTACTTGGCTTCTCAAATACCCACTTCGCCTGCCGATTCTAAAATCTTTGTCACCATACAACAACTCCAATCACCCTCTTATTTACCTTGTGAAATTTACTCCATCGAAACCATCGCCCCAGACTCGAGTGAACTTTGGTATAAAAATACTTCAACTATCTTTCTCTCTTCATCTTACCTCCTAATCTCACCCGCAATGGAGAATGCACCTTCCTTAAAAAGGTCTCTCGTTACATTATCATTGGGGGCCTCCTCTATAATCATGGCTTTGATGGTATTCTCTTACGATGCCTCACGAGTTCTGAAATTCCTTATACCATTAAGGAAGTTCATCATGGCATATTTGGAGGTCACTTCAGTGGCCTTGATGTTACTAAGCATATTCTTCACCTAGGCTATTATTGGCCGACCCTTAACCATGATTGTTGTGACTACGTCAAGCGTTGTGTAAAATGTCAAAAACATGCCAACCTTCGTCACACACCCATTCACCCCTTACAGGTCGCTTGTGACCTTTGGCCCTTTTCTCAATGGGGTTTGGATCTTGTCAGAGAGATCAATCCCCATTCTTCCCAATGACATCAATGGATCATCACCACTACCAAATACTACACAAAATGGGTTGAGGCCATACCACTCATCTCCACGAAATTTGAGAAAACATGTGAGTTCATCAATCATCACATCATTTTTCACTTTAGTGTTCCTCATCACCTCATCATTGATAATGGAAAACAATTCAAAAATAAAACATTGCAAAAACTTTGCAATGCCTTCAACATTTAGCTGAGTTTCTCATCACCTTATTACCCACAAACCAATGGCCAAGCCGAATCTACTAACAAAACCTTGAACAAAATTCTCATGAAATTGGTTAACGATACTAGGAAGGACTAGCATACGCACATTCATTTTTCCCTATGGGCATACCGCACTAGTATTCGCACTTCCACTACCATGACACCTTTTTCTCCAGTCTACAGTACATAGGTTGTTCTGCCTCTCAAAGTCCATATTCCCTCACTCCGCATTTCTCTCCATGACATGCTCAATGATAACAAATTTCTTCAGGATCGTTTAGCAAAACTTGACTTATTAGATGAATGTCGTCTTAATGCTCTTGAACACCTTTAAGTTTACCAAAAATTTATCAAACGTGCCTATGATAAACCTATCCATGAATGACCTTTCCTAATCAGTGACCTTGTCCTGAAAGAAAATCAACATGTAACTAAAGCAGAAAAAAGTAAACATGGAATATTTTCTCCTAATTGGCTTGGACCATACATAGTGACCCATACTTACAGATCATGTATTTATCATTTATCTTCACTCGATGGTAAACCCAAACCTGAGCCCCTTAATGCCTTGCATCTTCGACCATTCTACTATTGACTTTTAGTCCTACCTCACCCTTTTCCTCTTTCCATGCTTGTCCCTTGAGTGTTATCCACTTCCTACATCATCACTAATGATTAAATAAGAATCATGTGCATACCCATCACCTTTTGTCTTCTCTTAAATATGTGTACCACGGTGCTACACATAACATGATTCTCATGGATACTTTTTGTCTACCTTTAGATGAGATCCCATGGTCATTTCACCCTAATTTCTGAATAAGAATCCTATTCTTCACTTTGGTCTTGTCCATGACTTCAAATCCCTCACATGGGATCCAACTCCTTGAGTCAAACTTCCAATAAAAAGATGACTCCCTCAAAAGGACATCTTCCTCACTGCAATCACTGCTATAAAAAGACTACTCCCTCGAAGGACAACTATGTAAATCTCTTTAAAAAAAACCCTCACCTCAAAGAGTTAGTTTCTTCATCCCATATAGACTTCCCACATCGATAAGTCTATCTCAAATATCATTCAATGCAAAAATCCTTTTAGTTACGGACTTACCCATTTTGACCTTGGATCTCTTGCCCAAAGAGCATGCTACTTCATACCATATAAAAATTAACCACCTTTCACCCCTCTCACCATTCGCATTCCCCATTTCCTACTGCCTCAAGGGACCTCTTGGAAACAATGACATTTGGTGATCATGTGACTACCTTTCACTCTCAAAATAATCAATCATGCAATGTCTTTAGGGTCCTTACGTTCATCATCTCCTCCAAGGTATGACCTACTCGGTATGATCCTAACCAATCGGGTGTCTTTATTGCCCCCCTCTTATCTTTAACCCTTCTTTATTACATATTAATTATTTTATACAAGACTTGGTCCTCGAACGATTACCTTTACGGTAATCTTCTTCTTCTACCACAATTGAAATCAACTATACCAAGTTACCCACAACTCACCCACACCTAACATACCTACATCCAAATCATGCATATGACCTACCATCTCATTCTCATATCTCCTCATATTCTTTCCTAGCTTATGGGAGAACTATATCAGCCTGAGGTCCCTTTTTTGCCGGGGACTATGTAGGTAGCACTCCGAGGGCAATGGGGCCCTTGGAGGTTAGCTCGGCCACTCTCTACCCTAACCAATTCATCTTTCATCTTCCTAAATCACATTCTACCCTACCTTAGTTTCCTTTTTATATCACAAATTGGAAGTTAAAACCAAACAAACAACAAGTTGCTTAAAATTTTTATCATCATCACAACATACATTTATTATGCCTACCATTTCTTTACCATCATCATGCATATATTATAAAACATCTTAAACATGACCCATATCATCATTCATTGCACAAATTAATGACTCACAACCTCAACCCAATTTAAACTCAACCCCACACCTAATAGACCTAAACCTATGACCTGACTCAACCATGCCTATGACCTAACTCAAACCATTCCTAACACCAACCTGAATCACCATGCCTATAACCTGACTCAATCCATGCCTAACACACCTACCATAAGTCCATCTATGCATAAACCATCATAGTCTATCAAATAATCATAGTCTATCAACATCAAAGTACATCATTAGAATGTCATCCATCTCATCATAAAAATATTTGTGTATCCATCTAATATAGACTAATATCAAAATAATATACATCTCTCAAAATATCTCATATACAAGCCTCACCATCTTTGGCATACAGGTTGATATATGATCAAAATAATAAACCACTCTTGTATAAATCCTCACCGTCTTCAGAACGCAGGCTAGTATATGATAAAAATAATAAACCACTCTCGTATACATCCTCACCATCTTCATCACGCAATCTAGTATATAATAAACAATATAACAACTCTTCAGCACGCAGGCCGGTATATGTAAAAAATCAAAACTACATCAAAATCGAGTGCCATATATTAGACATCATCATGGCGGACATCCTCCATGTCTGTCTTGCCTATCCTCTCTGCCTCCTCGGTCCTTGTCTAACAACCTACTAACATCTCCCCACCCATCATAGGTGGTGGCTAGGTCCTTGCTGGTAAATCAACTGGAACTGGCCTCCATGAACTAGTGGCCTCACCCTAACCATGTCTCAAGGCTTGATGGCCCCATGTGCTCTCTAAGCTATGGATTCATGATCTGGTCCTCTCACTAGAGGCTTGTTGTGCCCTATACTCGGCATATGATAAACAATCTATCCCTTCCATTGTCAGTTGGTCCTCGTAATAATGGGGCCTCATCTCTCACCTCCCGCAGTCTAGATACAGGTATTGTCTATGGTGGCCCCATCGGCCTCTGACCCTATACCTGTCCTGTGGGACCTTGTCCCGGTGCCTATGGTGGTGCCATTGGCCCCTACCCCTGTGCTTGTATCTGGGTTGGTAAGGCCCCAATTTGTGTCTACGTCATGGCTAAATGGCCCTACAACCCTGTAACATGTGCCTGTAGGGAGGCTACCTAGCCATCATCACCATCTCTCATCTCCATCCCCACCCTAGGCCCATCTGGGCCTAAAGACTTGGCCACCTTTGCATGTAACTCAGCCACCTCTACCTCTGAACTAGCTAACTTACCATACAACCATACCCAACTGGGTAATTAGGGTCACCACCTGCCCTTGTAGGGTGTCTCTTTGCACTATGATAGCAGCCAAATCTAGATGCCCTAACCTGGGTGGTACTACTCATAAATGACCCACCCACCACTATCTATATTAGTCTGTCACTCCCGGCATCATCAATCCATTAGTCTACCAACTGCTCATCTTGTCTTGTGGGCACTTTCAGCTGTGGTAGAGGTAATGGCCTCTCCACGTCATCTCTCCTATACTGTGGGAAGGGTGTAGGTATGTCCTGTAGCAGCCCAAACTCCCATCTAAACTTGTCAACTAGGATCATCTCATGTTCCCCAACACAACGCTTCTCTATCCATATCAATAGTTGAAGGACATCTGGCTCATCATTGCATCCACCTATATGAGGGATAACCCACATACAGTCTCCATATGATGTCCACTCTAGACAATCCCTCCAGTAGTTTCCCATAGTATGCTACATCATGTGTAGCCATGTCTAATCGTCGTTGTTCAATCATGGGTACATGTATGTACCCAAAATTGTAAGGTACTGTACTACCAGAACAACATGACAAGTTCCGCAATGATGAAACAGGTCTCCTCGTAAGGTGTTCAGGATCTAGAAATGCCCTTGGAGTATGCGTTAACATCTCGCATGCCCCGCTTAGCCCCCGTGTTCTTTGTTTTCCCCTCTTTCCCTCTTTTCTTGGCCTTTTGATCTTCAGTGATGAAACCTGCAGCCCTACAGGGCGACGGTCCTGTAACCGCCGCCCTAATTAGAGTGGTGGTCCTGTATGCATTTTCCAGAAAGCGTTTTGATGCAACTCACATAAAAGATCAATGTTTTAACCAGCTTTCCTTGCCAACTTGGGCATGCATTTATGTTTTTGGTCCCCTGGAATAGTGTTTGGCCATTGTTTATGGTTTTTAGAGTTCAGTTTGGTTTTGATCTTTGGGTGAATGAAAGCTATAAATAAATGGTTTGTGCACAAGCAAATGGTCTGCCCCTCATTCACTTTCAAGCTCTCATTTTCATAGTTCAGTCTTTTGTTCTGTTTAGAGCCATAGTTTTAATTCTTTGCATGCTTATTTAGCATTATCCAGCTAATTGGTAAGCCACATATCTAGCTTGTGAAAACAGTGTTGTTGTTTTATCCATTCCATTGGAGTAGAATAGCTTAGGAAGCCATTAAAGTTGTAGGTTTTTCTCTTCAAAACAGGGGTAGTTTCAGGTTCTGGTCGCTTTATGTTGCATGACTCACAATAAA
This sequence comes from Taxus chinensis, assembly GCA_019776745.2. Taxonomy (NCBI): domain Eukaryota; kingdom Viridiplantae; phylum Streptophyta; class Pinopsida; order Cupressales; family Taxaceae; genus Taxus; species Taxus chinensis. Next base: position 604,471,506 of record CM034150.1, read on the forward strand.
ATCCCACTAGGAATTACATAAGCCAAGCTCTGTACTCTTGTGCTATCCCTCTCCTACTCGCATTTTTTAGTCTGTATTCTGAGCTGTCCTTTTCCCAATATCTATTTCTGTCGATGCTGGCATTACATGCTTTTTCTGGATCCACGTGAACACAAAAGAACAAGGAGATCACACTATAGGGGACAAGATCACACACACCAATCAGATTCGCCACTGTTCTGCATAATCCATGTTTTAACTTTCAAAGTTCTAGTTAGAATCATATCAAATAAGGTAGTTAATTGTTTCATTTCAGTAATTTCTATTCTTGATATTGCCAGGGAAGCTGTGAGGATTGATAGTTTCTGAGAAACTATGATTCCACTCCTCACTTCTGAGGTAGGATCGAGAATCTTGCAAATAGATTAGGAAAGTTATTGCATTATTTAGAATAAATCTACAAATTACACCAGAAAAATAACTACACTCGGTTATTTTTGTTTGTTTTAAAGTTGTTATTTAGTTGTTATTCCTAGATACGTTTAAAATAGCTGCTTTCCTTAAACTCTTAAAAATTTAAATGTAAAAATAGAAGTTATGTATGTTTTAGTTTTATTCCACGTAGTTAGAATTTGCTTTATTACAGTTAGATTTTAAATTTCACTTTGTATGACAATCACGGGATCTCAGGAGCCCAGGGAATACATATTTGAGCCAATCGTGCCTCAACCAAACCTCTTCACAACAATAGTTGACATAGACCAAAACTTCAGAATACAAGTATTCCAAACAACAATAGATTTACAACTGATCAGTTCTCAGTTGAGAGGGTTAAACATAGAAGACGACCAAGCATACACGTTTTGGTCAAATCAACCAAATTACAGATTACCCTAGATAAACATTCACATGACTATAGAAGGGTTCGAAAGAGAACAAACCTTTGGTTTTGATCCTTTGGTCCCACAGCCAGGTGCAGGAGACACTCTCACATACATAGATACTAGTCTAAGGATCCAGGTTGCACGAACGCCTGTGAGATATTCTGAGAAAATCACGCGGTTGTTGGTCCTAAACATAGAAGCTGAGAAAGCATATGAATACTGGATACTAGGAATCAGGGCTTGATTTCGTAAATGACCATAACAAAACCGCAACAACCAAGAGTCTACGGTTGTGACCCACAAGTCCCACAGCCTAACGAATCCATAATTCAATCAGATATAAGCATTGGCCTACGCACACTAGTATTCCAATCCACTCCACTTCCACCCATCATCATCGAACAATTGTCCTTACTAGATATAGCAGCTAACGAAGCTAGAGAATTCTGGACTAGGCCAAAGAATCATCCATAGAGTCAATTGTTTCCACCATCCACCATATGACCTTGTCTGGAGACGTACACGAAACTATCCCAAGTCATTTTCCACGTATTCCACAACCCATAGATCGAATCACGCTAGAGCTCGATATTGATTGGAGCCTTCGAACAGTCATCCTTGCTGATCGATCTATCACACTAGTCCAAGTTAGAAGGGCTTTCTTTGCCTTAGATTCACAAATTCCATTAGTGTGTGTCGAAGACATTAGACTGCCTAACTATTTTGTTTGCATCCCACGCATATTCCATCCCCACCGGCTGTCTCAGCACGACCTTGGGAGGTCGGGTACACAGAAGAGTTATTTGTAGATTCCCACGCTCGCTTGTTGCTTTTCCGGCGTACAGTACCCATCACCTGTACCCCACCCAAACCAATCTTAGTGGAAATGCGTCTACTTGGGGCATCCCTAGTGGGCACACACAAACTATGTATTCATACAACAGTGTAGTAAAAATTTGCAACATAAGCTGAACCTGCGTAGCCGTGCATATGCCCACAACTCTCTATATAACTACACCAGGAATGATGGAACCCAGGAAAAGAAGTTCTGATCCATCACCATTTCCTCTAACACCCCCATTAGGGAGTGAGGAAACCTCCCACCCTTTACATCTGGTAGTGTGAAACAACACACTACCTCCATCAATAAAACAACTAGCCTCGTCTCCTCTGGATGGGCTAGGTACATCCCTTCGTAACTCAAACTGGCACTATGAAATGTCATGTCTGTCAGTCCCTCTCCAAAAAACTATTAGCATCAACTCCTCCAAGGCCTTAGAGGAGATCAAGTACACCTGCATCCCCAGTATCGATAGCCGCATGATCCTAAACATGTCCTCCAAGGTGACTATCATCTCACCTGTCAATAGGTAGAATGTGTTGGTCACTGAATCCCATCTATTGATGAGAGTGACCATTAGACTCGGCTATCAGACTGCATGTCAATAGTGCCAAACCCTAATTAGGCCCACCTCCTCCATGTGTCACCACTCTTCAATGGTCGTTGTGCCTCGCACTCTCAAGATCAAGGGTGGCACCCTTTCTCTCATCCGCAACTGATCTCTCCCCTGTATCTAATACACACATCAAATTAATCAACCTTCATCATACCCATACTTTCCCTCAACACATCACCTATACCCACTGTCTCACCTCTTTCTTTCTTCCCAATCTACCTTCCTATCACATTTCTATCTCCCCCCCACCCTCACCCACTATCATTTCCCCATACCCATCTTTACACCCCGTCTACACTAGGTTTTTCACCAACACACCCTATTCTACCCTTCCCTATCTCACCCACTCAACCTAGGACCCTTTTTGACCCCTTTTTCTCCCAAACCTGACTAGTGCTGATTATCTCTAACCGACCCTAGTCACCCCTAAACTGGCATCGGTCACCTGTTTCATGACCGATACTAATTTAACCCTATCAACGTCAGCTAGCCCAGACCAACGCCAGTCACTGTCGCAATGAAAACTGTGACCCCCAAAACCCTACCATCTCAAAAAACTCCATCTCTTGACCCTTCTACCCACCCATTATTACCTACAATTTCCCTTAACCCCATCCTACCCCCTATTCACCCACTTACCTCTCTCCCCACTCCTATTCTACCCAATTCACCCTCCCACATTTCAAATTTTATTTTCCACCCCAAAAAAAACAAAATAAAACCCATTTTTTTTACCACCTGACCTCTCACCTAATCTACCTCACAAAACACAACATGGATTTTCTCCTTACCTCATCATGCTGCTGTAGCCAAGGTGGCACATCTGGCCACTACACCAGTGGCCCACCCGATCCCTCTCCAACCTCTACCATCACCAATCACTAACTGTACCTCCAACCAATCAAATCACTCAATCTGATCCTATGGACCTACCTCTCAACTACCAATCACCCACCATTCAAATTGCCAACTCATCTCTCCATTCCATCCAGACACTTTCCAACTTTCCCTCTCTCTCGTGTCATTTTGCTAATTCGCAAAAAGACAAATGATTTGCAAAAAATGCATATTTTTATTTTTTATAACATCCTCGACCTCATCAACTCCAGTTTTACCTTCATCGACATCAGTCACGTGCCCTACTTTACCATGGTTGGTTACCCTATACCGACATTGGTTACACTTGATAGGCATCGATCAACCTCTCTTCCACATTGCCCACACTTTCGTCCTATTACCTGGCCCGTCACTCTTTTTTCCCTCACCCATTGCTTACCCTAACCATTCACCTCACCCTTCTAACCTAATAATTTACTACCTAACCTCATCCTCATTTGGGGACTCATTATTTTACCCATAACTCAGCCCTACCCATGCCATGACCTAGATTATTGGACCTAGAACATCGCTAGTGACCTTTGACCTCATGTGTTCACTATACCTTGCAGCACTATTACCTGTGTAGATTGACCTAATGACCTTACCTTGCCTTTTGTCATGACCGTTTATCCTGACCTAACCCCCAATGTACCAGAACATACCTATTCCTACACCTAACCTGCGTCGTGTTTCCTAACCATATCCTATACCTTGGATACCGAAATCATGTCAACCTTGTTTGGATAAACCTATCAACCTTAGACAATGTTAATTTTTCCTACTTTTTAGCCTGGTATCATGTTGTAGTTTATACGTGTGTGTGCATTTGACTGTTACTACCTTTGACACTGACCCATTACCTAGATTACCCAAGTAGACCTTTTTTCCTTTTTTCCCCTGTTACCCACCTTCCTCTTCATCACATTCACCTTTTAATCAAACCACTCACCGCTTCTACCTTCTACCTCATTAGTTCCTGGTTTGAGGGGGATCACCTTCACCCACACCTAGGGCAACCACATCTTATTTTTGTTAGCGTCGCTTACCAATAAAAGATACATGACAAAAAGGGGCAAAATGTAGACACTAAAATTAGGTCACACTCCACTTGGTCCCCCATCAAATAAACACCTTGAACATATCCACCTAGCCATGGCCCCCTTCACCCCACTATAATATTAATTTAATTAATTTAATTAATTCATTATCCTCACCATATTTATTATTTAAATATCCTAATTGGGATAATGCCCACATATCCACCTCACCTAGACACCTCATCAACCTACCTCACCTCAAGACCTATTCTTAGTAAGTTGTCATAACTAACTAAGACCTACCCAAATCCTAAAAATCAAAGCCTACATTCCCTTTAACTATATTCCCACATGTTAGAAGGAAAATTCCATGCTAATCCATAGAGTAAACGAAACGAGATCCCAAAAAATCAAGGGGATCTACCCAGTTTAATAACCCTAGGAAATCCTACCCTAATTGACGTTGGTTACCCTTAACCACCATCAATTACCATTTAATCCCAAAAACAACCTTATTTCAAGGTTAGCACATTTCTAAGAGAGAGAGACATCTTTTGAGAACAAGTGACAAAACCAAAGCTACATGTAAGTAGAACCAACATCCGTATAAGCATCAGAACATCCATATCTAGCACCTGAAGTAACCACGAAGCAATTTGTGTTCACGAGAGCATCTGGGGAAGTGTCAGCACCACATCAAGTCCATTCCATTTGATCACTGACCATTACCAACTAGGCATCAAGTTCATACAAATAGTAAGTCTTGTTAACCAGCACCTATTCATTTGTCATTTGGTATATCCTTTTACATTTGTTATTAGTTTCTGATTTCATTTCTATTCCCCCATCATTTACCTCCATGAAAACTTGACCATCTTTTTATCCACATCCTTACATTTCCCCTACCTAGACCTAAATCATTCATGTGCATACCTTAGATCCATATGAATCTGGCCATTGCCCTTCCATCTTCATCTAACCCTGGATCCATCACCCAGCCAATTTTTATTGAGTTTCCTGTACCCCGACCATACCGATGCCGGTCACCCATAACCGTCACTAGTTAACCTAAACCGACATCATTCTCTATGTCTTTTACCAGAAACCTAGATCAGAGCCTAAAGTTTTAACCAAATACCCTAAAATTCCCATAACCTGACCCTGACTAGTACCAATACCCTGACAATGACATTGACCTTCATATTTAATCATAGCCTATCCTGTTGTGAACGAATTTGCTTATTCTAGAAGAATGAGATACCTCAATCATTTTAACTACAGTAGGATTTCCTTTATTTCTCGCATTAAGTTGTTTTAAATAGTGGATTGACAGTCGTCTAGGAAGTATCACACTTCCCGGATCTAGCACACGCTAGGCAGTCCATTGCATATATTATTTAACTTTTATTTAGTGGTCTTGTGTTCCATTCCAGGTAGTTCCTCTGAGAAAAAAGGAATCTCTCACAATCAGCTGTGGTTTCAGAAGTCATACATACACAACAATGTACAACCAACATTTCAATAGGTATTCCTCCTAGCCCATTACCCTTATTTGGTTCGTCAACATTCGAAGAAACGATATAGAATTAGGTGAAACAATGACAACCATTAATGGACCTCAAAATTGCAAGACTTTCTTTCTCCTCCATTTTAAAAAATATATATATATTTGATATTGGTTTTTTTTTCTGATGCTTCAAGTGCAATTCTGCTTCATTTCACCTAATAGTTTGACACGAAATTGGATTTTTTCTTCGTTGAGCCAGAAGTGGGATTTCTTAATTGTGGATGCTCTGTTGCACAGAAGGAGAATTTGAAGGTGTCTTATTGTTGGAATTTATTAGAGGAATTATATTAAAAATATATCTTGTTATTTCACGCATCCATTTGGGAGATTTCCTCAACTTCTCGTTTCATTGCCATGGAGTTTTCTCCATTTTCTCCTTCTATGTTATGTGCTTCTCCTTCTGTGCTTGCTCCAATTTTCCTTTAAGACCTACATACATTAGTGGATTGGAAGGGGATTACTTATGTGGCAGGTCTGTTTCAATTTTTAGCAATGTAGGAATGGTGGTGAGAAGTTACAGAGGAATAATGGAGAAAATTTTTACACGGGAGTGGAAGCAACTGGAAGTACTGGAAGCAGATGAAGGAGCAGTTAGATTTTTTAATTTTTGAAATTATGAAAGGAGAAGCTTGGGTGAATTTTTCCATTTTCTATGTCCTTGACCTCAAGGACGTGAGGGACATTAAATTCCATGGTGGTCCTAGAGCTGACATGCGGTGCTTGATCTGATGACAGGGAATGGATGTGAGAAAATTTGCTTTAAAGCACTAGGGGCTGAAAATTGGTCACGTGGAAAGACTCCCCATAGGGGCTGGGAAAATTTTTCCATTCTTTATGTACCTGACCTCAAGGATGTCAAGGACATGAAATCTTTCCAGGCTCTTGGTTCTGACATGTGTCCTCCCAGAAATTGACTAACTCATGAACTACCTTTGAGAAGGAAACTTGGAACGATGATAACTTGAGCTCCCGATGGAATGTATTGGTGAAATTTTATATGATCCTAACTAGAAATTTAATTTTTAATCTAATGGTGGGGTATTCATGTCTTTAATCATCCATTTTGTCCCTGAAAATCATAATTTTGATATGGTACTCCACTTATGTTTGATAAAAACTACCTGAAAACCCTATGCGCCAAAGTTTTGTGAAAAATATGATTTCCCCATCATTTAGGGATTGGAATCCTATTTCCTTTGATATTTTTTTTACTACTAACTCCATCTGAAGCTTCAGGAATCACCTTTTGAAGCTCAACGGTTGTTTTGGCCTATGCACTGACTAGGCCTGTGAACCCTAATTATAGCGAAACTACCCCAACTTCTCTGAGACCTTCCAAAATATTCTTGAACCATCTCCATTATGTGCCAAGACCTTTGGTTCACCTCCACATCCACTTAGTCTCTTATTCTTTACTTTGTGAGGTTGTTGTAGCTCTACGAAGGCTAGTGATAGCCCTTCCCACAACTGTATGTAGCTTTGCAAATGAACTCCTAAAATCACCTAGGGGGAAAGAATGGAATTTACTAAATCACCTAGGGGAATGGTATGAAATTATTTGGGATGTCATTTGTATTTACTAGACATATCCAGGGTGTCTTAGAGTGATAGAATTGAAAATTTTAACACAAGGGTATAGTTTTCATGCTTGGAAATTGTCGATTTCCCTGTTACACATTTACACAACAATAGATTTGTAAGGTAGATGATATATGTTTTGCACATGAATGTGAGAAGAGCTCTATGATTTCATATTGTCTAAGGGTAAATGATAGTTGGTTTATAATTCTATGACACTGTGCGAAAAATTATGTGATAGACTCATCTTCAAACTGTCTAATGGTGTACAATTCATTAATGGTGATTTTACACACAATGTTGATAAAGAAATGTTATAAAAATAATTGTGTGAGCTGATTAAAGGAAAATATCAAATATTGAGGGATTTTATTGTACCAATCTAATGCTGGACCAGCCAAAGACATGAGGAAAGTGTGGAGCATCAAGTCCTAATCGTGTGCGATAAGATAACTCATATGTCTGAATGCACAAAGGTGTTGTTGTGGATTCTCCTTGCTTTTAAAATTTGATAATTTTTACAATTCCCAATGTGGATGATACGGCGTAATTGGTACGAATGGATGAATTGGATCATTTCATATTTATTCATATGATAATGCAACTTTGGGCCCTAATGTGGCATCATCAAGTTTATCTAACCTATTCATGAGAGCATGCATAGGATCATTTGGTGAAGTGATAAACATGTTATGGTTGTGGTTATGATTGCATAACTTATGAGGTAGCTAGATAATAATGTTAGTGATATTGAGTGTGTGCTTGGGGGATTACTTGATGAATGTGAATTAAAGGTTGATTTTGGAATGTTTGGTAATGTGTCATGTTGATATTGTATGATTTTTGAGATTGGGTAGGTACTTGATGAGTATAAGTAGGATTAAATTATTATTGAAAGGGGTTAGACACTAAATAAGGAAAAGCACCTGTAAGAGGAGGTTGGGAGGTGGTGATATGTATGTGTGATGTGAGGGGATCATTTTTTTGAAATAAGGGATGTGATATTGGGACTGAAGAGGAAGTAGGAAGGGTAGTGGTGACCGTTGTATTAATTGGGTGAAGATTGGGTGGAATGGATAGGACTAGTTGAGTAGTTTGGTGGGATAGAGGATTATTAGAAGATGAGGTAAGCTTGTTTACTCAAAATTGTTGATTGGCATCAGGATTATTTTGATAAGGAAAAATCTGGTGAAATGGTGGACCATCTAGGGGAATTTGAGTTGATTTCATGAGAAGATAGTCTTGGAGAGCCACTGGATTGGAATCAAAGAGATCCTAGAAATCTAGGTCACCACGAGGGATAACTGGAGGTCTAGAATTTCTGGATGTAGAAGGAGGTTTGACTGGTCTAAACATGATGGAATGATGATATAAGAAGGGATTATTTTCTCCTAAGGTAGTTGTTTGAAAAGGGGATTCTGGGTGAGAGACACTAAAGAGAGGATTAATACTCATGAAAGAGGTAATCAAGGGCATAGATGAAGTAATTGTTGTAGTGGACCTCTGTTGAGTGTAGGAATAATTGTTTGAGGGGATTTTTTTTTCCATTATTTTGGCTGCTAAATGAGTAATTACAGGCATGAAACAAGAACATTTTTATGCTAACCAAACCAATCAATTCAAGTAAACAGTTATTTTTTATTGCTTTTTTTTAATGTGAAAAATAGAAAAGGGTATGGATAATGGGGTACCTAAGAGAAGGTAGTATATGTCTTGTTATAGGTTTGTTTTGGCTTGGGAGAGCCTTAGAAGGTTTCCTGTTGGGTGATGAAATCCCAATCAGTCTACCAAGTAGGATGTTATTTTGATGTTTTGATTGATTTGTGATTTTTAGATTGTGTGTGGGGATTGTGAAATGCAGTCAGTCAACCTCCAACTTAAACTATGTGAGCAAGCAGGATGCAGAAAAGAAAGGTTATTTTTAAAACCAAATTGAAGTTTGATCTTTTAATGAGGACACACACAAGAAATGTAAATACGATATAGAAAAGAGAAAATAAGGAAAAAGAGGAAAACCTGGATAAAGCTTTTCCTTTTTATTTGAACTTTAGCAAAGAGTGATCTAGCAGCTAAACCAACATGAGAAATTAAGAAGTAGGGCCTCACACTAAAATGTTAGTAGAAGAAAGAAGATAGAAAAGAAATGGATCACCTAAAGTATAGTCCCACATGGCGTGTCAAAAATGTTGGATAAGTTGCTTCGTTCCTAATCAAATGAATGAACTAGTAATGAAAGTAACTAAAAAATAATAACATGAAGGGTTTATGGTACCTCTAATGTGATATGATGAATGAATGAGAGCCAAGTAGTTGATCATTGTTGTAGTTGATGACTTGCAAATAATACATACTGAAAAGGATATTGATTATATGGAATATGCGGGGGTTTCCTGACAAAACATCTCCAAGAATATTGACCTTCCTTTCGTAAATTTCAACCCTATTTTTAAAGAAATGTTGAAGTAAAGGATTGATAAAGAAATTGAATGTAGAAACAGAAGTACTAATGAATTTGAGAAATAATTTAAATTGATTTGAAATCTGATTTAATTGATTTAACTATAAATGAAAGGTTACCTAGTCTGGGTTGACAGTGACCCAGCTTGGGCAGAAGTAGGTCGACGATGATATGTGAGATAATATCTTAATAGAAAAAGGAATATGTAGGCTTGCAAGATCTTGAGTGCAAACTAAGAGGTAGCAAGGATCTGTGGGTGCTAGGATATGACATGCAGAATGATCTCTTAGGCATAAAACACCAAACAATGGCAAAAAATAGCAGTAAGGAATGATTGATTGGAAAGATGGACCCTGGTCGATGGTGACCAGGTTAAGTTGACGACAATTATAGTAGAGTTAGGTAAGGTAGAGGTCAAAAGGATGAAATGGGAAACCTACAACTAAAGAAGATGGAAAATATTGTTGTTGAAGGAGATCTAGGTGTTACAAAAGCTTATCTGAACCTACAAAACATTAAACACAAGAAATACAAAGATAATATGATAAATATCACATAAACGACACAAAGAAGGTAATAAATCTCATGAAGGATGATTGTGATTGATGTAAGCACATTCTAAGAAGATTAAGGAGGTATGTAACTATTAAAGGAATGCTCTAGTATGAGATTCAATTCACAAGTCACAAAGAAGCTCCAAATTTTGCTTGCATTTGATTTATGATCCCTTTTTTTGGAAATATTTCACTTATTTTTATAGGGTTGAAGGCAACTAGGTTGGGTTCTCATTGACCATAGGGAAAATTTCCCCAATGGGCTAGGTTTTTTGTGTATTTAGCATGATTTCAAGTTTTTAAGAGTTCGAAGGGTTCTTTAAAGCTTATGTGTAGGATTAGATTTCTTTGGGATAAATCATGGGTAGTTAGGGCATAAAAATAGATAGGAATAAAGCTAGGAAAAAGCGTAGGATATGGATTTAGGATAAAATCATCCTAAATAGAAAGTGGATTATGGCATGATATGATGTGGATATTAATTAATTAATTAATAGAAGTTAATTAATTAAATTAACTAAAGGTGATGGGATGGGAATTTTAATTAAATTAAGGGGGTGTATTTAATTAGAAGGTTACCTAGAAAGGATCCTAATTAAATATGTGCACATAGGAAGACAAGGGTAGGGATACCAAATTTAGGTCTCTATAAGAGGCACAACAAGATAAGCAGTCCAGAAGAGAAGAAATGATAAAATTTTGAAGATATGGCCTCAGGGTTTGGAATAGATAAAATCCCCTTACTGGTTAAGCCCTCAGAAGAGGTCAAGTTTGGAGAACAAGCAGTGAAAATTGAGTTTACAGCAGCAGTAGTAGAGAAAGAATAGGAAACTGATGATCAACAATCTATTTTCTCAAAGTGTAGTGTGCATGATGGCACTATCTTTTCATAGGTTATTGATACACCACCAGCTGCAAAATCAATCAAAGAAGAAGAAGAATTAGCTCCAAGTCCAATTGAAAAGGAGCACACGGAGGAGAAAAAATCAGACTTGAAGACATTGAATGAAGATGACATCATTGAGAGCTTCTTGCTTTCATTTTGAGAATCTTATTTAGTTGATGAATCTATGATGGAGGGGGATATCCAAGAATAAATTTTTGTCCCTAACAACCCTTGTGAGTAGTAGGTTAAATATTTTGATTTAGCAAAACTTCATGTTGGATGAGAAAATTAGTCAAGATCAGTTTGGTCTTCAAAGAGAGGAGGAACTCCTAGGTGAGTAAAAAACTTCAAACACTTGCATTGATTCACAAGTGGATCCATTAGAGGATGCAATCAATCTCAAGGAGCTACGTGTTGAGGAGTTTCTTGTTACTAAAGAAGAGAAAGGAAACCATGATGACACCACTCTCATATTGGTCACCAGGGCAAAAGTTTAGTTTTATGTAGATGAGAAACATGGATAAAATCAGCTCATAAATAGTCACCTTTTCCAAGAATGTCTACAGGAAGACTTCCTTATTGAGGTTAAGGCTCTGAATAGTGGATAGGTTCAATGGATCAAACATTTCCCCATCAAGTACTTGGCTTCATTGAAGCCAAGGGAGAAGCCACAACCGGTCATGCTTATTTCCAAGCATGAGGGTGAGCATCAAAGCACCAAAGATCATCTCTAAGACCTCTAGAATCCTAATGAAAATCATCTTGAGGAGGTATCTTCTTTGTTTGTTTTTAATTCTTTGGATAACTTGGTGGAAAGTAGCTTTCATATCAACTTTTCACTCATGTACATGACCATGCTCATTACAACATTAGTTGCATGGTCCCAAATTTTGAGGAAGGGCAGCTAATTTTCCTTGCCAATGTTAGGGTTTGTTTGAGTTGATGGTTTCTCTAGTTAGTGTGGGGTAGGATTAGGTTTTCTTTTTGCACAAAAAATTCTTATACACACTCTACATGTCTCACTTGAGCATGTATGATTTTCTCTTTTTTATATAGTTTTGTTTCGTGGTTGCTCTAGCATTGTTCACTATGTTATCGGAAAAAAGGCTCAAAGTTGTAGGGAATAGTTGCAGTCTTCAAGAAAATTCAAATGCATAGCAAATAAAAATCAGATTAAGGATATATATAAATAATTTCCATTCTCTCATTCCTTCAATATCAATAATCACATTTGAGCTTCTAATGCCTCTTGTAAAATCAGAAAATTAGTCTTAGTGGAATTTGTGGCATAAAAAATAATAGGTGTCATAACAACAACAGTCCTTGACTTCAATGAGTAGCCTACCTAAAATCGCTCAAGGTATTCTTAGGTGTTAAGAAAAAAAATCAACCTAAAATCTTTCTTAAGGTCATCTTAGTTGTATCTTATGGATTTGAGGGAAACCCCCACCTCTAGTTCTCCTTGGGAAACATTTAGGATGGGGAAATTAGTTTAAAGTAGAAATCTCATTGCCTCCCCTATCAAGATATATTTCCAAGCTCTGCAATATTCAATAGTTGTTGAGAAACCATCAGTAATTTGTGATTCATACTTAGCAATAATCACATTTTTGGACAGGTTCAAGTTTGTATCTTCAGTCCCAACATATCACTTACAGAGAAGAGAAGAAAATAAATTTCCGATCAAAATAAATTTCCACTCATGAAAACCTTAATATTTTCTTATGAATATTAGAAATGAAAGTGGAAAATAAAATCCAAGTTCAATGGTGTTTCAAGATGATTTTGGGGTAAAAGTTCAAAGGTTAAAATCAATTCGTACTATCAGTAATGACTTCATGCCCAATGGATGCATTCAGATCACTGGTCAACCCATATAGTAGGTAGATGTCCCCGTGAGTCGAAAAAATTGCTATCCATTTTTCCCTTGAGAAAAAATGGATAAGGAAGGGTTGGACCCAAGCACTGGAAAGGGAATTTAGGGAAGAATATGAGTTTTATAGGAAAATTTTCATGTTTTAGGACATTTGCAATGACTTCTAAGAGTTTAAGAACTATTCAAGGAAATTTTTCCTCTTCTGGGTTTTGAGGAGACCCATGAACTCATTCAAGAGAGAGAATCAGCTTCGGGGGCCCACCTCCATGCAATTTTTTAAAAATGACCCAAGATGGGAGAAATAAATTTTTTAATGCCCTGCTATACTTCACATGCCCCCTTGATTTTAATAAATTCTAAAAGAAATGAGAAAAATCCAAAAAAATAGGAGGGGAAAAAAATGGTCTAGATCCCAACCATCTCACCGAGCTGTTAGGCAAGCTGAAGGGGCTCTGAGCTAGTTTGCAATATCTTTGAGCTACTCAGTGAGCAGTGGTGAATTCTTCATGGGGGGAAACACATGGATTAACTTGTCAGAAAATGCCAGCAAGCTCATTTAGATGTGAACAATGTTATAGTGTGAAGGTTTAGTGGGGAGTATATCAACACGTTGACGAGGAGGTCGTCGAGTAAAGTGGCGCCACATGAAGCTTTAGTGGTGAAGGATAGCCTGATGCCATAGTAAAAACTAGATCGAGATCAATATGGGTCAAGGTGATTTGGTAATTATAAGTTGGAGTAGTTTTTCAAAGGGCTCAGGATTTGGGCTGGAAATATCACCCCCCAAAGTCCAAATTTCATACTTCAGGATTTCGGGGAATCAGAGAAAATGGTGAGCGAGTTGGAAAATATGGCTGGGTGAGTCTAAAACCCTAGAGTCTGAAATGGTTTGACTCGGTCAGTCAAGGTGTTAGGTAGAGAGCTAATTTTTTGTTTTGGGGTTTCATGCTTAAGAGTTTGGTGTAACTCAGTGGGATAAAAGCTCTTATGTGGAGGAATTTCTAAAGTCCAAAGTCCAAAGTCAGACTTTCATACATTCAGATTTTGCATGACACATTGGTTGATTCACTCAATCAAAATGTAGGAGTTAAGGGAAGTTACAAGGATCTCATTAGGTAATTAGAGGTGATTCCACATGGAGAACAAGTCATGCATTGAGCCATTGATAAGGAGTTTGTAGCGATTAATGTGAAGCGATCCATTTTTGGGCTTAGCGGGTCCATAACATAGCGAGAGACTATGAAACCCAAAACACAAAGGGAAGCTGTCACAAGAAATATTCCATGAATATAACATAGAGAGGGTAAACAGATTCACTGAGGTTCCCACCATAGTCAAATGTAGGAGAGCTCGGTACCAGCTCGACAAACTACTCACCAAAAACCATGCACAAGGCTAAAATGGAAAAAGAGCCTCCCCACTAAAATCGACATAACTGTCACTATACCCCACATTATTTCAAAAGGTTATAGTTGAAGGAAAGAGGATGTATATTCCTATAGTATTAAATCATCAAAAATGTTTTTTTGGAGGATCTAATGCTCTGAAAATTATATAAACTATCCCAGATGTGAATAGTGCTCAGGTAGGTGAAGGGGTAATAAATGAGGTATGGGCACAATTTCTTCTCCCATAGGGTAAAGTAAAGGAGGCATGGGCATCATCAAGGGCTATCATAATGTGATATAAGAAGGCATGGTGCCCCCCCCCCCCCCCCCCCCCATGAACTCCTAGAAATCTGAATTTCCCCTTCTCTCTAAAAACTTCTTCCTATGAAATGTGAAAGGGAGCTCATTTACAAGAGTTGGACATTTTCCTCTATGTTGCTCTCCTTATATTCTTCTTGCATGATATTTTTAGAGTTTCCAAGATTTCTCTCCTAAGAATTATAATGGGATCCATGCCTTCTTCCTACTCAATGATGTACTGTGCATATTCTTGAGCAATGAAAATCAATGTTTTGTGATCATTTTATCTATCCTTGCATGGTTTTTATTGTTCTTTATTGCCTCTCATTATTATAAAGGATTTTTGTGCCTTTTAATGGTTTCATTTCAAGGTTTTAGAATATATTTTGTTTATCTAAATATGGTCTTGACTGCATCTATCGTCTGTGATGCTTGACCATCCTCCCCGCACTAATTTTCCTCTATTTTCATGCATTGTGTATTGTCTAGCCACACCCTCTTTTCTCGGTTCTATCACCACCTCTTAGGGTATGATTTCCCTTTTCATGCACTCTTTCTCTCACTGTCTCCTTAGAATTACTAGGATATGCTTAGTTATATGTTTTTCTGCATTTAGGAGTAGCATAGTGCTTAATTTAGGAAGAGAAATTCGACCTTCTCTAGAGGTCCATTTCAAGTTCGCAAGTACCATAGCTTAAGATATGGTACCCATGTTACCCAATCACACTAAATGCCTCAGTCATAAAAGATAGCAATTTGGGGGGTGCTTGGATGTGGATATAACAATTCTTCATCACAAGGAAAGTGAAAGGCACCTAGGGTTAGTTCACCCTCAAATATTTTTGCGTCGTAACTTGAACTACTGCGGTGCACAATAATTATCACACCTTTAACTCATCCACCATTTCACATAATCATTATCTATGCCTCCTTGAACATAGCTATAATTATTCAAACAAGTAGTAACAAAATTCAAATAGAAGGTTCACCCTTGTGTATACTGGCATGGATGTATGTACCAAACTCACCTCATTGATGTGTACTCAGATATCAAAGGATCTGCAATAAAAATATTGAAAAAAATTGATATTCCAATAAAATAAACACAACAAAACAATGGAAATCAATCAAAAGAACAATATTTTATACCATGTGAGAATGTGATCCAAGATCAAGCACTGATAAAATATAAATGCACAAAAAAAAGAAAATTTTAGAGAGAGAGAGAGAGGAACCAGACATGATCCAAAAGTTATCTTGTGTATTCAATACAGTCAAAAATAGTTTTATAAGTGTTATATAAATAGGACGTGTAACTGCCACCTAAAAAGGTGGATAAGTGTAATTCCCATCTATCCCACTGATAGATGAGCAAGCTACATACATGTGTAGGAAAAATCACACAATGGAAAAAAACCAAAGTAACACATATAAGGTCCATATCATCTCATCTCCATGGAATATATAAATATAGATACCAGAATCTATCCCCCACTACCTCTCCTCTCTCTAATTGTAGCATCTTATGGCCATCTACAACTATTTTTATTTGCATCCCTATGGATTTCACATAGAAAAAATACTCATATATATAATATAATAGAATAATAATGGGACAAATTGTTTGTTGCACTCTCACTTTCAACGTCTAAAAATCATGGGCTAGTTGCACTCATATAGTTTTACAACAGCTAAACAATATACCCTCCTCTAGAGAATTCCTACAAGCTACTAATGTAAAATTAGCACTCCATCTGACTTGTGACATAGAATCTGTCACAACCATCCTAATAATTCATTCTAGATATTCAAATTTTATTAAGCATAAATGGTTTTGAATCAGATAACTAGTGACATCTAATCATGGTACTCATTAGATCATTTTCCCAACCATTTCAACTCCATCCTCTTTTATGTAATCTCAGGCACATTTTAGAAAATGTGCACCCCTTGTATTAGAAGTTCAATTATAGCATGGACATCCTATAAAGTAAAAGTCATCTTAATAACATCTCTTCTAGCATGCCATCTAAAGGTGTTGATATGATACTCCTATGCACCAATAAACATCTTGACCAAATTGATATCTAAATAGATCCATACCATATGCATAATCCCTTCAAAACCCAATAACTAGAGTTGGACCCTATATGTGGTAGATAATATCTCTAATAAGGTTGGAAATCATGCCACATCAAATATTCTCTAAAGCCATATCCTTTGTGAAATCTAAAAAATATCTAAAAACAAGAACCAATTAGTCTCAGCAATAAAAATCATCACAAATCATTAATTAACACTACAAAATCAATTCACAATAATTTTATGGTATTATTTGTACACAAAAAATGGAATCAGTTAGCCCAATAATTTCTTACAACATCGATCATCCTTCCAAATTATATCAACTATGTTATAGCATCAGAATCCATCGGCCACCCTATGACGTCATCTTCCTACCATGGTTGAATTCATCTACCAAAATTTATGCACCATTTTCTCATTTATATTCACAAATGAACCTAGTGATACTTAATTACAAAACATGTCCAAATATACCTCTATTTTTACCCAATCTACATTTTGACTCTCTTTAGGAAAATTTTCACTAATCAAAATTTCCCCAGGAATTCTACACTTCTCTACTACTACCCTTTCCTAACTTAACAAAAATCCTACCCAAGAATTCACCACAACATGCCCTCCTTAATTATCACCTCATCCACACAAACCATTTCCTCTCATTCTAGCCATCATCATTTGTTTCATCCAAATCATACAAACCATATCTTTAGAACTCTAAAATCAATTCACGCAAAGTAAAAAATGAGTGGGTTGAATTTCTAATTATATATTTCAATTGAAAATTTTGAAACGTTCTATCATGATATTGATATTACTTTAGACTATGATATCTTTACACCCATAAATCCAATTTCAATTATATAAGAAGTGTCATGATTGTATTCTTGAAAAAAACCTCCAATTGTAAATTACATGCATTTTTATGAAAATTATAGATTTTACAAGCCCATGGTCCTTACTATCTAATTTTTTATTAATCCTTCTTTCAATAAAATCTATTCATGACCTAATTATGATCTACTTCTCTTCTTTATCTAAAATTATCCTACTATCCTTCCATGAGTTCCCCCTTAACTTAGGGTTTATTGATTGTTTATCTAATTTATATTCTAGTGTTTCTTTGTAGTTGTATATTACTTGGGTTATCATAAAAATTCTTTCTAAACCCTAGTGATTAACCATGGCCACAATCACAAAAAGTTAAGTATACAAGTATTTATTTTATTTCATGTTTTTATCACTTATGCATTGCTCTTTCATTTTAGTCATTTTAATTTCTATGTTGCATTTTTTCTCAAACAGCATCCCCTATACACTTTAAATGACACATGATGATCTTCAGTTGGGGCATATGTATACACCTAACTATACACTTTTACTTACTTTGGCTCCTTTTAGGCACTATTGAAACATTGGTTTCCCCAAAGTGATGTCCTTAGAGTAGGATCATGGAGTAACTAAAAATGTTTACATGTAGTTTTCTATGGTTATATTGTGTTGATTAGTGGTAGTACTTATGAAATAGACTTTATGTGTAGTGTAATTATATCTCATTTCACATGTTTTCATGCCTCTACAATAATATCTTATAGCCTTCCTATGACATCCCATTATCATCCTCTTATAGTCACCTTCATACCTAATTTCAGTACACACATACCTTCTTCATGTCACCTTTGCAGTATCTCTAACTATCCCTTCATCTGCCATGAATTCCTATCTTATCCCCATGATATTGCATTTCCCAAAGTCAATGGTATCTATACATTATGGAAAATCACAAACAAGATGGTAAAGATTACAAACCTTCTGTTTTAAGAATCCTAATCCACCTAAGATCAGATCTACTGAAATGGAAAGGTTTTGTGATACCCTTTGTTGGATCTGTTGGATTGTAATCTTTTATGGATTGTGGAGGCTCTAAGTAATCTAAATGAAACGTGATAAGTCAAAATCAAGTTTCATTGATGGATTTTTCATGATTTGAGAAGCATAAAGGTATGAGGAATTCTTTGATTCACCAAATGAATATAAAACATAGCGCATACATAGATTCTGTTTAAGTCCTCCTCACTTAGAGGCTCAACATATGGTGTAGACTTCCCATTTTTCAAAGGTATCACAACCCTTTCCTCTTTGTTCTCAAAGCTGATATACCCCTTATTGAATCTCAAATCAGCATTATTCACATAGCACCAAGGGTGTCCAAGCAAGGCTGAAAAACTGTCTACTTCTGCAAGTGCTAATGCCTCAAAATCCTCAATGAATTTGGACCCTTGTATGGTTATAGATGCATCCTTCAAAACTCCTATGGGAGTGGCCTTAGTCCTATTTTCCATAAACAACACATTAGATGATGGATGCAATGGAGGTCTCCCCATTTGTACCTATGCATCTAAACTAAGCACATTGACTTCCACACATGTATCAATCAAAATATTACTCAACAACCATCCATGTACAACAACATTCAGAGTGGTCTCTTTATCATTGTCAATGCTATCAAGGGGAAGATTTGCATGTAGGATCTATTGTTCATTCTCAGTGCTTTCACATGGAGTGTTCCCCTTAAACCGATTCCCTAATAATGGAATAATATTCTCCTAGTGCAGCATTTTACAAACCTCTCTGATGTCATCAATATCAGAGGGGACCTTCCCTGCTTCTTTCTTTTGTTCAATATTTCTAGACTTCTCTTTTAAACATTGCATTTCACCTTGAAGATTTCTAAGGACCTCCATGGTCTCTTAATAGACTTCCTTCTGATTGGCAGGATCTAGGTACCTTGCATGTAGAACCTCCTCCTTAATGATTGTAGGCTTTTGGTATGATTCCTCTCTTTCTTGTGCCACTTCAACATTTTTGGTAATCTTCACAGTTCAAGCCTCAGGTTCTAGTGTTATCTTGGGCATCCACTTATTTTCCTCCATGCACTGGATCCTAACCATCCTTACACCTTTATTTTCCTACTTATGTTGTTTACTGAGATGCTCATATAATTCCAGGCACTCCTCATAGCTATGATTCTTTCCACAGAAAGAACATGTAACATTCTAGGGACATTCACACCTATAATTATCAGGGGATCTGCATGTATATCACATTCCATAAGGAAACTCGCTTCTTCCTTCACCATGGCCTTGTCCTCCATATCCACCTTAATATCCACATCCTCTTCCATGACCTCCTTTAAAACAACCCTCTGTCCTATCATAGCACAGTTGATTATGATCCTGATCCTGGTACTCATTCTTTTTCTTAGAGTTATTTATTACACTTTTCTTTCGTACCCCAATGTCTATAGCATCATGGATCTGACCAATGAATCAAAAATCCTTAGTATCATGGGTTGTGGACCTGTAAATCTTGCAAAAGTAGGATACATTCTTCCTTATCACGCAATGTAACAAAGGAAAGTGGCTAGCATCATGATTCAAATGACATATTTCATAGTCTAACAATAATGAACATATAGATCTGCAAGGAAAACTATCCTTGGTGTGACCTTCCACTTCACAATTTGTACACCAAATCCCTAAGTTCGTTTCATGAGCTGAATTTGCCGATAATTTTTCTAGCTACTTTGCCATGGCTACAATCTATGCCTCTAAGAATGGACTAACATGAATTTCAATGCTCCCAACTACCTCAGCATGTAGGGCTACCTCCAATGCTTCGCATAGATTAGTGTATGTCTTATGTGACAGGGCCCTTCTAAATGGTGTAATCAATCCTCCAAAAAAACATTGTGCATGCTGGTTGGAGTGAATATCATAAGACAACTTAAATAAAAGTGTCTTAAAGTGGGCATCATACTCATGTACACTCTCAATAGTGCCTTGTTTGATATCTTTGAGTGCATTGATACTCTTCTACTCAAACTCAGGGATATAGAAATCTTTTAAGAAAGCATCCTTTAATGTCGCATAATCCACTCAAGTTTGATCAGGTTCAAAATTTCTATACCAATTGTGTGCTCATCCCTGCAAGGTAGTAGCAAATTTACTTTACTTATGCTCAGAAGCTATGATCCCGTTCATGCGCCACAAGATTTCACACAGATGCACATGTTTGGTTGCATCCTCTAGACCCCTATACTTTGGGAGACGAAGAGACATCTCCATATAGATATTCTGTGGTTACTGCAGGCCTTGACCACCTGATCCATAAACTCATGTGTTTCCTTTTCCTCTAAAACCACTAGATCCACTGGAACTACAACCACCTCTACTTCTTGATCCTCTACATGTAGTTGTAATATGACCTGTAGATGTACTCCCCTATTCTCTGATAGTAGTACTATATTGAACCCCTAAAGTTTGTGAGGTAGTTCCACTTCTAGAGGTGAATCCAACATTCTACATGCTCATGTTCTATGTGGATGATGCACCAAAAAAGGTTCCTCCAAATAATGAATTCTTCTGAACTGCCATTGATGTGCTTGCTTCCTAACTTACTCTTGCTCTCCTACCTCCCAAGTTATCTTTCTAGTTACTTGTCATACTAGATACTGGAAAACCAAGTGTAAGGGATAGGTCACCAGGTGGATTAAGATGCATGCCCATGGCCTAGGTAGTCTTTATTGGTGCACTTCTATGTGAATCCAAGGGGGGATCTCTATCATGCTTTCCAAGATGGGGGATTTCTTAATGCTCTAGCTCCACGTATTCTAGGTGAGCTTCAAATCCTTCATGAGCCATCTCTCTGCTCAACACCATACTTTCTACAATGGTACTTTGCTTCTCTATCTCCCTCGCGCACGCCTCATTATACTTAAGCCACCTTTCCTCTCTTTTCCTTTCTACCACTGGGTCTACCATCTTTCACCAAACCTGTTCCTACCCTTGTGCATGGTGAGGTTTAGTTAGCCATCAGTTTACTCTCCAAGTTCAAAGTTACCATCAATATCTACATCGCTAGTGGGATACCTTGTAGATATTCTCCTCTAAGATACCATAAAAACTGGAATATGATGAAATTGAATATTCCAAAATATAACTATTTAGAACACCATAAAACCACGTATCCATAGCGTCAGTCCAAATAAGATCAGCATCATAAAGGGCCTGAAATTATTCCTGTGTCCAGACAAGTGCGTGATACCTCAAATTCTTCTTAGATGAATAAGAAATCAGCCACTCATATAATTCTACTGGAAAGATAGCAAAAAATCTCTCATATAAACCATCATAAAAAAAAAAATTTCTACCCAAGTGCATGCTTTAAACTCAGATCCAATGCTGAACCATCATGCATATTCTTCCTCCATAACATGTATCCACTCCTCAATACTTGCTAGAATTAACCAGTACATCTTCTTCGTGAACCATCCTGAAAAACAACTGAAAAATATGTCCCAGCAATGGAACCAATGATGTAGCCTAGAATTTACCAGATAACACCCTAGACACGTTGGCACATCACTCATTCTAGACTAAGCACTCACCCAAAGTGTGCAAAGGTACCAGGTCCCTCTTTAGGGTTGTTGTAGCTGGATGTTATTGTGATGAATGTAGAAACATATAGATCCATAACTAATCCATCATTCTAAAATGCATGCCATATTCAGATCTATGAAAGAACAAGCTTAAACAATAATCATGATTGAATCAAGAACATGCACTACTCAATTACACATAGGAATGACACTTAGATTCATCCAATAACTTCCATCTATTAATAAACATAGAAGCTCCTTACGATAATGGCATTCTATACCAATGCACGCATGGATCTGATACAATAATCTAGTCATATGTACATATCTCTTTATGCTTACCTCTTACGCTCTGCATATACCTATCTCTCTCTCTCTACTACTATGTGATTCACATCATATATATAGGGTGGGGAATTTACCTTCACCACTTATCTATTCCAAAAATAGGCCACATGTTATTAATAGCCACGCATCATTTACAGTCATAGCCACACATGAAAGTGTGTTATTTATAGACCTCTTATAGTTAACTAAAGTTACAATCACATTCTTAGCTCACCTCCATGAAAAATGCTTCGATCTAATCCTCTAAAGATAGACAATGCTTGGTGTGCACATATTTGCATCGTTGGTGTGTTCTGCACGCCATATTCTAAAAATAGGTCTTCATGCTCAAAATCAGCTAAGTCTTGAATGTTGAACTTTTGCTCTGTGCATGCATTCTTCCTATCCATTCACACCCTTAAACCTGGCCTTCTTTCCCATGCGGACTTCTTGTGTGAGTTTTGTCAAGTGTTCTCTGATCAACACAGCCACACATGCAAGTACACTAATAATAGATTTATCCTAGTTAACTATCAGTTACAATTCTATCTTTAGCCTGCATCCATGTAAAGTGCTCCATAGCCACTCTTCCAAAGATATCACATGCGTGTTGCGTAATTCTTCATCACATTTGTGTCCTTTACACGTCATCTTCCAAAAATAGATCATAATTGTGAAAACAACTAAGTCCCGAATCTATCTTTCACCTCCTCACGCGATTCCCTTCCGATCCTCCTGCACCTTTGAACACACTCTAATATTTTGTGTGAATCTTTTTTATGCCTTCTATTAAGTGTTATACATTATCTGTTCAACATATACTATCCATACTCTCCTAAATTGACACATAACTAGCTAAGTGCAATTGTTTCCTCTTGTTTTGGAAATTTTTATATCAATAGTTACTTTTGAAATCATTATTCTGATTTGTACAATTAATGTTGGAATTTAATTAAATTAGAATATTCACCTATGACATTATTCATCCTTTTTATGTATGCTAATTAGAAATATTCTAAAAACTTAATAAGGAATGAAATATTCCCTTCTTAAAAAGTGAAATCATTTAGTACACCCGACATTTTATAATCAAACATCATATCCCCGACCCTCGTGGCCTTAGGGTTTCATTTTTTGGTTATGATCTTCAATATCCTTTATTCATCATGCCCCTTCCTAATAAATGTTATGATCTTCATCTCCATCCTAGGGTTCCCATTTCATTTACTAGTAGGGGCTACTATCCCTATGACGAGGTCCATGCCAAGAATATGCATTTGAATGAAGTCCCTTATATTGATCCTAATTTTTATATGGATGATGTATATCCTAATTACATTGAAATTTAATTTTAAATCACTCATGTTAATATTGATCATCCACCTCGATTTTGTTCTTCTATAACCAATTTAGTAACAAAATTACATAATAAAAAATAAACTGGGGGGTAATCTATCATTTCCTCTCTCACCTTAATCTCTTGTGGCTAAATAGGGCGTTCCATTTAAAGGGTATGAATTAATTAAACAACTTGAAATAACCGTACTAAGATATTTATACTTAAATTACTCCAAAGATCCCATGTCTACAAAGACATATTAAAAGACAATTTTTTCTCTTTCACATTGGATATTGACACTCATCCACCTATCTTTGTTTCTCTCATGGATACATTTAAGGCACTTGAAAAGGATGTTACTTTTACTCCGTCTAAAATCCTACCTAATTCTGATATTAATCGATGTCCACCTTTATTAATAATTACATGTATTCAAGTATTCTTTCTCAAAAGGGTTTTAGTAGGCAATGGATTTGATCTCAACATATGTCCTTAATCATTTCTTACAAATATGGGTGTTTCTCTTGTTATAATCAATCATTCTCAAACTATTTTGTGAGGCTTTGATGACATCACATGTTCTACACTCGAGACTATTACTTTTGATATACTTTTTGGTCCTAAGACATCACCTACTACATTTCACATCATGGACATTGATTTGCAATATAATTTACTCTTAGTACATCCTTGAATTCATGATATGCAAGTTGTATCCTCTTTTTTTTTTTTTTTTTGCATCAATTTTTTACATTGTGACATTGAGTATACTTTACATGTTGATCCCGATCCTTATAAATTACAAATTATATATGTCTAATCCAAAAACACCTTTACTCACTCCTCCACCGTAGTATATTCCTATGGATAAGTTAGAAACATATGTTGTTGGTGATACTAGTGCTCCTACTGAGAATTTATTGTATATACCTCCACATGTTGAGTCTAATACACACATTCCTCTTATGAATCCATTAGAATATTCTATCTCTAGCACAACATCTAGATGCACCTGAGTATGATACCTATAGTGATGATGGTACACTTCCACTCATGGTTGATAATTTACGCAAACTCAATTTTAATCCTATTGATGCAAATGAGTCTATGTTTCATTCTCTCTTTATATCCACTAGATTTGAGCATTATCCTCTTAAGGAGACTTCCCCTATATATGACTTCAAATTCCATGACCTCCTTGTCCATGCATGTTTTTCTTATGTTCTTCTTGTTTATTCCCCAGTATATTCTAGCTTTTCCCAAGGGACCAAGTCTCATGTATCTAATTAATCACACAATAATTTTATGTAATGTGTGTGCACATTGCAGAATTTACAATAGAATGAAACTTATTTTTCAATTTCACATTGAAGTAAGGGGTAATTCCTCAAATTGTAGCTTCCTTCACAAATTTCACATGCCATAAGCATTCCTTTCACACTATGACAAGGGAAGGTTATCTTTGTGTGGACTTCTACTTCACAATTTGTGCACCATATTATGTTGCATGTCTCCCTAGCATTGTTTGTAAATAGTCTCTATAATTAGATCACCATAGATGTGATTTGAGCCTCCATGAATGGGATAACCCTAGTATTTATACTTCTAAATGATTTTGTGTGTAGTGCCACATCAAGTTCTTCTCTTAGGTCGATTAAGATTTTTTAGGATAGGGAACATCTAAATGGCATGAGAAATCCTCCAAAGAACCATTGTTTGTTTTATATAGCATGTATCTCATAAGATATCTTAGAGATCAGATGTGTAAATTCCACATCATATGAATGCATGCTCTCAGTCAAATATTGTTGTATTTATTTGAGAATGAAGTTACTTTTTTATCAAATTATAAATATAGAACTCCTTTAGAAATTCCTATTTTATTTTTTCGCAGTCCACATGTCTTTTTTATCATACTTCATGTACCATATATGCACATGATCTAGTAGGGTAGTAGTAACTTATCTTTCTTTTCACTTAGGATAAGTTACCAAACTATTTTGTTTCTAGTTTACCACTCTTCAATATGACTACGCATGCTAGTTGATTCATCCTGGTATGTAGATAGTAAATACTCTACACTATGTTAATTTATCATACTAAGGAAGAACCTTAGATTTTTCACCTGAGGCACAAAATAAAATTGGTCCCCATCATGTTTATCCTAGACATGAAGTGTTCCACAACTAGTCCCTACTTAGGAGACAAATAGTCATTACCATTAGACTATAGAAACAAAATCAACATTATTAAATAATTACTCATGTGTAAGAATACCATATTGACACCAAAATCCTTTCTCTTCATTTATTAAACATAGCTCTCATACATCATTTATGCATATAAAATATTTCATAAAATTTCCCTATCTCTCTTGAATATATTCATTTCTATCTTTGTGTGTATGTTTGTCTTACATTCATCCCTCAAGGGGGTATTTATACTACCTGGGTATTTCCCTTTGTTATTTTGAACAAGATTTATATCATCCCTTAAGTTAAATTTACAATAGTTTAACTAACATAAAATGGGTGGTACACATGCCACATGACACCACATTTTTCTCTCATGAATTGAATGAAGGACTTATCACTTTGGGAACTCCAATATACTAGTTAAATGTTAGATTGTATTATGGTCATGCATACCACTAGTTCCACCTTGCCACATGTGGACTTAAAATTGTGGTTATTTTGAGATATTTTGCATTCCTTTCCATGCATTGATCTATAAGTTCCATGTTATACATGTGGTTTTTTTACCTAGTTCAAAAAATGAACACAAAATTTTATCATAACTTGCAAAAAGGTATGTGTGCTCTAAAATAGTTGTCTTTTTAATACTTAGCCAAAAATTGTATATGAACCTTAACAAAATTGGAGCTCAATAGGATCACATAAAAGAAAAATATGACTATTTTAAAAATGACTAGGATGATGATTCATTTTACTTAAGTCCATATTTTTTGTGGGTAGAAACTTTGAATACAGTTGTCCATATCTTAAATAGGATTCCTTAAAAATCCCTACATCAAACCACACCTCTAAAAATGTGGGTGAATAAGAAACTAAATGTTTCCCATATAAAAATATTTTTTAGCACCTCTTATATTTTCATTCATCATCTTAAAAGGAAAAATATTTATTGTACCTCCTATCTCTGCATTTTTGTTGCTTGCAAAGGATGAAAAAATTATTAAGGGTGTGTGATACATCTAAACATGATATCATAAAAAATAGTAGTGTTCAAGTCCTTAAAAAGTATTTTTGTGTACCCTTCTACTCCAAACCTTTTATTGCATCTCTTGATGAAGAATCATATATCTTAGATTATTTTGATTATATTCTAGAAGATAGCATTTTTTAGGCTAAGGGGGAGATCTCATAGCAATTTTTGGTTCCTTCTAAAAATCCTAAATGGGTCCAATCCATAGCTTAGGACTCTTGTCATGATATGCTAATTAAAATGATTATAAGTAAGCACATTTATCATGCCTTAATTACCTTATATGACTGTGAACTCTAATATTTCAAAAAGGCAATCCAATATGAAATATGGATAGAATCCATGAAATATGAGTAAAACACATGTATCAAAAATAAAACTTGGAGACTAATCCCTCCCCCATAAAAATGAAGTATCGTTGGATCTCAGTGGCTATATAAAATCAAATACAATTCCACATGAGGAATTTATAATTTTTAGGCTAATTTAGTGGCTCGTGGGTTTCCTCATAAACCTAATATTGACTATGTGGAAATTATTTATCCCGTAACACGGATGAGCATAGTTAGGATTCTCCTAACTCTAGTTACTCAATATGGATGGGAAATCTACCAGATAGATGTGAAAAATGTATTCCTAAATGGAGATCTGTAAGAATAAATGTATATGACTCATCCTAAAGGATTTAAAGAACCTAAAAACTAATTATATGTTTGTAAATTAAAACATATATATAATTTAAAACAAGCTCTTCGTTCTTGGTATGTTAAAATTAACAATTTTTCAAATATATTGGTTTCTCTAAATGCTCTTATAATAATTATTTAATTGTAAAATTTAAATATAATTATATTATTCTAATTATTTTCTATGTTGATGACATTCTTATCAAAAGCATTCAAACTAGCTTAATTGTTAAAATTAAAGATAAGTTAAAAATATATTTTTAAATGACTATTTTAGGCTCGTTTTATCATTTTTTTAAGGCACGGCTATATTCTAGGATCAGAACTATATTGTTGTTTCTCAATATCAATATGCTTCTAATTTTCTTAAAAGATGTAATATGATATTATCAACTTGTTTTCATTCCTATTGAAGTTGGTATAAAACTTGTTTCCAAACTTGCATGTCCTAAAAACAACCCTACCTTATGCAGGTATTACTATGATTAATGATTAACTAAAATGTCGATGAATAGTAGTTAATCTAACTAGGAAAAACAGTAAATAATTATAATGAATAAATATAGAAAATGACCTAAGAAATTAAACTAATGAAAATGTGAAACCCTAATTAACAAGTAGGGTTGAAAGGAACTTAGATGGTTCGTAGCCTTATCTGGACTATGTCGTAAAATAAACTAAATATTCTGGAAGCAGGAAAGAACATGAAGAGGTCCCAAAAATTACATATCTAAGTTGTTTAGTTGGATTGGGGGTGCTTAAGAGAGGATCAGGGTGCCTTTGGGTACCCTAATCTGAGATATGGGTACCCTAGTCTGTGAAAGGCTCTGTAACCTTCCTCTAAGATGTCACTTAATGGTTTCCTACCTTCACTTCCTATCGCACTAGCTTCATTGTCTTGTGCTAGATGTCACTAATGATAAATTGATGAAGGAATAGACCTACAAGACCCCAAAATAAGCATCAAACCCTAAAAATAAAAATGTAAATGAAGGGGTCAGATTGTCCTCAGTAGCCATAATGGTGGACTTACTAACTGAGCATTGCACTACATCTCATACTCGATGTAGCTCTATGCGAGTGTGTGTGATCATGCCCTAGGTTGCTCTTGTGTCAAACACACTTTTTTTAAAGTAGCAAGTAATAACTACATGTATAAAATGTAATATAATGGTGTATGGAATAGATTAAACCTCCCTCCTATGATGTGTGTGATGCAGATGAACCAACCTTGTGCCTTGTGATGGAGCTAGATGGATGCAAATGAGCTTTAAATGGATGCAAATTTAGAAGATGATAGTAGTGCCTAGTGATTGGTCTCTCATTATGGACTCATAACTTTTTGTTTATATGGTTCTCTTGTTCTCATTTTGTAATTAACCCCAAAGAGGTTGACCACCAAAAAGATAGAATGTTCAAACGGCTAGAAAGTGACCAAAAAGTGGCGGGAAAGTGTAAAAACGATAAGGGCACCCATGGGCACCCCAGTACTGGCCTGGGTGCCCCATTCAAAGCTAAATTATAGAAAATGATAAAAACAGACAGGGAATGTATGTGGTGAAGGTCAGAAATGATGACAGAAAACAACTTAAAATGGCCAAAAGATGGGGGTTAATTAGTACTTTCTTAACTCAAAAGCCTTAGGAATAGTAGTATGATACCAGGACTAAATAAAATCTAAAGTGCATGATTTTTTGTCTAATTTTGCCCACTTTGTTTTGATGAGCAGAAATCTCAAGTAACATAAAGTAGATAGAGATGTGTACCTGATGTCCATGTAGAGTGATGCAGAAAGCATGCCAAAGTACTAGACAAAGCATGGAAACTAAAGATGTAAAAGTGCAAAAAAAAGTGATGAGAGTGAACCTAGGGTGGAAATGCATGTTTAGTTTCTGATGTGTGTGTGATGTACCTACATGGTTAGTATTGTGTGTGCTACTACAAAATATTATTATTTCCCCCAGTTGTAGTTGTTGTTGATTGCTTTCTTCTCATACGATCGGACTTGTTAAGGAGAAGATGATCAAGTAGTCAAATATACATGTATATATGTAAAAAAACATATAAAAGACACATGTATATGGTCATGAAAAGACTGAAATGGAAGTATTCAAAGTGTAAAAGGAACATGTGCACCTAATCCATGATGAGAGAAAGGGGTCTAGAAAGAGGATATCATGTCCTGAGTTTTCTGGGTGATCCAACGACATAGGCTAAAGAAGTGTGGGGAATAATTTTGTTATATCCTCCAACATGTAACTCCTTCCCTGAATATGTGTGAAGAGATCTTTGTATTTCTTGGTTTTTTGGGTGATTCGATGCTAGTGGTTGAAGTAGTGTAGAGAGGAATTCCTTTATATCCTCTAACTTGTAACTACTCCTCAGAATGCTAAAGACAACCATGTCTTGTAAAATCCGTTATGCATGGGGTTTGTACACTGGTCTGAACCAAATCTATGTATAACCCACAATGTCAAGGGAAAAAACTTTACTGAACTAGTGTAGAAGCATTGTGTATAATGTAAAAATCCAAATGATGCCCCCCTCTTTAGGGGCACATGCGACATCACTGATAAGACAATGTGGCCCTAAAAGAGGACCAACTGCATGAACTCTGTAACTCTATCCTGCATGGGGGAAGGAATGTGCCTGGTAAAGACCAAGGTGCATACAAATAAGAGGCTAGCCAAAGACAAGTGTTAGTAGGAATCAACATGCATATCTAAGACAATGTGTAATCTACGCAAACAATATATAAGCTACCAATAAAATTAGTAATGTAAACACATAAGAAGACAAATTAGACTGGAAAAGCGGGCTGCAAACATGGGACACCATTCATGATGTCGTAAGACATGCAAGGCTATAATGGCCACATATAACAAACAATTTTTCATACCAAACATAGGGAAAGGCCAGCATATAAAAACAAGCAATAACAGACAATGTAACAAACAAGTATGGAGGAAAATATCCCTGCAAAACAAGTGTTTCACATAAAACACCCATTAGCATGTTAAAAATATAACCAATGTGTCAAAATCATTTATAACCAATGAATGAAAAGTGTTAAGTACATAATGAAGCAATATCAGCTGTGAGAGATGAATGTGGATTCCCCCAGTGACCATTTTAGGAGCGGTAGAAGGTGAGAATCTGTGTTGCATAAAAAATAATTATATCTACAATCACAACTAAACAAACGCATGACCACACATGTGTGTATGGTATAGATAAATGACATTTAAGAGATCTATCTAGCATGTGTAATAATGAGACCATGAACAACCAAATGCAAGCAAGAGTAGAAGCATCCATGATATGTGGTATGTTGTGGATGGATGGAATGGAATGTACGATGGAATGATAGGAGCCGTGTGCCCCCTGAGTGAATGGAGATGTATGTAATGAGGTTCATTTGGTTTTCCCCCTCAATAGTCAAGAATGAACCATAAACAAGAGTGTGTCATCAGGAAATGGTCAAATAGTGTGTATTATGTCTAGCGTATTGTAATGAATGTGTATATATATTGATGATATGTGACCTAGAGATGATGTGTGTGTGACCCTTATATCTGAAGTGTATATCAAGACAAATTAATCAAGTGAGTGATGATGTAGCCTAATTTGTATATCACTACGAGATGAATGGGGGGAGTGATGATGTAGCCTAAAGTGTATACCACTACATGATGATGGGAATAGGTGACCATTTAACCTATAATGTATGTCACTAATCTAGGAATTTCGCATGATGGGAACGTGGAATGATGAATGTGTAAGTTTGATAAGGTCCATTTGATTTGTAAACTCTCGACAGTTGAGTATGGACCGACGAAATAAAGTGTGTCATAGGGTGATGAGTGCAGTGCATAGAAGATGATGTAGTATGTGTGATGATAATAGATGACCATACAAAATGTAAGATGTGTAGTGTATGACGTATAATATGCAATGCAAAAAGTGTATGTAGGTGAAAAATTGTAAGATATGTGTGATGTAGTATGAGTATTATGTAATGTTATATGCGTAAACAATAAGAGTATGAAATTTTTATGATGAAGATTAATATGATGTATGATATATAGATGTGCAGTGTAGACTAAATGTAGAATGTAGTATGTAAGATGTATGGCACGCGATGTGTGAATAGATTTAGTGTGTAGTATCTATGGTGTAGTGTGTGGGGTTCATGTGCAGTAAGCCCTCAATATTCAAGTGTGAACCAAAGCACAAAAGTGTGTAATCAGGTAATGACAACACCAAAACGTGTGATGAGTATGCCTATGTTAGAAGATTGATATATGCAGAGATGAGAAAAGTGATAATGTTATTACAATAGGGTGTGTTAGAAGTTATGCCCCCAAGTGTGTATAGATGAATGAACTATTCAGTGATAGAGAAGGATGAAGGTCCTTTATCTGATACATGCGATGGAAAAAGTGTATTACCATGGTCTAATAATGGTGGTATAGTAAAAAAATGTTGTGTTGGTGAATAAAGCCTATGTGCATGTAAGGGATGAATATATGATGAATGTCATGGTGCAGTGAAATGTGTTGACGATGGAGATCTTCATGATGCTGATTTCAAAGGTGATGGACACCCACATGGAATAAAACGATGTGGTGATCTATGTTGAGTTGCAATAACTATCCTAGGAATAGGCCTATAGTTATGTGTAGGACTAGTGGAGTGGTGAGGTCATGTAGACAATATATGAGTAGGTGAACTAGGAGTAGATTGTGCTTTGAGTAACATAGACTATGATGTGATAGATGATGTAGGTGGTGTGATAACTAATGTGAGGAGATGATGACCATGGAGTAGAGGGATGTACACCATCAATAGAAATAACCTGATTGTTGTGAATGAATTTAAGTCATAAATGATAGATTGGGACCTACGAATCCAATTGAGACCAAGAAGTATGTCACACCTATCAATTGTGTTTCCAACAAGGAAAGGGACAAGCATAATAAGAGGATCAACTATAACATGTAGTTTAATGACACCAAAGGGTTTTTTGAAAGGGTATTCAATTTGTGACTGAGTGTAACCAATAGCCTTAAGAAGTGGAATGGAATATGCACTAATGGGCCATGATGGAATGATCTTATTATTATTGATGGGGACCAAACTGACATATGCCTTTATATGTAAGTTATTATATGTGAAATTCACATGATAATCATGGTTAGAAAAAGAGATGACTGGTGGTAAAGCGTCAATATGTGCAACTAAAAATTCCATAACCCCTGATGCAGGAGAAGGCACCACATGATGTACATAATTAGTCAATGATTCAGTTGCTTTTGTATCATGCTTGGGTAGAATTTTATTAAATATTTTAAGCTTATGATTTTCATTGATATGTGGAGATGTTGTAGATTTCAGAAG
The DNA here is from genome assembly GCA_019776745.2 of Taxus chinensis. NCBI lineage: Eukaryota > Viridiplantae > Streptophyta > Pinopsida > Cupressales > Taxaceae > Taxus > Taxus chinensis. The sequence goes on from CM034150.1 coordinate 604,504,848, forward strand.
CTCAATTTGACCATCGTCAATCAAACCCTGAATAAGAAGTCGTAATAAAAAACAATTATGGGTAGAGAGTCTTAAAAATTGATGATAATTGTAATGGTAATTTTCATCAAAATTACGCCCATTTGGTCTAGATGGATCAACTTGTAGAGAAGGAAATGTAATAAGGTTACTATCGATTAGTTGTGGTAACAACATTTTTGGAAGGATGTTGAACCTAGATAAGCTAGGCGTAAATGGTTGTGATTTAAGTTCCTTATTAGTAAATATTGCGTTGATGGTGACCTTTGTAGCTAAGGATTTTTTTGTAGATGGCTTGAATGTTTGAATTTCCCTAAAATCATGTAGAAGATGATGTTTACTCCTAATGCTTAAGCTTTCCTATAGCTAATATATTGATTTCTCAAATCTTAAGAGTATGAAAAATTTGATCAAATGAAGGAGAAGTATAAAAAAGAACACTCTCCTTGAGAGGTGGCAAGATACTATGGATGAATAGATCTTGGATTTCAGCATTTTCAGGTTCATTAGACATCTTAGCTAAGTTGTTTTTATAGTGCAAGACATAATTTGACAAGTGTTAGTTAGACTTTTGTTTAAGTTGTGCAAGTTGGGAATAAGAGATCTTAGAGCCAATGTTAACAAAGAAGTGAGTGAGAAATTTATCATCCAAATGCGTGAAAGAGACTACCGAATGGACAGGTAGGTCATAAAACTAACGCATCACATAATCTTGCAAACTATGGGGAAAAATATTTGTGAGTATGGTATGGTCATCGACATAGTCGATACATACTATATGTAAATCTTGGAGATGCTCGTGTGGGTCATCATGGCCTTTAAAAGTGGGTAATTTAGGAGAGATAAAGCTAGGTGGGAATGGATAAGTGGATATAGTTGGCGCAAAAGGGGTATGTAGAAATGAAGTAAAATATAAATATGGTGATCCTTGAGAAGTGGAAAACTAGAGATGATGAATTTGATTTTGAAAATCCTAATATAAAGAGGTTAGATCAAGAGTGTTCAAGGAAGACCAAGTTGCATATTATGGGTACCAAGGTGAGTGATGGGAGTGGCAGTTATAATAATAGGAGAAGAAACATAGGTGGGTGTAGTGGAGACCATTGGAGTTGAATATTGAGCAAGCACAGAGGTTGAGGCTTCATGAGTTTTATTAGCAATGATTAAAGCAAGCAAGACATGAGGAAGATGAATAGGATTTTCATGCAAATCTTGTCAAAAATTAGTAATGGTGTTGAGTTGATCTTGGTCAACATTGGTGTCTTCATCATAGGACTTCTCACTACCAAATGCTTCTATTTCATGAAAAGTAACACAGTGGTAATACTCTAAAGGGTTATCAATTACAACCATATATGTAGTGGTATCATCCATTGAATTAGATATGTGATGGGTGAGTGGAGGAAGCTCACAATAGTGAAAAGACCCAAAACAACCACTACAGGTGATGGGTATAAGAAGACAAAAATGAAATACGGAAAGTGAATTTAAAATTCGGGTTCACTAAAATGATTAACTAAAATGTGGATGAATAGTAATTTATCTAACTAGGAATAACAACAAATAACAATAAATAAATGCAATGAATAAATATAGAAAATGACCCAATAAACTAAACTAATGAAAATGTAGAAGCCCTAGAAATTGAAATGAAAGCTAACAACATCAACTAAGAAGATAGTCTTAGACTCAATCAGACTTGGGAACCTATCAATAACAAATGTCATGCAGACCAAAGCATTTGAAGTAACCCAACAACACATTTTTTTGATAAGTTCAAAGTTCTTGCCAAAACCCAACATTTTCAAAAAAATCATAGATGCCCTAGAAATTGAAATGAAAGAGAACAACATCAACTAAGAAGATAGTCTTAGACTCAATTAGACTTGGGAACCTATCACTAACAAATTGAAAAAGAAAAATTATAATTATTATTCTTTGTTATGATTTTGTTGGAAAAATAATTTGTCACAAGGACAAATTCACACTTTTCATGTGTTTTGCCTTGGGTGCTCAAATTGGCTAAGTCCCAAACCTCCTTTCGCACGTCGCACATGCTATTTACTTCGTTAAGCCTTTCTCTTGTGCACTTTTGCCTTTCGTGCCATTCTATAACTGGGATCCCACACACCTAAGTGCCTTCATACTTGGTCAATATTCTAGGGGCCCAACACCCCCGATAGGATGTAAATGAGTATGAATGAAGTTAGGTTCATTTATAAATGCCCCCTTAGTAGTCGAGAATGAACCATATAAAAAAAATACATCATCAGGAAAAGGTTTGAATAGTGTGCTAGAAATATATGATCATCAAATTGTAGAGCATAGAGATTGAGTGATTGAGCGAGTGGATTGAGGTTCATTTCAAATTTAGACAATTAGAAATTGAGTATGAACCGTGGAACTAGAGTGTATTATAGGGAAGTGTGTTGTGATGAGTGTGTGCTAAAAATATGTGTCATGAATATACCGAATGTGAAATGTGTAATGTGCATGATGAGTGGTTCATGAATGTATTATACCATCAAAATTCAAGTGTGAACCATAGCACAAGAGTGCATCATTAGGTAATGATGATACAAATGTATCAAGATGTGTAAAACATGTGTGAAAGACTAGATGCAAAGTAAGAAGTGATATAGTAGAAGTATGAGACACATGACAATGCTAGAGTGGGGGGGAAAGTAAGTGTGATGCCCTTAAGTGTATGCTGATGAATATGTTATCCAATGAAAGTTAAATAAGAGGGTCTTGCACCTGATGCGTTTGGAAATAAAGGTGTGTGACCATCTGATCCAAAAATAATAAAGTTTTTATCTACTTGATCTCGGACCCTTATAGGCTTTAATTATTGCCGAAAATTTTCTCCTTTTAAGTAATCAATTTAAAAATTAATGCAAGATAATAAAGACAATTGCACAATGATTGATTATAGAGTTTGGAAATTGCCTACGTCTCCGAGTTCTTATCAAACCATTCCACTAGTCAAAACTTGTAAGTTACAATAGTACTTTCACATAGAAAAAGGAAAATTCAAGTGTGTGATTGTTATTTCTATGCTTCACACTAAAATTTGATTGCACAAGAGTTTAGAGGATATGAATACAATGTATTTGAAAATTTTGTGAATTTGAAACCCAAATTTGTGCACTTGAGTTGCTTCTACTTGAACTGGGCTCTAGAAGATAATAAGAAGTGGTATGAAGAAAAATCAGTGTCTGAGGGAGTAAATAATTGAATTAAAGGCAAAAAATTGAACAAATCATATTAACAGTGGTTACTTCGAGATTCAAAAGGTTTCATCCTAATAAAATTTTAGAATTCATTGAAAACTATAATAGTCCTGATTAATAATATTAACATTGTCCTCAGACCTAATTAGAGTCTTGTTATATGTGTATTGATCATTTATCCTAAAGAAGTCCATGGTGAAACAAGTCATATAGGTAATACATGGAAACGGGTACTCAACTCTTAAAATACTTGTATGTAAAAGTGAATGCACCAGGTTTTAGGTATGATTTCCTCATTTAGCAAGGCTAGTAGCTTGTGTGAGTAGTATAAAGAAGTGGAAGATATCTAGAGGATATATTGATGCTTTACTAAGCCAATTAAGAATGAATAATGATAAAAATCAATTTAAAATGTTTTAGGTGTCTATACAAGGACATGTCTGTGGATTTTTTAAATAAGTTCAAGAAGTAACAAGGAAGAGTAATGCATGAATGAGAGAAAAGTGTGTTCAAAGTATGATCATGTGCTCAATGGGCCTACAAGTAAGTTTTGACTCTTGCTTTATGGTTAAGTGAATTAATAGGAGGTATTCTTATATTCCAAGGCTTCTTAACATAATTTAGAGGATTGAACCCATTTTAAATAGTATTCAATAAGGACAAAAATAAGTTTTTGAGTCTGTGATAGCTATAGGTTAGAAAAGGAAACTCGAACAGGGGTATGATAAATTTCTATGTCTTGTAATGACTAATGTAGACTAAGTAGTATTTGGGTTCATGAAGGTTGAGTGTCATACAATCTGACAATTTCATAAAATGTTGGTGATCAAAAAATTCTTTAAATGTGCATTGTCATGATACATATATGGCCTCCTATAGGTATGTGAAGATCACTTGAAGCTAATGTAGGTAATCTTGAGTGGGAATCAAAGATACAATATATGAGGAGTGTATTAAGTGATTAGAATATTTATTTTGTAAAGATAAGATGATTGTAAATAATAAGAAAATCCTAAATTGACTGTATCAAAACTATGAAAAGAGAAAATGGCATCCTACAGGTGTAAAAGACAGAATGATACTGAAATTGATGGTCTGAAGACCCTTTGAGCAATGATATAGATGTACACTCATAACAAGGATGCAAGAATTAAAAGCTAGACTCATCAAATGAGAAAGGTAAGTTCTAAGTTGTTAATATTTGAGTTATGTTAGTAGAGGTATCAATGAGATTCTACTATGTTGCAAGAGGAACATGCAGTGAAGCTATAGGTCTAAGTAATCCTAATAAGGTAGGGTGAACTTTATTTGACCAAGAAGTAAAGCATGTAAGGTGTCTAGAAATGTTAAGAGTATGACACTAGTCATTGATGAAAATAAACGATATAAGAAGGACAATATTATAATTGTAGATATCCATTCTAGCTTCAAAATAAATACCTACATAACTATGTGGAAATTCAAAGACAGGGGGAGCTCATTTACTCCTTGATAGATTTAAGGATAGGGATGATGAAAATTACAGTTAATAATAGTAGCCTACATGAGTGAAGTATGTCTAACATCATGATATCAAAAAGGCATAACACAAGTTTGACAAAGTCTTTAAAGGAAAGGGAGTCATTTTTCACTCCAAACAAGATATGAAGATTTTTTAAATAGCTTGAGGACCTAGTAAGGAAAATTAAGACAAATTTAAAGTAAATGGCTTATGGAGTAGGTCATATGACTTATTGTGTCCAATATCAGGTAAAGAAGAGATAGAACACTGAGAAAAAGTTTTAGGGCAGAGAAAAGATGGTTAAGTCATTTTCATGGTGAGTGAGCAAGTTAAGAAGCCAAGTTTTATGTCTTCCTACCAGAGTGGTATGGCATGAGTCTAGGGGCATCCATAAGGTGGTGTGTAATAGGATACTTGTGCTTCTAGTGCTTGTCAAAATTGGTCTAAAATGCACTAAATATTCTTGTTAGGGAACTCAGTCCTTAAGGAAGTGAAAATTCAAGGTATGTAAGAAACTAGCTTAGTTTGAGCATTGAAAAGTTAAGATAGGTAAAAAAAGGTATGAATGATGTTCTTGGCTTCAATTCATGATTTTTGGCATGTTCACATGATGTATGCTTCAATTTTAGGTCTGTTATAGTGTTCTCATGGTTAGAAAGAAGGTAAAATCATATTCTTGTGAGAAATTCTGATTTTGTGAGATAAAATGAAGAATTTGGTTGATGTTTCCAACCAAGATATGACCCTTTGAATCTGAAAAATTTTAAGATCATGTAATTATAGGTAATATTTTCCTTTAATGTAAAAATGGGGAGAAGTTTAGGAGGTTTTCCATCAATGAAAAAAGGGGAGATTGTTGGAATGTTGTGTTCTAGGTGTTTCCATTGATGTAAAATCCCATTAATGAAAAAAAGGATGATGGTATAGAGTCAGAATATGTTTACTATGATGATGACATGGATATCTAGGTGGTTTCATGGTGGCATGAGTTGATTAAGTGAGATTGGCTTGGTCTAGTAAGCCTAGTCAGGTGACCTAGCTAGCCTAAGTGATAGTGCATGATGGTTGAAGTTTCTTGGTGGATTTAGGAGTATGGTAGTAACATGGAGAGTATGTTTTGGGATTATTAAGGAACTCACATGAGTTTTAGGATGTATATATAGGTTGGAGGCCAAGATTTGTGTGTTCATCTAGATCAGGTCTAGGTGCTTGGAGGCATGAGGATGAGATGTAGAGATATGTGAGCTAGTTGAAGCATGTAAGTGTGTAATACATGTTGTTACAAGTATGTTAGGTAATTTTTAGAGATGTTCCATGTTGAGTTATGGCGGTGTTTCAATTGACCCTATCCTAAACCATGAAAAAACCTAAGGGTTAGTCATGTAAATGAGTTGGTATGAGAATATGGAGAACTATTTGAGCCATGATGATGATTGGAGATAATTTAAAGGGGTTTCCTAGAGGTGTGAGAATAATTTGGAGTCATTCTGAAGAATATTTTGCAAGATAAGTTATTTTTGGTGAAACAAGGTCAAGAAGAAGGTCATTTCCAACTTGAATTACACCTTCTAATGCTTGCCCTAAATTGTGTGCTTTGAATGGAACCTTTTGGATTTCAAGGATGTTTCTAAATTTAGTCTACAAGGTTTTTTAAAAATAATGAGGTCATTGCATCATCATATTTTAATGAACGAATTTTAAGAAGGTAGATAACTTTTTATGTGCTTGAAACCCTAACTTGAAAGTGGTGGGAGAGATTTGATTCCTAAGTTTCTATAATGGATATCTAGTTTAATTTTTATTATTTAATGATGTAGAGGACTCCTCCAAGTTTCCAAAAAGGTATTGTATAGTATGTGGTGATGAGTGGACCCCACTCAAACAGGCCCATTTCTAAAGAAGTTTAGTTTTGGGACAAGGTTGTCCCAAGGACTTGCAAAAAAAATGGAAATTGTTTTTATAATGTAATTTTTAATTTATGTTCATGTTGGTTTCAAACCATGGTGATGCTTCTAAATATCAAAGTGTACCCTATTTGTGAAGACTAATCAAAAGGCAGTTTTGGGGCAGTTTTGAAGCAATTTCAAAGATTGGATTGGTTGAAGGCCTTATGCTTGGAGTTGGAAGGATTTTTAATATGTTATAGAAAGAGGATTTAGAGGTATTTCTAGTGGTATAAGTTTTATGTTTTGATGGTGACTTTTATGGGTCATTTAGGTTAGCTTGTAGAGAAGAAGGTTTGTTGTTTCTTAGGACATAATTGTTTTTAGTGAAAGAATGAAGTGAATGAGGCATGGGATGGATGAGTTAATGTTTGATATCAGTTGGAAAGTGAAGAGGGATTACATTTGTTCCTATTTGTGGAATTTTTAGGTATTGGAAGTTGCATAAATGGTGTAAAACAGTTGAGTTTGTAAAACTACTTTATCGGAAGCTTGAATTGGTGAAGAGCAAAGTTAGTGTGGTTTGCACATATAGATATTTCATGAGCTCTAACTTGCATGGATGTGATATAAAGGTCATGAGGATTCTATATAGTGGTTACATGCCATATTTTAGTTATTTTGTAGTGTTGATGCCCAAAGGTGAAGACATGGTGTTGGAAATAACTATTTTGTGAAGGATATGAAACTTTTGAGTTGTGTTATGAATTTATTGATTGGTTAAAGCTAATTAATGACCATGGATGATTTTTTATGTGTTATATTACAAATTTATGATGAATTTGGGAGATTTATTATCATGGTTTTGGAGTTTGTGGTTTTAGCTCATCTAGGTGATGGGGTTTTGAGCTTGTTTTGTGCAAGTTTGATGGTTTTGGGCATGTTCAACCTATGGGTCATATGTGAATGTTTTAATGATTTAATTGGGATTTTTTAAGTTTAATTTTTCAGAAAAAATGAGGAAAAATGACCTAGATCATGCTTGAATAAAGAGAAGAGTATAAAAGTGAAGTTTTAGTTCAAATTTGAACTAGTTCTTTGAGAGGGAAAAACTGCAACCCAAGTGTGAGTGAGCAACAAGTCTAAGGGAATGTTTTGAGAATTGAGAAAGTGTGTGATAGGTTGAAGAATGTTTGGGAGAGTGTGTGAATTTTTTTGAATCCAAGACAAGTGAAGGAGGAAAGAGAAAGAGTGAGCTAGGTATGCAAGGGTTTGAAGGTTGTGAGATGAATCAATGATCTCAATCAATTGTAGTAGAAACAAGACATCATATATCTTCTTAAAAGGTGGTTGATTTGGTGCTTGATCATCTTAAGGGGTTATATCCTCCTTGTGGAGTTGGTGCTTCACAAAATTAGGGGTTAGTGCTCCTTGTAGGGTTGGTGCTCATTGTGAAGTTGGTATTTCACTAAATAATTTTGATTTAAATATTATAATTAGAAGTTTTAGTGTGTTTTCTTCTCCTTGAGGGTTTCCCACTTATATATTTTTTGTGGTGTTATTTTTTGTTCAAGTGTATGGTATTTGATGTTGTGCACACATAAATAAATGGTTGTTTGGTTTATGAATTGAGTAAGCAAATAGGAATTTGGTTTAATTTTGTAAGGAATGATTCACCCCCTCCCTCATTCCATTGTGCTTCTAACACTCTAATGCCCCCCAAGTGTGTATATCATGAGCTCCTGGAAAATAAATTTGACCATTCTGAGCAAGAATAGAAATATTATGTATAGTGAATGAAAGGATGTATACCATATATATAATGTAGTATGTGTATCATGAATAGAAGGATCCATAAGTAAGCATGAGGAGAAAAGTATTTACGGAGTTGAAGCGGAGAAGAAAGGGAATCCATAAGCATATATATATGTATCAAGGTGTGCTCATAGTGTAGATAAGAGAAAGTGATGCTAGAAATATTGACTTGAAGTATGAAGAAAAAGTAAGGTACACATGTGATTGTGAGTATCATGGATTTATGAATTGTTTGGTTGTTTTGTTTATGAATTGAGTAAGTAAATTGTAAATTTTTATAAGTTTGTAAGGACTGATTCACCCCCTCCCTCATTCCATTGTACTTCCAATAGTCTTATGCCCCCCAAGTGTGTGTATCAGGAGCTATTGGAAAATAAATGTGATCATTCTAAGAAAGAATAGAAAGAGTATGTATATTGAATGAAAGGATGTATACCATATATATAACATAGTATGTGTATCATGAATAGAAGGATACATAAGTAACCATGATGATAAAATTCTTTATGGAGTGGAATATGATCAGAAAGGGAAGCCATAAACATATATATATGTAGCAAGGTGTGCTCATAGTGTAGATAAGAGAAAGTGATGCCAGAAATATTTACTTTAAGTGTGAAGTAAAAGAAAGGTACAAGTGTGTATGTGAGTAGCATGGATAGGAAACTGTTGATTAGAACATGTGATTATGGGAAGGAAAGTTTGATGCCCCCAAGTGTGTGAAAAGGTTTTTTTAGTGGCAAATATTTAGAATATGGTGAATATTCCATTTTTTAAAAAAATTGAAAAGGTGAATTTTTTGGCGCAGGTCAATGACCTTTTCTCCTAAAAATAATCAGTTTAATTTTTTTAGGATTATAGTTTTATTTTTTTTAGGGGTTGGCTTCGCCTACCCTTGAAAATATCCCCTATATAATCCTAGATTATTCGCCAGGTAGAATGCTACTAACTCACTCATACCACTTGGGGGCATATCTATTATCAAGTACAGTAAACACGTGACAGGAGGGAGGAGGGTACAAACTTGCCACAGAGAGTTTGTTGACATGTGAAAACGAGAGTTTGTTTACACATGATAGGAGGGAAGAGGCTACATATGTGTGATAGAGATTTTGTTGATGTGTGACATGGAGAGTTTGTTGATGCGTGACAGGAGGGTGGAGGCTATAGACGTATAATAGAGTTTTTTGACGCACGGCAAGAGAACGAAGGCTACAGATGCATAAAAGAGATTTTTTTGACTCGCAACATGGAGATTTTTTTGATGTGTGACAAGAGGGCAGAGGCTGTAGATGCGTGATAGAGAGTTTGTTAATGCATGACATGGAGATTTTTTTGACCACCTAACATGAGGGTGGAGGTTACAGATGTGTGATAGAGAGTGTTTTGACCCGTGACATGGAGAGTTTATTGACGCATGATAGGAGGGTAAAGGTTCCAGATGCACAAAAAAATATTTACGGTCGTGTGACAAAACCTTGCTAACGTGTGACAGGAGGTTTTTTTTCATGTGACAACAAGTTTGTTGTTGCAAGACAAAAAATCTTCTGTTGCATGTCTGTAGCCTTTTTATCGCACCACTTTAAAATGAAAGCTTATTTCAGGAGAAAAATTTTCATACAAACCCCAATTTTTTTTTCCTTTCCAGTGAAACTGGTTCTGAGGATATTCATCAAGGATTTTCCACCTCTGATTTCCAAGAGGTCTCTTAAAATGAACCCTAGTGTGTGAGTGATGGATATCTATCCAATGATGTGAGAGAGACCATGCCATGGTGGCAAATGTTGAAATGTGTCATGAGAAAATTTATGGTCATCACAATGGTAGGTAAAAAGAAGGGTATGACCAACATCAGAATTAAAGTCAACAACATTGCTAGGATTAAAATGTAATGTGTGCAAATTCTCATCTGACATATCAAATGGTTCATCAAAATCGTAAGATTTGTCTGGGTCCTAATCATTAACATAGAAATTATTTGGATTGAAAGGAGGAATTATAATTATAATTTTAGGAGGTTGGTGAGGGATCTTAGCTTGTGGAGAGTGAATTGGTTGTTTTTCCTTTCCTAGTTTGGCCTTAGATGGGGCTTGGGGTGACTTTTGCATTACTGAAGAAGGAAAATGAGTGATTATTGTGTGATGCTTGTTATACATAGAAGGATCATATTTGAGAACCCATTAGGGTTTGGTAATTGGAGATGAGCATGTAACAAGTGAAATAAAGCCTTGATTCTCAACTTGTCTAATTCTTCATTCTAAAGCATCACAATCATCATCACAATGTCCATTAATTCTATGATAATTGCAAAACATGTGACCTTTATATTTTGTAAGCTAATAAGAAGGGTAGTAATGAGTAGGTGGTAAGGTGATTAACTTGTGATTGAGGAGCTCAGAGAGAATATCGTGTTGCCTAACATTTTAATCAAAATTGAGGGGTGCTTATTATGGTAAGACCTTGATCTCGCTTGTATGAGAACATTTAGTAGACATGGGATCAAGATGAGACGTAGAAGAAGAAATAGCATGGGCATGAGAAACATCCTTGAGATGTTGGATTTCAGTTATGAGGGATGTAATCGTGGTTTCCATAGCTTGAAATTTATCTTAAAAAAAGGTGTAAATCCTAAATTGACTCGAAGATGGATTGATAGGTTGTATTATTAGGACCAATAGGGGGTTGCAAATATGATTGAAAATTACACTTACTTTTGAAGGTGGCATATTGCGAGGGAGGTACATTATGTGTATAGCTTTTGTGAGATCGTATTTGTAAACTTATTACTTTTGAAGTAATTAATAAAAGGATACTTGAGGAACTTTAGGGGCCATAATATGAAAGAAAGGTAATTTGTGAAATAAGGGCCTTAGAAAGTGACCCAGAGGATATGACCAAGGATGGAACCCTAGGAAGAATTATGTAGATCATATGTGTGATAGATACTAGTTGGAAATATAAACCTTGATGCAATTAGGGTTTGGGGTTAGGGAAATAAAAATCCAATAGAATAGGAAAAATAAGGATCTGAGTGGGAGATCATGATTTGGGGTTCACAAAATGATTTTATATAATTTTAATTAAATCTTATTTCAGGGTAACTTACTATAATAAATGATATTAAGATGACTAAGTACAAAAATATGCAAGCACTAAGCATTCAAGGATGTAAAACCCTAAGCAAATGAGAGAGGGGTGATGACTTAGTTGATTTTGTGCAACTTGAGAGTGATCATGACTATGTATCTATTCGAACAAGTGGGAAACAACACTGTAAAGGCTTGATGAGGGTTTGAAACCTTAGGAATGTACAGGGTAGAAGTTCCCATTGAAGGGTAAGTAAATCTTAGGTTGTCCTAGTGTAAGTGTTACTTCTGTTTGGATATGCAATCTTAATGGTCCCTATACCCCCTTTAATTCTATCCATTGTGTGCTAATATTGGTGTCTCTCTTACTCGTTACCTTGATACCCTAGTTGAATGGATGATGAGAAAGTATGTTGTCTAGATACACTTTTACCCATCATATAGGATGCGTAATGAATATCACAAGGAGAAGATGTAAAAAGGAGAGAATACATGAGGATAAAGTAGGTTAGAGATGTTGTGACGAACTGGAAATGGGAGGATAGAAAAGGAAGTGTGTAAAAAAGAGATGTGAAAATAAAATAAGCCCATAAATGAAGTGGGAAAAATAGAAGACAATCTCTAAAGGATTTATGAGGTGGGTGGCTCGTAGTGGGTAAAGCCTCACACAAGAAAAGGTTTATGATGAGTAGAGATTCAAAAAGGTTTAAGGAGACAAATATAATTAAGGAAGGAAGCTGGTATATGGTGATTTGAAGATTAAAAAAGTGTGTGGGAAAGTGCAGAGGATTCACAAAGAGGTGAAAAGGGATTGTAAAAGATACCAAAAGAAGCATTGATGCTAGTTTAAGGCTTAAAGGGTGAAGGAGCTAGGACTATCATCTCAATAGTTCGAAAGGTGTTTTTTCCATGCACTTAGTATACTTGAGAAGGAACTCAAGTGTTAAGAACCTCAATTGTTTGATGTAGAAGATTCCAAGGTTTAAGGAAATCATGTATGATTTTGGCCAAGTGTGGGTGCACACAAGGTTAGAGAGTGTGTTGATAAGATATATGTAGCACAGTAGAATGAGAGGGTTATTGCATTGAAGTGTGTAAGTATTTTACGTAATGGTAGTAAAAAAATGTGGAGTGTGCGGAAAAATGGGATGTGAATAGTGCATGAAGGATTCACAAAGTATTATAGGTGCAAAAGAATAATGCACAGTGGTGTGCATAGGATTTTAGGAGCATAAAATAATTTTGGGTTATCATAGTTGACTGGAAGCACACAAAGATTGTGAAGGAGTGATGTGAAATATCAAGGATTGTACAAAGAGTGTAATATAATGAATGGAGGATTATGTAATAACTTGGATAATGAAGTAGGTATGCAGATGTGTTGAATAAGGACCAAAATACTATAAATAATGTTTGGGAGAAAGGTAAAGGTATATATCAAAGCTAAGAGTTCATGATGTAATAACAAAGAGGAGTGGAAAATAAATGTAAGAAAGGAGTGCGTGAAAGATTTGGTAGTTGGTGGATAAGGAAAAATAGGTATAAGAAGTCGTATGAAAAAGGATGTTGAGTAGGATTTAATGATTAGAGGAACCCAACAACCAAATCAATGTGGCATGCCAAGAAGCATCTAGATGAAGTTGGGTCAAAAAATTTATTGAACTAAAATTAAATTTTGGATCTAAGTGGGAAAATATGAAGCATCTAGAAGAGACCAACCTACCCAAATGGCAATTTAAATAAAGAGAGAGAAGTGGGAAAACATGACTATTTAAGGAGGTCAAGTTCACCATTTTGGGATTGTTTTCTCATAACTAGAGTTAGCACGAGTTGGTTAGTGTTAAGGTTGTGGAGTGATCAAGTGATAAGAGTATAAGTTGATGAATGTGTATATGAGGCACAATAATCCAAATGAGAGTAGATAAGTTTTCAAGCCATTAAAGTCAAGTTGAGAAATAAACTAGTCTAGGTTAGGTCTTGAGGAATACACACTAGAGTCTGTAAAAGATCTAGGAGAGAGTTGAAAAATCCATAGTGAGCAAATGCATGTAGATTCCACTAAGGAAATTCAACAAATAGAAGAAACCTTTATGTTTCATTCCATTGTATGAGCTCTATAAACATCTTGGGGACATCTTGGCCCTTGCATTGCCATCAGATAAACACCCCAACAAGATAAATTGGGGATATATCTCTTCCACCAAGAAGATCTCAGTTTCTAAAGAATTTTCATCCCTCAATTTTGAATGGAAATTAGAATATGAAACTTGGTTAGTATATTAAACTAAATATTGTGAACATAACTACCTTCAATCATGCATATATTTTTAATTAGCGAACTCAACAAAAATACTTATAAGTACATACACAAAAGTGGAAAAACAAAACATGTGTTGAATTCTTTGACATTGTGTGTCATCAAAACAATAAACCATAACATAGTTGATACATTTGACAATAATTAAATATTTTTGAAAACATGGATTAAAATATATTGTTTATCACAAAGCTCCTTGAATCAAAAAATTTCATGACAATGGTGACTAGGTGGGTTTCGATGCAGGTCATTTTGAAACAAAACTTGTGAGAAAAATGTGGTTGCATGAGACTTGATACAATTTTTTTTGGGTGAATTTGTAGATGTTTATCTAAAACTCACTTATTATATTGATATGGATGACATGAGAGGAAACAAATGAAAAATTCTATCCAGCTTCACCCTAGAATATATGTAGGGATAAGACAATGAACATCTCCTAAAGATGGGGTTTGAGAGAAAATCCCAATCAAGTTTATGCAAAATATTAACAAAAAATTACTCGAATATGATTTATCCAAATTGAATGAATTTATAAGATATAAGACTTTTGTCTAGTTTATGAATCTCAAAACATTTTGTCACTTGAGAAAATATTAGGAATAATGTATCAAATAATAATTTTCAAAACATTCTTTGTAAATACTTACTTCAATACAAATGTATTACACCAAAAAAAAATTATATGGACACTAACAAAAGAGTTCCTTAGCATAATATATGATAAATTGGAATGACACAAAACATTCATTCTGAGAATAGCTAAAAAAAGATAATTGTGGATAAATTACAGAACTATTAATGGTAGGGATTATTACTTATGTACGCGGTGTAGGTGGATATGGATATTTATTTTTCCTTATGTGTTAGGTGGCTCCAACTTCACAATAACATTGTTAAACAAATATTTTAAGGATATGTAAAAAAATATCCTTGATAAGTATGGTTCTTTGATATACACACTAGGAACATCAAAATCCTAGTTATATAATGCTCTTCTAATAACTACTTGTTACTTATAATGTGAGGAATACGCAGGAAAGTAAAAAAGAGAGGGTGCATTTAAATCTTTTTGATTTAGGATATATCTCTAATTGTATAATTTCCATAGGGATGATAAAAATATGTACTTCTTATTCATTTTGATTCTATCTCATATTTACTCTTACGTTTTAATGCATACATTGTTAATAATGACTCAATTTTTTTGATATGTTTGATACGATAAAAGAATTATGTAGATGAAAATTTAAATATTAGAATAACATTAAAAAATTGTAATAAGAATAATTATAAGGTACTAAGAAAATATAACTTCTTATATATCTTTGTAGAAACCATTTAATTAATCACCTTTACATATTCTATTATTATTTATGCATAGGTATGTTTTGCAGTATTCACCACTTCTTGTCTTAAAAAAGGGTTTCCTTGAGATTGAGGTTGGTTTCCTTCCTACTGGAAATACTCAAGAATACATTGGTGGAAATTTTGGAAATATTTCAAATTGTATAAAACATAAATACATTTGGATAGTCATTGAGATGATGAAAACTTACAAGACATGGTAGAGTATTAGAAATTTACACCATATCCTATAGAAGATGTGGTGAACTTGAAGCAATATGTGTGTGAATACCAATTGAAAATAAAAAAAGAAATTATCATCTTAATAAAAAGGGTAGTATTTTATATTGATATTAGAACAAGGTTATCCAATCATGCAATGAAAAAACTCTATTGTAGACAAGAATTGACTCCTTTGATACAATTATGTGGAACTAAGGAAAATGGTGAACCTTTGTACTAGAAGTCAATCTAGGGAAAATTAAATTCAAAGATTTGGGTACTAATAAGAATCCACAAGTTATCTTACTAAATAAATGATGATAAAACTAGGAATAAAAGTGATAAACAAATTGAGGAGAACTTACCAAAGTTTGTAAGACAATTTTACAACTTGGGGTCAAATGGAGTGCAACAATGGAATGAATTAATATATTATTATAAGAAAATCCATGAAATGATAGATGCTAACAAGCTCCCACCTCACATTGAATATTATGGTGATTTTTGGCCAATGACCAAACCTGAAAGAACATAAAATAGTTTTGTCCACCTTTATGACATCTTATATGAAAGGATGTATCATATCGATAAACCAAAAACTTAAGCATTTATTTGTATAAGATTTAAATGATTGATATGTTGTTTCAATCCACTAAAGTATTTCCATAATGGTTTCTTAATGTTTATCAAGTTAGATGACACTACTGAAATTGAATACACTATTTGGATCACAAGATTCATATGTAATGTTGGAGAGAAAATAATTGATAGTGGAATACAACACCAGGTGCAATTCACATGATCCACACCTATTCATTCAAGAAAAAATGTTTCCAAAGAAGTATAAATTCATGCAAATTAGGTTAAGAATAAATGGAATCCAAACCCTATCGACACATTTTCCTTTGATTCTTCTGGAAAACATCATCTATGCATGGATATAAAAAAACATGGAAGGGGAAGATGCTACAACTAACTGATAATTTGGAAGGAATCGTTATAAATTTTCTAAAAAAAACCATAGGATAAACTATTGGATCTATTTTTTAAAAATTACAATATGTTTTCCTGTTAAAAAATAGATGCTATCATATGAATTGCATTTGTGCCATAAAAATAAAATTTTGAGGTAGCAAGTTTTGTGACCATATTACTAAAATTATGTAACCGTTAGGAGGACCACAAGACAACTAGTCCTATTCAAATATTTTTTCTATGAGATGGGTGTTTTTACGGAGGCGAGAATCAAAACCATGGAGTGTAAAACAATTTTAGATAGATTAACCATAAGGGGGATCATATGAAGACCTTATAGGTATTTTGAGATATTTCCTAAGCATTTCATGGAGTTATGGTGACTCAGAGACAAAACATGGTTAGAGGATCAATTCTTGGGATAGGGGAAATACTTCTAGTATAAACATGTGATGATGTAGTTTAGAGTTACACATGATGTTCACCAAAAAAACTACCTATGACAAAGGTTTAATTATATGCAACTCATAAGGAGGGGGTATGAAAAGGATTAAATTAGCTGAGATAGTGCCACCACCAACAAAAAGGTGGATCCACCCATAATAGTGGAAGCATGAGCAAAACGTGAGATGAATTTGGGTGTATAACTAGCTATACACATGAGTGTATAGTTGTACATTACATGTTGTTATTCCCAACCATAGTAGGAGTCCCAATAGAGTGTGTAGATAGAGCAAGAGAATGAGATGGAGCATCAATCCCTCCACTTGTAAGAGGAGGGTGGGGGAAAATTCTGCCACACACAAGAGGAGATGGGGCACCAACAATAAGTGCACTACTAGATGATGTACTAGTAGTAGCCTTGACACCTTATAAGTATATTGTACATGATTTATTTTTAAATTAAGTAATTGAATATTGAATTGATTATATATGGTAATGATGTATAATTAGTGATATTAGGTTGTGTGTTTGTAGGTGACACTTATTGGGAAAATATATTTGATGCATTAGTCCACACCTTGATAAGGAATGTCCCTTCAGACATAGTAACTGTGTTGCTACTAGATTATGTAAATGATATAGTGGGTGAGCATGCCCATATATTTGATATTAACATAGTGCCATCTAAAATGTGTACAATGCTAGCTATACATCATGACAACCACTAAGCCAAGCTTTATATGAAACATGTTCCCCTTCCTGGGTCAGAGTTAGCACAGATTTTTTTGTGTAGATTGATGATGATATAGGAAGAATATGCCAAACTTTTCATAGAGGTAGGTATATATAATAATAGTATTTAAATTAAAAATAAATAAATAGAGAAAAAAGTAAAGTAAAATGGGGCACATGATATTGGTGAGGAGGTTGGTAAGTTATTTTTTAAAGATCTAAAATTACTTTTGGAAAAAATTCCATTAGGCTCACACCATCACGATCTCCTCATCAAGATGATCATTTTAAGGTATAACTCTTGATGGAATTTTTTGGACCAATTTTCCCCACATAAAAAATAATTTAGCTCTTTTTTAAGTCATAACAATTTTATATTATGAATATTCTTCTATTATGGATCACATTATTTAAATGTGTGAGTAAGAATATTGGTGTTTAGATATGTATTTTTAATAATATTATTATATTATGAGTGGTTGATACAATTCACATAGAGATACTTTAGGAGAGAGGTTGGTTGTGAAATATTGTGTTTGTTGTGGCTAACTCCTAGTTTGTAGGAGCTTAAATAAGTCTATATATGTATTGCCATTTGTATTCTATGGAATATTGAATGGAGAATTATTGTAAGATTTTTATTATATTTAATTTTACCAAGTCTGAAGCAAAGTTCATATTTAGTATCAGAGCTAGTATGGGTACGTGAATATTAGTCCAAGGAAAATCCATAAAACTTATTGATAGCCCCTTTCATGGATAGATCATTTTTAAAAAATTATATAAATAAATTATGGGAAATTAGTATTGTGTCTACCAATTACTAATAGTATATTTTGTGAGAAATGGGTTAGTATATAATTGTAAGAGTTTAGGAGAGAAGTATATTCCGGTATAACACCAGTGTGGGAGGAAAATTCAAGAAAAGAAGAAGTGGTCATATATTTTCTTCTACACATTTTTGTTGGTAGATGAGGACATAAAGAAAGGAGGCATTTGAGATAGAATAAATACTTATTTAGAATATTTTATAATTCATAATATTCCATCATTGATTTTTTTTTGTCACACTTCAGGATAAAGTTGACAGGTCTTAATAGAAACTTTTGTTAGGCCTCTTAAATAAATATCTCAAATTATACAACATCCATGCCTTTGTGCTTTTAAAATATTACTTGTTCAATCTTCTTGCAACATTTTAATCCTCTCAGTGTAGTTGCCTCATGTTTTTATCATCCATTCATACTCAATTTCATTCTTTTACATTCTATTTCATTAAAGATCTATTGATTCATTCATCTAACAAACATATTCCAATTCAATATATTTCACCTATATGTGATATAGACTAAAAACTATTATGTACATGTGGCTTACAGTAGCAATGAATCACTACACAATATTCACTTTTATTTCATTTGTTTCATGGTGATCACATCCCACTCTCAAGCCAAGATAAATCATCAAATCTCAATGTTTGGTAATGTGGAATGTGAATTGTAAAAAAGGTGATAGCTCTCGACAACACCTCTCAATGAAAGCTTGCATTGAATATTTTTCTATTTTAAATATGAATCAATATTGTATTGGGATAAAAATATCCCCACAAATTTCAACATTAAAAGGTATGTTTTTCAATTCAAAATCAAAATCAAAATCCATAGTATTTGAAATTTTTAGAGAAATTTGTGCAAATAATCTACTAAAACATGCAATAGCTTGAGCAGATATTTTAACTTTGGTAAAACCCAACAATCTCAAGGGATTAAATCCATACAATAAAAAATTGGTGCTTTTATAGTAGTGTTGGAATTATTATCCACGAGGGTTAAATTTTCCAAAGTGATTGATTTTTTTTTATAATTGTAGTTGTTTAAAGTGGTGTTTAGCATACTCTCTAGGTAATATTTGATGGTCTTATTTGTGTCATTATGTAATTAGGATAAAAATTAATTAACTATTACTTTTTAATAATTATTTTTTGTAATCTTTTGAATGTTAAGTGTTATAGGTATATCAATATATGCCATGGTCAATATATTATATGTTATAAGCTATGTTAGTCATCATAGTCAAATACAAAATCTTTATTATTGTAATGGATGCACTTTTTTGGTACCCTGCACCTAAATACATGAGCCAAATAGTATGTGGGGATATTTGAATCAAACCAAATAAGCTTCAAGTTCACTTTGGCTATGTGAGCTAAGCGGATTGGAGGATGGAGGAAATAGAAGGAGGATGTCAAACATCAACCTATCTTTAACCACTAGTAATGGGGCCATATGGTGATTTGGTGGCATTTTCAGTTTATTCAAAAAAATTCAATATTTTATTTCTACTATGTTGTTTCAATGTTTGATTTGTTGAATAAACCCCTTTACTGAATTTTGGGAAGCGAATCATGTTTAAAAAAATTATAGTCTTAGGCAAGGATAAGATTCTGAGGTAAAATCAATATGGATTGTTGTCTAGATACTTTGTGAGCTTGATATTAAAAATCTTAGAGAGATTCAAAATTTTAGTGTTTGGGGAAAGGAGCAAGGATAATTTTAGTGGCGAATATTCATAATATGATGAAAAATTCATTTTAGGAAAATTTGAAAAGACGATTTTTGTGGAGCAAGTCAGTGTCCTGTTTGCCTAAAATTTACAATATATATATTTTTTGGGGTCAACTTCGCATACATTTGAAAACATATCATGTAAAATCCTAGGTGATTTTCTAGGTAGTATACTACCACCAGACTACCAGTACCTTACCAATACCATGAATTTGTGAACTTGCATACTCTAAGCACCAGAGCATAGTACAAATTTATCATTTGATTACTGAGCTTTTTTGTTGACGTGTGAAAAAGATATTTTTTGATGTGCAACTCATTGCATTTGTTGACACACGACAGGACTAATTTTAGTGACATGCGACTTAGTTTTTTTACTGACACTCGACATCGGTTTATCTGATGCATGACTCACTGTGTTTGCTGACGTGTGAAAATAATATTTTTCACAGGTGACAAAGGGTTTATTGTTGATGCACGATAAGGATATTCGTTGACGTGTGACTCATTTCATTTGCTAATGTGCGATAGGACTAAGTTTGTTGACATGTAACTTAGTTTTTTTGTTGACGTGTGACATAAGTTTATCTGATGTGCAACTCACTACGTTTGCTGATGCACGAATTAGTATACTCTAACGCGTGAATCAATTTTCTCTGACGTGTGACTTAGAATAATGGAAGGTGTTAGTGCTCAAAATGGGAAAACCCAAAAATTATGTAAGAAATCTTAGAAGCCCTTGTTCAAGTATTTTGGAAACTCTGCTACTATATATACTGTAACCACTAGCACCCATATAGCTGCCATTAGAAATAATCGAAGTACTAACTGTGTGGAAGGTAATATCGAGGTGGACATGCATTATGCATAGTATCAACCAAATGAAACCTATGATGATACCATGTCAAATCTTGAAGATATACTTGTTGAGATGCCAAATCCAAAAGATATATTGTTAGTGTGAGTTATCATATGTGTCCTCTCATATTGTAGGGTCATCTCACATGGGTTAGGTTTAGGGTTAGGTTTAGGGTTTCATATGTGTCATGCACTAGGGTTACTCAGCACCCTATATGTACCCATTTTCTATTCATTTATGAGCATTCCAAGACACTCCGCTGTCTTTCCTCTATGTAAGCTTTGTTTTTGTTGAGCAAGTTTTTCCATTACTAATCAATTCTTTCTTCCAATTGGTGGAGCTATCATGATTCCGTTGGAGTGCAACTACTTCTTGGTGCCTCATTTTTGATTTGATTCTTGCAAACTCTTTTCATGGTATCAGAACTGAGATTGGGTAAATGTGCACTCATTATTTTTTAGTTGTGATTACTCCTTTGTTTCGTTATTTTACTCTGCATGCAAGTTTTGCTATCACTATTTTCTGGAATTATTTTGCTAATCTCTCTAACAAGATTTCTCATAAATTTGTGTCAGTTTTTATGCCTATTTTCTGTACTTGTATAGGAATTCCTAGAGGTTTCAGGGTATTTATAGCCACATTTAGCTATCTACATCTAAATCTGGCTTTTCAGCCAAAATAGAGGTTATTTCATTTTTAAAAATATTTAAAATAGAAGTGATTTTTTTTTAAATCTTTGTGGTTTTTTGGCTTTTTGTTTTCTGGTATTTTGTAGAATACATTTTTCCTTCTATGGCTGGGAGTTCATTTTTTTACGTGAAGGGTTCTCCCTGCCTATCGTGGCATGGGAGTTCTTATTTTTGCGTGAAGGGATCATTTTTTTTTCATGCACACAGCTGCCCCATGCCACCATTCTCTCTGCTCCATGGTTCGTGGCCACATGCCCTCTGTGGACTCTACCTTGCCCCTACATTTTCTCCCACGTACCTACCAAACACTACAAACTCTCAACAACAAAACCTACGTTTTTTTCCTACCGCGGACTGTGGCATTTTTTGTTTGACTGTGGCATTTTTTTGGACTATTTTTTTTGGTGTGGGAACAAACACCTACCTACCATGTCTTTCCTACCTACCATATCTTTGTTAACTCTGATGTGTCTTTGCTACCTTCCACAGCCTCTTGTGCAAAACACAACAAACTCTTTGCAACAGCAAATGGTAAGTCGTTTTGGTAAGTGCTTTATTTTTTCAGCCGCCATTTTTTTGTAAGTATTTTTTTTGTTTAAAAAAATCATCTTCTAAATCAAACCTTTGGTAAGTTTTTTCACAAAAAATACCTTCCTTTTTAAAAATACGATGGTTTGTTTTTTCTAAAAGTTTTTTGGTAAGTTTTTTTAAGTTTTAAAACATATGCTTTTTAAAAAATTCATTCACTTTTAAAAACATACATATGCTTTTTAAATAGAAATCTTTTTCTCTTTTATCAAAACTTATGGTAAGTTTTTTTAAAAACAGATCATTTTCTCCTAATAGATCTAAATTAAATTAAATTAAATAGATCTTATTTAAATATTTAATTAAGTTTTTTTAACAAATTAGATCTTAATTTCTTCTTCATTAATTAGATTTAATTGTAATTAAATCTTTTTTTTCGATCCTCTCTTTCCTAATTTGAAAATTAAAAATCATCCTTCATAACCTTTTTATCGTCTTTTAAAAAAAACTCCAATAGCTCTAAAAATAGCAAAATTGGGCGTTTCCAAACAGTAAAATGTAGGGTTATTGTCAATTTTTTTACACTAATTGTGCGCTTAAGTGTGCAGTGACACTTCATGCACCTCTTTTCCTTCCACGCTCTTTTCTGGTGTTTTGAAGATTATCTAAACTCCTTGAGTTCCCAAACCTTGCATTTCACCCTTATTATTGCTTGTGACTAGTGAGCACATCTGCCATAGTCTGCAGCAAGGGGGTTTCCTTTTACGACATCAGACATTTTTTCTCACCACCAGGGTTGGCTTTTTCCTCCTTTCTATTTTTGTTTGTGCTTGTTTACAGTGTCATTTTTGTTGTGCTCCACGAAACACTGTTGTGGTCTCCTTTCTTGTGCATTATTACACTAATTGCAAGGTGAGTTACCAAGTGTTTCAAACTACATGCACAGACCCACTTGTAATCAATGCACTAAACTATAAAGTGCTAAAAGTAGGGGGTGTTATTTTCTTGGGTGGTTGTGTCTCTTTTCTGCATTTCTTTCTCTCTCTCTCATTATGGATGCACTTTCAATTCCCTTGCTTACGCCATTCAAATTTTTCAAATGGAGATCAAAAATAATAATGAAACTAAGGGGTAAGGGGTTATTCCACATCACCATGGGAACTGAGACTGAACCAGATGACGAACCTAAAAACTCTAAGTGGTTAAACCGTAGTGATGAAGCTTTAGGTCTTCTTTGTATGTTTGTTTCTCCTAACTTGCTCTTCCACATTGAGGTTTCCAAAATACCTAAATTTGCGTGGAAAACAATGCATGCGATGTTTGGACAACTAGATGACATGCGAGTGCATGATTTAGAAAACGAACTACTGGGGTTAAATCCTAGTGACTTTGAAAACCTACAAGCTTTCTTCTCAAAATTTGTCCACATTAGATTATTATTAAAAGGATGTCAAGTAGAAAAGAAAGATTCTTAACTGATATTTTTTATTCTCTCTAAGCTAGATCCTGAATATTCTATCTTTGTGTCAACTTTCTACGCTACAAAAGCTACTTTGGGTGATACTTGGACTATGCACTCCTTTGACTATTTTTCATCCCAACTCATTCGAGAATAGGACAAACTCATTCAAATGGGGTCTCTCAAGTCCAAGTCACATGCCCTTATAGCAAGTACTAGAAAGGGAAAGAATAATGAAAAGAAGAAAGAAACAAAGGATCAACCTAAGAAAGAAACGAAGATCAAACCTAAAAATGACACAAAAACTTTGACTTTTGAGCCTAAGGCACAGAAAAGCAAGTATTTTTGTTCCTATTGTAATAACTCTGGTCACGACGAGAAACACTATTTTTGGAAACATATTGATCACTTATCTCATTTACTTGAGAAGAATAAAATAAGTGTTCCTGAATCCATAAAACAAAGTGCTCCAAAGGTCGAGTCTTCTACTGTAAAAGGTGCTAAAAATGCTAAGAAGAAAGGAAAGGCCCTTATAGCCAGAGTTTCTCCTTCATCGACATGGATTATAGATTCCGGTGCCTCGCACCACATGGGTTCTTCACATGTTGAGTTTTCCAACATCGAACCTTGTGGAATGTCCCAAATCACAATGGGTAATGACATGACAGTGTCGATTTCCGGTAATGGATTGCTAGAGATGGATGGGGGAACATTTAACCAAGTGTTGAGTGTTCCTGATCTCTCTACCAATCTCCTATCGGTTTACCAAATTACTCACCTTGGTGAAGGAATGAGAGTGGAATTTGGTTCTAACTCGGTGATTATTCATGAGCCTAACAATGACACTATAGTGGCTGAGGGAAAGGCAGATCACCATTCATGGTTGTACACCTTCTCCCAATTTACTTCTGATTCAATGCCCACTACCTTTCTCACTCATGCAAATGAGGTTAGTAAGTTATAGCATGAGCATTTTCGACATCTAAATTATCTCTACCTTGAAAAATTGAGCCAAAATGAAATGGTCAATGGGTTGCCTCGCATCAAGTTTTCTAAGGGTCTTTGTGAGGGTTATACCCTTGGAAAGCATCCTGAAAAAAACTTTGACAAAGGAAAAGCCTAAAGATCCACTCGTCCTTTGGATCTTATTCATAGTGATGTTTCTAGTTCATTTCCTTCTCCTTCAATTACTAGAGCTCTTTATGTGCTAACCTTCATTGATGACTATTCGCGATATACTTGGGGATATTTTCTTAAGCTTAAGTTTGAAGTCTTTGAACATTTTCAGGACTTTACAGCTCTTGCTGAGAAATAGGCGGAATAGTCTATCAAGGTTCTTTGAACCAACAATAGGGGTGAATATGTAAACAATAGGTTCATGGATTTCTGTACTTCTGAAGGGATCTCTTTACATCATACAATTTCTTGTAGCCCTTCACAGAATGGAGTCACAAAAAGAAAGAACCGTACTCTTAAGGAGATGGCCACTTGTATGATTCACTCAAAGTCTCTTCCTCTGCAGTATTGGACTGAAGCATTGAATTGTGTAAATTACATTTAGAACCATGTTCCACATAAGGTAGTAAGAGGGATGACACCCTTTGAATCCTGGTTTGGATGTAATCCTGATGTTGAGAACTTTCAAGTCTTCGGATCCAAGGCTATGGCTCAGATTCCCAAGAAGAAATACAAGCCCTTGGAACCACAATCCAAACCTTGTATCTTTGTAGGTATCCTGATGGCGTGAAGGGGTATCGATTGATGAATCCTACTTCTCGTTAGCTATATATTGAGAGAATTGTTAAGATTGATGAGTCTTCTTCACCTTCTACTTCTCCACCTATTGAGGTTCTTTAGCTCACTGATTCAAATTCTGACTCATCAGATGTTGATACTGTTGAGCATGCTCCTCTTCTAGATCCTCCTGACCATCAAACCTTTGAGTCTTCTAATTCTGATAGTAGTGATGATGAGGACTATGTCCCTTCTCACTCAAGTGAAGAATCTTCTGACTCTGAGCCTGATCCTCCTGGTCCCCTTTGGGCCAGGAAAACTTTGCAAAGTGCTGGAGATTTAGTTAGAGATACTGTTGTTACAAATTAGCAGCACCCCTAGATTTTGATCAAATTTCTAGTTTGATCATACTAAGCATCCAGGTGTGATTGCACAACATTGAACCCTTTCCCCAAGTATGGGACTTGGAAAATGAGAAAGAAATCTCTACTTTAGAGGCTAGTTCCTCAATTCCTCTGGTTAGATTTATCACTTACAAGTTGCAGAGGTCTATATTCCTAACCCTACCCTAAATTCCAAAGCAGAAAGAGATAGAGAATGCAAAAAAGTTAAAACTAATGCTAATAGGTGATGCACCAAAGGAGTGGTGAGCATTTCTCACTTCTGTAGATTGACACAATTCATAAAATGCAACAAAACAAAATGCACAAACTGATAACTGTAATGAGGAATCAGAAATTAGTCAAACAACACTAGCAGAGGATGGAAAATTAATCACAGGGCTTGCATTGTTATTTTAACATCAAAATCACTTGCATTACAACACCTGAGAGGAAAAAAAGAGTTGTAGTTCTTAGAAAAGGTCTGATATTCCACCAAAATCACTTCCAAGGTGAGAAAGGGGACTTGCAATACATAAAAAATGTTCAACCCTTCAAAAATGAGCCAAAACAGGCTTTTACAGTGCAAGGGATGAGCCCAGGAGAGAGAAACATGGGAAAATGTGGGAAGGAATTCAACCATTGACCAAAATGCCATCAAAACAGCATGGGAATCCTTATAGACCCATTCCCTAGCATTTTTAGCCATGCTGGGAGAGAATGCGAGCCATTCTTCATTAAAAACGGTGGTTGAAATGTCATTTCTGTCCATGACCACGTGCTAGAGGTGTTTTTCAATTTTCTCTCTCCAAACTCCATCAAAAATGCAAAAATTACCTTGAAATATTGTAGAGAATTTCACCATATTTCCATTTATATAAAGAGCATGAAAAACCAAGCTCTGGATCAAAAGATATGGCCATTTGAAGTTTTAGGGAAAAATAGGGCCAAACCGGGGTTGGCAGGCAAAAATTTGAATTTTTTCACCTTTTTGGTCATTTGGAAAATTTTCCAAAATTTCCCCATGCTCTGGCTTTCTAAGTGCCATGTGGTACATTTTGATTAGGTGCGGGCCCATGTCCTGCTCTATTTTCCTTCACTTTGCACTTTGGAAAAAAATTTCAAAATTTCCCCGCGAGGCCGATGAGCTTGGGACACGTGGCAAACGCTGATTGGATGCGGGCCTGTCCTTCCAATTTTTTCCACATGTGGGCTGTTTGATTCATTTCCGTCCTAAACACATGGCATAACCCCATTGGGTGTAGGTTTTCCCTCTTAAAATTTCACTCACGGGCTTTCCTTAAGTTTCGGCGCCACCTAGACACGTTGGCAAGATCCTATTGGCTCGCAATAAGGGGGCGTAGGCTTTTCTCTTTGAATTTTCCTTTGTTTTCTCCATTGAAAAATTTCCCAAACTCTTTCCCTGCATTCCGGCCACTCTAGGACATGTGGTGACATATTACTGGCTGCGGGGTCCTTGGAGAAAATATTTCCTTTTGTGCCAACACTTTGGAAAAATTCCAAATTTCCTCCTGCGCTCTGCCATTCTGACCCCCGGGGACACGTGTCGAAACCTAATGCACGTCGGCGGGCCTACAGGAAAAAATATTCCATTTTAAATTTTTCCAAACACTTGGTGAAAATTCCAAGTCTTCCTCCGACCCCCGCCACTTCCATGACACGTGGTGGCATCTCATTAGCCACGGGCCTTTCAGGGGAAAATTTTCCCAAAAAACTCCACCAAGCCATAACTTCAAAAATACATGGAGTTAGGAGGAAAAAATTACCTTTCTAGAAAGATGAGAGAGAGATCTATCCAATGGTGTCAATTTCCAAAAATTTTTGAGTGCCTAAAAATCAAAAAAATTATGACTAAGGTACAAGAGAGGGAAGGATGAAAGGAGTTAGCCATAAAATGAGCAAGGGACACATTTTGGATAACAATTTTGGCGACTCACAGGGGTCATATGCCTGCTAGATAAAGTTACCAGTTGCTTGAAGCAATCCCATTGGGTATGGAGTCATTGAATTCTCTGTTTGATACCCTAATTGACTAGAACATTTCAAGGAGCAAGATGGAATATCACATGATGGAGCAAGGCCTGCAAACACATCTCCAGGAACAGCAAGCTTGTGCCAAAGCACTTAGGGAAAGAAAACTAACCTACAAAAAGAAAAATGTGCACAAGCACTTGGAGGAATGAAAACCTAAGATAATATTTACAAGGTGGAGAATTTCCCTTTAGTAGCAATACTTTAGATGGATTCCATTGACTGGAATCTGCAGTTCTTCACCATCCAATGAAGACAATTTGAAGTCATTGTTGTCCTTACACTTTGTGACCATGTATGGGCCACTCCAAATGGCATCAAATTTTGAATGCCTCCCCAGTTTTTCTCTATCTGCATCCCATTTTAGCACTAGATCTCCAACTTGGAAGGATCTATTCATGGTCTTTTTATCAAAGGTATTCTTTATCAAAGCATGATCCTTTTCCATTGCTTGGGATGCCTGATTTCTGATTTCTTGGAGCT
Organism: Taxus chinensis; assembly: GCA_019776745.2. Classification (NCBI taxonomy): domain Eukaryota; kingdom Viridiplantae; phylum Streptophyta; class Pinopsida; order Cupressales; family Taxaceae; genus Taxus; species Taxus chinensis. The sequence continues at coordinate 604,533,169 of CM034150.1, forward strand.
CCATCAATTCTGCATATCTAACCTCCATGGGCTCAAACTCCAACAACTCCAACTATTTCATGAGTTCCAATGTTGGAAACTCAAGAGACATGGGTAAAATTGCCTCTCTCCCATAAACAAGCTTGAATGGAGAATTACCTATAGATCTCTTGGGAGTTATCCTATCAGCCCAATAAAGCTGTTTTCAATTTAGTATGCCAAGACCTCTTATTTTCATCAAGAGTCCCTCCTAATGATCTTCAACAAGTTCTTGTTTGTAGACTTATCCCGACCATTACCCTGGAGGGTAATAGTTTGATGAAGTACTTAGGTAGATCCCGTTCTTGACAGCCCATTCAGTCACCTTGGACCCAATGAATTCCAATGCATTATTTGATATTATTGTAGTAGGTACACCAAATCTGGTTGCTATTCCCTCATAGAAGTCTAGGATACTAGATTCATTTTCTTCCTTGAGTGCTACTGCTTCAGTCCACTTAGTGAAGTAATCTGTGGCTATTAAAATCCACTTATGCCCCTTGGCTTGAATTGGGATTAATGACTCCAATGAAGTCTAAACCCCGTTGCATGAATGGCTGGTCAACTAAAATTGAATGCAATGGTAAGGGCAGCTAGCCTCTCTTTACCTGTGAAGAATGCAAAATTCTTGCACCTCTTGATCCATGTATACCGATCATTGAAAATCTTGGGCCAATAATAGCCAACCCTCATGATATTTAGAGCTGTCACTCTTGGTACAAAATGACCACCAGCTGATCCACCATGGAACTCTTCCAACACCCTATGAATATAACTTTGGACTAATGCATCTCAACAGTACTCCATTCACATCTCTTTTGAACAAAATACCATCAACAAAGGCATATGAGACAGCCTACAATATGAAGTGTCTTCTTTGGGTATTGTTCATTTCTGGAGGGCATAGGCTTATGCTTAGGAAGTGCATTATGTCTTGGGTCCAACAAGGAACGGGGACACCATTATTTTCTTCTTGAGTGCTTTCTTACTCATGGTTCTCTTGCAACACCAAAATAGACTCTTTCTCATTGCATGCTTCCTCTTGTTTTCTTAAAATCAGCTGCTCACACAATCCTTTTCCTCTGACCAACTTGGTGACCTTGATCTCTATGTCATACTCCATGACATGAGTAATCCAACCTGATCTCTTTTCATTCAATTCTTTATTGAGGAGGAAGTCTTTAACTCCCGCATGAGAAACCCACAATTGAACCTTGTTTTTTGAGACTAATTGCTTGAACTTCTTCAAGCTTCTGATTATTGTAAGAACATGCTTCTCAATGAAAGAATATCTCACCTCATAGTCCTCTAGGATTTGGCTGAATAAAGCAATTGGCTGCTCATCATTTTCCTTGTTCTGCTGCACCAAGATTGCAGAAATAGTATCATCACCTCCAAATGCATAGAGGATGAAATCCTTAGAGAAATCCGAGGTTGATGAGAGTTGGGGCTTGACGAGATGGCTTCTATGATTGCTTCAAAACTCTCCTTTCCTTCTGCTGCCAATTTGAAAGACATGCTTTTCTTTAACATCTTGGTGATAGGCCTGACTAGGGCTGCAAAATTCAGGATAAACCTCCGAACAAAATTTATTCTCCCCAAGAAACTTTGAAGGGCCTTCTTGTGGCTTGGCAATGGTAGTGCTTTTATGGCTTTAACTCTTTCTAGATCAATTGCTAATCCTTCTTTGGAGACAATGTGACTAAGGAGCTTTCCTTTTATGGGCTAAGAAAATACATTTTTTAGGATTCAAAGAGACTCCAAATCTTCTACACCTTTGGAACACTTGTCTCAAATGAGAGAGGTGGTCTACTGTATTTTTTGAAAAAACAGTGATATCATCAAGATATATTAGCACTATGTTGTTAATCAAACCTTTTGAACGCCATGCCCATTGCTCTTTAGAAGGTAGCTCCAGATGTTGGACAGCCCAAAAGGCATTTTCTTGTATGCATAAGTTCTCCATTTGGTTGTAAAGGATGTCTTGAACTGATCTTCTTCCTTCACCATAATCTGATTGTACCTTGAATAGCCATCAAGTAGTGAAAACCTTTCGGAGCCAGGAACAACTTACAAAATTCTGCTCCATAGAAGGAAGTGGATAATGATCCTTGAGAGATGCTCTATTCAAATCTCTGAAGTCAACACACAATCTGATTTCCCCACTCTTCTTTCTGACTGAGAACCAAGTTGGCAACCCAACTAGAATGATTGATAAGGAATATGATTCTTTATTCTATCAACTTATTCAACTCTTTTCTCATGAGGGGCTCCATGTGTGGATTGATTGGTCTTTGATTTTTCCTGATGGGCTTAGTACTTGGGTCCAATTCAATGGTATGCTGAGCTAACTCAGGATTGAAACCTTTCAAATCTTCATAGCTCCCAGCAAACACATCAGGGAATTCTTGACAAAGTTGTATGAACTCATACCTTTCTTGCTCAATTGTCATCTTACCAATTTGGAGTGATTTTCCTCTTTCCACTGAGATGGACACTGAATCTTCTCCCTTCACTTGGATGTTTGCTTTCTCCTTCCTAAACTGATCATTAAGATTGAAAATGGACTCCAAATTAATAAGTCCCTTTGGTAGTTTGTTGGTTCTTAACTGCAACCACTTGGTCACCATACTGCTGCTCTAACGTTTCCTGATTTTTGGCTGAGAATTTAGCCTCTTCTTGCAAGAAATGGATAATTTACTGATCATTTTCAAACACTTTCTAACTTACATTGTTTTCCGGAAACTGAAGGCCTCAAAATCACATGGATGTTTGGCCATACCTTATCTTTTTGAATGCTTTCAACAACATCAAAGGCTGCCCCAACTACTGCAATCTTGTCAGCAGCTTGGTTCTCTTTTCTAGGAATAGATTATATGCTAAAGCCCTCAAAATCTTCAATGAGGGTCACATACCCTATTCTTGTAGCACTTGAGTAGATTATTATTGATAGCATGCTTCCCTTTAACTTGGTTGATAATCAATTCACTGTCACCAAAAACTTGCAATTTCTTTATTCCTCTCTTGATTGACCAATGCAGTCCTTGCACCAGAGCTTCATATTCAACAATGTTATTAGAGCGTGCAAACTGAAATATAAAAGATGAATAATACTTCACTCCTTGAGGTGAAACCAGCATGGCTCCCCCTCCTACACCTTGTCTACTCCTTGATCCATCAAAAAACAACTGACATACCTCATTTTCATCCTTGTGGTCTGGCTTGGTGATGCTAGGAATAGGCTAATTTTCTTCATGCATGCAATAGAATCCTAGTTCAGATTCTTCTATTTCTTGATAAGGATCAAAAGCATGCACCTTGTTTACCCATTCATCAAGAGTTAGATCTGGGATACTTCCAACCTTGGTGTTAGCTTCATCAGTGCTTAGAAAATCCTCTTGATTCAAATGCTGAACAATTTGTATTGATTTGGCTTGGAGTGTAAGGCTCAATGTGAAAGTTTCCAATAGGCTCAGATCTGATTGTGGCCTTGGTTCCATATCTTGTTCTGAACAACATGTGGTGACCAATCAAAAGATAAGTAACCTCCAATCTTTGACTATGAAATCCCTTGACAAACATAGGGCAAAGAGTGGTGGAAGGTCTATTACTGAGACATCTTGCAAAACAACCACGTTAGGGACATGCATGTAAAGTAAGACTCAAATTTTTTATCACTCCAACTATTGTTACTACTATCCTATCCAATTGCACTACCCCTTTGGATACGGTTTCATACTGAATTCCCAACTGATCAGCTATTTTCTTGGGCATTACTGAACTACTTGCCCTAGAATCAATCATGCAATTGTGTACTAGTTGGTTCCCAATGATCAATGAAACATAGAATGGAGGGGGCTTTAATATTTTACCTTGTTGTCCTCCATGGTTCCCCTCAGGATGGGCAGCATTTTTGAGCACCTTTCTCTTGCATTTGGACTTGTTGATTTGAATTTAACCATTCCTTCATGGCAGCTTGTAGCAAATGTCTTTGGCTTGGGATAGATAGTGATTCCCACATTGATATGTTTTCATTTGTCTTCTTCATCTGATCAATGATATTGAATGGAGATGAAGCATCTCTTTTCTGTCCCTTGGCCTGCACATTCATTCCTTGTGTATGGGCAGAAACAACTAGCATTTGAGTTGGCCTAGGAACTGTTTTAGGCAGTCCTTGTGTATTTAGAGCTAGATTTTTGTTTGCCAATATTTTGTGGAGTGATAGAAGGTTGTGGATTGCTTGAGGCTCACGGCTGTTCTTCACCCAAATTTCTCCCTTTTGACCTTGTGATGGCTGCAACACTTTGGGAAACCGTTTGATTCATGCCACAAAATCTTCTGCCTGCCAGTTTACAAGTGTGGTATCATTTAGAGCTGACTGCTGCTGGAATGTGTCTTGTTGTTGGTTACTTCCTTGACTACCTTCAACCTCTACACCAGCTTTTATCACCATTAATGCTTGATTCAAGGCACCGTTGAAGCACATGGATTGGTTATGAGGTTCAATGCATGGGAAACACCAATCATACTCTTGAGCTATATTTTTTTGTACTGGCACTAATGCTTTAGAGGCAGATGTAGCATTGGGATTATAGGGGTGAAATGGTCTGTTGGCAGGAGGCATTACTTGATTTAGATTTGCAGCTAGATTGGGTGGTCTTTGGGGTTGATATGGCTGCCTGTTAGGCTAAACTTGGGGCTAGAAAGAAGGTCTAAAACCTTGGGCTTGTTGCCTCTTGAGTGTAACCAGCTCATTGCCTAGATTTTGCAGCTGCTTCATGACTTCTTGAAGTTCATTTGGGGCACTAGAAGATGAAGTAGAAGGTTCATTCAAATTCTGATTTATAGGAGTGGGAATAGGAGCTAAATTAGGCATTTGATTAGTATTTGGGCTCTCTAAACTTGGAAACAATGGCATTGGAGGTCTAGGAGCCAGCTTACCAGCTTGGATCAAACAATTTTCAGCTCTAATGGCAATGCTATAAGCAATGGGAATAGTTGTTCCTCCCATGGATTGAATTAACATAGAAATATCAGAATTTAAAGCTTTAAGGTAATAAAGGAAAGAACCTTCTGCTGTTGGCCTGACTGCCACTGAAATTCTCTCCCAAGTCCTTTGAAATCTGAAATTAAAATTAGTCAGCTACTCATTAGGAGCTCTCTTGATGGTTGTTAGCTGCTCCAAAAGGGACAAGCTGTCTCCCTTTTCCCCAAACTGCTCATGGAGGGATATACATAGCTGATTCCAATTTTGAATAGAACCTGAGGCAAGGCTCCTGAACCATTGCAAAGCTTTCCCTTTGAATGAAGATGTCAGCAATTTGACAGCAACTTGAATCTCATTGATCTCATAGATTGCACAAATGTTAGCAATATCCTTGACATGATCACCAGGTGAGGTCTGATTTTCTCCAGTGAAGTATGGAATGTTCTTCAATGCTGTAACTGGAATTGGATTTTGTGTATTGAGAGAAAGTGGGCTGCTGCCAGTGAAATTTATATAGGGGTTGTTTTGTGCCATTCTAATTGGCCTTAAAACCCTTGTTGATTGAATGAAAGGCCTACCAGGTGGAGGAGTTGAGAGAGTTCTATTTGGTGGAGATGGAGACCTTTGGATTCTCCTCCCACTTTTCCTTCTTCTTGGAGATAACTACAGATATTCAAACAGCACCTCTTCTTCTCTAGCTCTTGACCTTGTAGTGATTCTTCTCATGAGTTTTCAGGTCTAAACTGCTAAAACCAGCTGACTCTTCTTCCTGGAGTCGTCAGATGTGTAATTTATAGCTCTTTTAAAGTAAGAAAATTGCAACAAATGCACATCAATTTTTTTGCAATGAATATGAAGACTTCTAGGTCCCACCGGGTGTGCCAAAACTGTTGTCACAAATCAGTAGCACCCCTAGATGTTGATCATATTTCTAGTTTGATCATACTAAGCATCCAGTGTGATTGCACAACATTGAATCCTTTCCCCAAGTGTGGGACTTACAAAATGAGAAAGGAATCTCCAGTTTAGATGTTGGTTCCTCAATTCCTCTGGTCATATTTATCACTTACAAGTTACAAAGGTCTATATTCCTAACCCTACCCTAAATTCCAAAGCAGACAAAGATAGAGAATGCAAAAAAGCTAAAACTAATGCTAATAGGTGATGCACCAAAGGAGTGGTGAGCATTTCTCACTTCTGCAGATTGACACAATTCATAAAATGCAACAAAACAACATGCACAAATTGATAACTATAATGAGGAATCAGAAATTAGTCAAACAACACCAGCAGAGGATGGAAAATTAATCACAGGGCCTGTATTGTTATTTTAACATCAAAATCACTTGCATTACAACACATGAGAGGAAAAAATGAGTCGTAGTTCTTACAAAAGGTCTGATATTCCACAAAAATCACTTCCAAGGTGAGAAAGGGAACCTGCAATACACAAAAAATGTTCAACCCTTTGAAAATGAGCCAAAATTGGCTTTTACAGTGAAAGGGACGAGCCCAGGAGAGAGAAACATGGGAAAACATGGAACGGATTCAACCATTGACCAAAATTCCATCAAAACAGCATGGTCATCCTTACAGACCCATTCCCTGACATTTTTAGCCATGCTGGGAGAGAATGCGAGCCATTCTTCATTAAAAACGGTGGTTGAAACATCATTTCTGTCCATGACCACATGCCAGAGGAATTTTTTGATTTTCTCTTTCCAAACTCCATCAAAATGCAAAAATGACCTTGGAATCTTGTAGATAATTTCACCATCTTTCCATTGATATAAATAACGTGAAAAACTGAGCTCTGGATCGAAAGATATGGCCATTTGAAGTTTTAGGGCAAAACAGGGCCAAACCAGGTTGGCAGGCAAAAATTCGAATTTTTTCACCTTTTTGGTCATTTGGAAAATTTTCCAAAATTTCCTCGCGCTCCACCTTCCTAGGTGCCATGTGGTATGTTTTGATTGGGCGTGGGCCCATCCTGCTCTATTTTCCTTCACTTTGCACTTTGGAAAAAATTTCAAGATTTCCCCACGAGGCCGATGAGCTTGGGACATGTGGCAAGCGCTGATTGGACGCAGGTCTATCCTTCCAAAATTTTCCACGGGTTGTTTGATTCATTTCTGTCCTAGACACGTGGCATAACCTCATTGGGTGTGGGTTTTCCCTCTTAAAATTTCACTCACGAGCTTTCCTTAAGTTTCGGCGCCACCTGGACACGTGGCGAGATCCTATTAGCTCGCAATAAGGGGGGTGGGCTTTTCTCTTTGAATTTTCCTTTGTTTTCTCCATTGGAAAATTTCCCAAATTCTTTCCCCGTGCTGCCACTCTAGGACACGTGGTGACATATTACTGGCTGCGGGCCCTTGGAGAAAATATTTCCTTTTGTGCCAACACTTTGGGAAAATTCCAAATTTCCTCCCGCACTCCGCCGTTCCGACCCCCAGGGACACGTGTCGAAACCTGATCTGCCAGCGGGCCTACGGGAAAAAATCTTCCATTTGAAATTTTTCCAAACACTTAGTGAAAATTCCAAGTCTTCCTCTGACCCCTGCCACTTCCATGACACGTGGCGGCATCTCATTGGCCGCGGGCCTCTAAGGGGAAACTTTTCCTAGAAAACTCCACCGAGCCATAACTTCAAAAATACATGGAGTTAGGAGAAAAAATTTACCTTTATGGAAAGCTGAGAGAGAGATCTATCCAATGGCATCATTTTTAGAAAGTTTTTAGTGCCTAAAAATAAAAAAATTATGACTGAGGCACAAGAGAGGGAAGGATGAAAGGAGTTAGCCACAAAATGAGCAAGGGACACATTTTGGATAACAGATACTTCAGATATGAGACATACTCACTCAAATTTCATTGGACCCCACTTTTTCTTTGCCTCTTCTTCTAATCCAAAATCTTTCTGGGAGGCTTCTGGTATTCCTGAGTGGGATTTTTCCATGGATGAGGAGTATTCCTCTCTCATGAAGAATGATACTTGGGATCTCACCACTCTTCCGAAAGGAAGAAAAATCATTCCGTGTAAGTGGGTGTTCCAAACAAAGGATGGAGTAAATGGAGATTTTGAAAAATTTAAATTGTGATTAGTAGCTAAGGGTTTCTCCCAGATAGCTGGGGTTGATTATACAAAAACCTTTGCTCCGGTTGTGAATATGACCTCTATTCGACTGACCCTAGCCATTGCCACAGTGAACAGATGGAAAGTCCATCAAATGGTTGTTAAGAGTGCCTTCCTTCATGGTGACCTAGAGGAATAAATCTATATGGAACAACCTTTAGGTTATGTCCAAGATTCCTCCCTCATTTATAAGTTAAAGAAGTCTTTTTATGGCCTTAAACAAGCCCCTCGGGCTTCGCATGCCAAGATGGACTCCCTCTTACTTACATCAGGGTTTACTAGATGTCACTCTGATCCAAATGTCTATATTCTATAGCAAGATGACTCCATACTCATTCTTGTTCTCTATGTTGATGACTTGTTGATCACAGGCAGCTCTTCCTCTATTATTGATTCTATGAAGATCGCATTGGCCAACAAGTTTTTCATGACTGACTTAGGTCTACTTCATTATTTCATTGGAATCTAGATTTCACAATCTGACTTGGGAATCTTGATTTCACAACCTAATTATGCTCTTGATTTTCTAGCTTGTTTTTAGATGTATGATTTCAAGTCTTCTCCTACTCCTTTTCTTACCGGGGTTAAGTTGGTTTCAGATTGCCCTACTCCCTTGGTTGATGGTACTCTTTATCGACAGTTGGTGGGGAGCTTGGTTTACTTGACTCACAATCAACTAGATTTATCATATGTTGTTGGGATCATGTCCAGATTCATGTAGAAGCCACATGAGTTGCATTGGAAAGTAGCTAAATGGATCCTTCACTATGTTTGTGGCACTTATACTGATGGCATTCACTATCATGGAGGGGTAGATATTGACTTGATTGGGTTCACAGATTTTGATTGGGCCGATGACTTAGATCATCAAAAATATACTTATAGCTATAGTTTCTCTCTTAGTTTGGGTCCCATTAGGTGGTCCAGCAAGAAGTAGAATGAAATTGCGATATCATCTACAGAGGCAGGATACAGAGGAGCAGTTAATGCTGCCACAGAAGCTATTTGGCTACAAGGTATTCTAACAGAGTTTGGCATCCACTTTCGGTGGCCTACCATTATCTACTGTGATAACATGAGCACTATCTCCATTTGTATAAATCAAGTCTAGCATCAGTGGAGGAAGCACATTGATATGCATATGCACTTCATACAGGATCTTATTCATGATGGTATCATCAACATTCAGTACATTCAGACAGCTGATCAGATTGTAGATTTATTCACCAAGCCCTTCACTGAGATGAAGTTTCTTCACTTATGGTCTCTTCTTGGGATGAGGTCTTCTGTAGATGCTCATCTTCTTCAGGCTATGTATTCCTCCTTTTCTTCTTCTTCTTCTAGGAAGATTGTGTTTGTATATGGGCACCTTATCAGGCGTTTAGTTGTTGGGCCCCATTGACACATCTTTCTTAGTTGTTTAGGACTATCTTCCTCTTTTGTCTGACTCATCACATCCACTACCCCAACTTTGATGAAGGGGGGTGTTAGTGTGAGTTATCCTATGTGTCCTCCTCTCATATTGGAGGGTCATCTCACATGGGTTAGGTTTAGGGTTTCATGTGTGGCATGCACTAGGGTTACTCAACACCCTATATGTACCCCTTTTCTATTCATTTATGAGCATGCCAAGACACTCCACTGCCTTTCCTCTATACAAGCTTTGATTATGTTGAGCAATTTTTTCCATTACTGATCAATTCTTTCTTGCAATTTCTAGAGCTATCATGATTCCGTTGGAGTGCAACTACTTCGTGGTGCCTCGTTTCTAATTAGATTCTCACAAAATATTTTCATATACTTTCTGTTGGGGTGCATCAAGATATCACACATACAAATACTCAAAAAAATGGAACACCAAAATAAAATTACAAATTCTAGTTCATAAAAGAGGAAACTAGGTGATTGTGATATTGCTCAAAATTCTACTCAAAAAAGTAAAACATTGAAAATGAACAAGAATATGTGGACCATTGGGAGGGACATAAAAGTTTTATTGGGCTGCCAAATTTTTTGTTTATGGAACTTGCACATACCATCTAATTTAGAAGAGATCCCATTTGAATGTACATGTACAATATGTATGTGGAAATTGGGGAAAGACAACAAAAAATTCAAATGAAGCTGGACACTTTAGAAAAAAACTATGGAAAACAATATTTGACTGACTGTAATGGGGGAGGATGGCTATAAAATCAATACACATAGGTGGAAAACTGAAAAAGAATGCATGCATGTTAAATGCATGCATGTTAAAGTACATAGATTATGAAGCAGAGTAGAAAAAATGCAAACATCTCGTGGAAAAGGGAGGAACAATCACATCATAAATTGGTAAGATGAATCAAACAAATCTACATGCAAAACTCATACAGTTCTCTAATTTATTTCACATACTAAAGAAAGGAAGACCAATTTCAGATTTCCTCAATTTAAAAGTTTTGTATCAATATAATGGAGTGCCGAACGTACCTCAGTCTCATTGGTCTGAAAGTAGTGCATGGAGAAATGAAAAAATTCCTTTCGATAATAGAGAAGGAAGATTTGAAAGATAATGTGAAAAAATGATAAGTTTATCTCTCTTTCAATTGATGAAGTGACAACAGGCGACAATAGTGCATGGGTATGTATCCATGTCTATACATTTAAAAAATCATATAAGGACACCTCATCTGCTGGGTGTTATGAAAATGGTTGAAAACTGCTAATGCCAAAAACCTACATAAAATAGTTGTTTCTCATTTGAAAGATATTACTGGAATAATTGATTATGAAATTTCTACGAATTTGGTATGCGTCAGAATAGATGGTGTATCAATCATGCCGGGTCATTGAATATGGTTGTTTGTTAGATTACAAACAACATTGGCCCCATATATGCTAGCTGATTCATTTTATGGATCACAGAATGAATTTAGTGTATAAAATGGTAAGATAACTATGAAAATGTTGCTAAAGTAGAATACCTTATAAGAGAAATTCATGCCTATATGGCAAGTATCCTAAATTGATTTCTTGAGTTCCAGAAATTCACAATTGGAATAACAGATGGCAAAAAAAAATCTGAAGGATGTTAAGACAAGATGGATCTCTTTTTATGAACCTGCATGTAGATTTTTTGAGGCGTATCCTTCGTTAGATTGGTTTCATGCACAAAATATCGCCATGAAGTTGACAGGGACGAGGGACTTGTTGTTTCATTTAACTGATTTGGAGACATTGCCTACATTGGTTGGTATTCTGTCCAATGTTACAGGAGATCGATACACTAATGAAGCATGCACATGGGAGATTAATCTATATTGTGGATTTTATACGGATGAGAAAAAAGTTATGTCAAAGTCTTGATGTCTTTTACTATTCCCAAGATAGTTTTGATACACCTTGTTTCCAAGAATTGGAAATATTTTTTAAATCTTAAAAATGCCAGTAATTATTTGAGATTTAATATCCGTGATCACCTTCTACTTCAATGTTAATGTGAGGGACATACCACTGCACATTTTGTAAAAACATCAAGATATTACATGATCAGAACAAGAAGATGTTCCTATGACATGTAATCTCTTTGAGTCTGTTATGGTTGAAACAAGAATAAAGCTTAAAAAAATTTAGAATCCTTATCATTTGAAATTAGAGAACATTTCTCCAAAGATAAAATTCTTGAAGCAATGGGTGTGATGAATCCTAATTTTTGGAATACTGAAGGTGCTCATGCAGACTTTGTAAGAAAGTCATTTCCATAAATCCATGGGTACAATAATGGAACATTTCACAAAGACTTCAGAGGTAAAGGGTATGGAAATCAAAGGTATACTGAATGTTCATTTATTACAGTCTCAATCAACAAATTTTGCAACAACAATGAGGAACCAATATAAAAATTTAGACGAACCTTCTAAGAAGTGGTGCTATTGCAAGGCTCTGGCGAGGAATCTATCAAAGTATTGTCTTACAAGAAGACATCAGTGAATATTTTAGATTATATTAGTTATGCCAAACAATGATTTTGGGGTTTGTGGAGGATGAAAGGGTTTTCAGTGCTTTATCATTTATAAAATCAAAACTGAGAAACAGGTTGGATAAAAATATGGAAAATTGCATGAGGTGTTATGTTTCTCACTACTCCATGGAAACATTTCCTTTTGACAGAGAAATTGCGTATTGGAATTCCCTTTCTGAAAGAAGAGGTGTAAATAATACAATTACAAGTACAATTGTTCCCAACAATGAGCCTGGAATTGGTGTGTCATCACACTCTACAAAAGAGAACATCAACTTTGAATCAGCTATTGATAATGGATTGTTTCAGCTTTAAATAGGTATCTCCTTGACCTTACTTTTATTGTTTGACTGTAGTTATTTATTCAATTATTAACTCCACAAATGCAAATATTGACTATGGTTATTTATTCAATTTCATATTAACTCTACAGATGTAAATATTGACTGAGGAGGCTTTTTACAAAATTTTGTTTCAGCTCTTGTTATTATTAAATATGTTACAGGTATATATATTTACATATTTTTAAATACAATTATTTATAAAAAGCTATTTTATATAATGACTATTTTGAATTTGTCGAATACGAAATTCTATTTAAAAAAAAAAATTTATATGCATTTGTTGCATACTAATTTACAAGACATTCAGAGTTCAAATCTGCATATTCTTCCACTATTATACTCTTCCAGACTTCTACTATCCGGACATGTACAAGTTTTCATTTGTATTTTTTCTTTAATCTTTTGTTTCTTTGTTAATCCAATCAATCATTGTTTCATTTATTTTTTTGAAAATATGGGTTGACATCCATCCTAGGAAGCTCTCACTTCTCGGGACTGACAATGTCAGGCAACTCACCCATCTATATACTAATCTATTTCTCGTGTTGAGTTTTCTTAAATCAAAGGTCTTCTAGCATGCAACATGCTACGAAGGATGATTTCTCATTTTCCTTCCATATGCTTTGTCACAGCCATCTAAAAGACAAGAGGTAACTTAAACCCTATCATATGACATTGCTTGATTTTTTACAATTATGTTTAATTTATTTTTGTATTTGCAAAATTCTTTGATAAAGTGTTTAAAATTTTTGGATAATTTTTTTCCATATTAATATGTTCACCTATCATAACACATTCCAATTTTTCACATATTAAGATGTTTCTATCATAACACAATCCAATTTTTCTTTAAAACAATTATCCATTATACAATTCATCATCCACTATTGTACTTGAAACTAATGTCATCATCCACATCTAATGTCATGATATAATTGATTCATTAAAAATAGAGAGCATAAGATTTTGAGAAGGTTTAAATGTCTCTGTCCTACCACATTCCATGATCATGCTTGAAGCTAAAAATCTATGTCCACTTAATTCATCATAATTCATCTGTTTTAATGTCTCCATCCACATCTAATGTCATCATAGAAGATGTAAGTCCTAGTTCAATTGACAAGTAGAGAGAAGAATATTTTGATAAACCTGATAAGAAGATGTAAATACTAAATTTCTAACACACTCCAATTATTCTTAAATCAATTATTTATCCATTATCATCACAATTTATCATCATCCATATCTATTTTAACATTCCAATTTTTCTTAAAACAATTATCCATTATCATCATTCATCATCATCTATATCCATTCTAATGTCATCATATTGTATCCTTAGAAGATTTTGAGAAGGTTTAAATGTTGTTTGTCATACCACATACAAAATTTTCTTAAAACAATTATTCATTATCATCATCCACATACAAGTAATGATAATCCATATCTATGATTCTATCATAGTGCCATCATTCAACATATTTGCATTCATCATCACAAATAATAAGATGCCTTTGTCATACCACATTCCCAATTTTCTTAAAACAAATAATTAACCATTATCATAATGCCATCATATTCAAATGAATGTATCTAGAAATTCTATACATAATATATAAGAAGATATAAAATTCCAGATTTTAAAGTATTTCAAATTTTCAAACGCCCAGAGTAATCAAATTTCAAATTCCAGATACATAAATTATTCAAGTTTCAAATTAGGTTTCAAATTTCCAAATATAGATAATAAAGTATTTCAAACTTTCAAATTCAAAGTTTCAATTTTTCAAGTTTTAACCCTCAATCATGAAATTTTTCAACCCTCAATTTTGTGTACCCCTTTCTCCAATGGATTCCACTCTTGTAGTTGTACTCCTTTCCCCAATGGCTTCTCCTCATGTACCCCTCTCCCCAATGGCTTGAATAATCCCAGAACTAATCAGATCTTCTTTAGCACTATTCTAGACTCTTTACGATCCTTTGTTCTTCCCTTGTCGCATCTCCATGGGATAGAAAACTAAGGATCTATAGTTGCCTTGGCTTTGAATAAAATTTCTGGGTTGAAGCCATGCTCTTTAATTATCCACTTTAGTGTATTGTTTTGTTTATTAACTAAAACAATATTTTCTTTCAAATTATTTACTGTGGATAAACTGTTCTTAGCGCTTTCCAAGTGAACTTGGAACACCTTTTCTTGACTCTTCAAATTTTCATATTTACACCGCACAAAAAAAGTGATCTCAATTAAACATATTATTAAAATAAGAAAAGGTCAAATTAACAAAAAAATATTGTTTCGAAGTGATAATACTTACAACCGCTCTATCTCTTTCAGACATTTGCAATTGCTACCAGATCCTTGTCCTTAGACCATTTGTTAAAATATGACTGGGCTTCATCACTAATATTTTCCAATTTGTTTAAGTGCCTTATCCAAAATCTATGTCTTTATAGTTATTGTTATACGTGATTGTCCCACCTCTTACTTGGATAAGTAAGGAATCGATCTTCGTAGGTTATATCTGGACTGCAACATATAAACTTTCTCTTTGCCAATAATTTTCATAACGACTTATTATTTCATTGATTAGTACTTTTAGCCCGTATCTCCCATTCTATAAGTTGTCTGATATGAGGTACAATAAACTCCGTGACATGGGATCGACAATCATTACCAATTAAGTTCTCTAAAGGAAATGGTAGCAATTGTTCAACACCTGTATCTGAAGAAGATGAAGTAGCTGGAGAGGTATGGGGGCTTTCTGAGTTGATCATCAACTGCTACTTGTTTTTGCCTTTGGGTGGCCTGATCCTATTTGTGATAAAATAAATCAATATTCAAATAAATAAATCTAAAATGAAAAGTAATGAAATTTGTTGAAATTTAAGTATACCTTTTGGCCTTGAATCATCTCACGTGTATTAAAAAATCTTGATGGGTCATTGCTATCAATGCCCAAGTAATCTTCATCTAAATTTATATTATTTAAAAATGATATGCCCGTTGCGCTGGGAAAGCCACTGAGAGAGAGGGTTGGAATTCAAAATGAGGAGGCAATGTTTAGTGTTCCACTAGGGGCCAAAGAAATTGGCATGCATTTACCAATGTTATTTTTCCCTAATCCTCTGGTTGACATTTTGAATTGTAGTGGTGGAGGGGGGCGGTGCTGCTGTTTGTAAAGAATGTGAAAGACTGCAATGTGCTTGAAAAGTGCAAGAAAAATTCATATGAAAAATTGTTAAACTATTGAAAACTTGATTCTTGTATTTAGAAGCAATTATATCGTACATTGTTGAGGGGTAATGTTTCATAGAGCTCGAGGTGGCTATGTTGGAGTAGTAGTTGGTTGTATTTGATCTATGTGTTGTTGGGATTGCTGTGCAGGTGTTTGAGAAGAGACAATTACATGCGACTGAATTGAGTGAGTTGGTGAAGATGGTTGACTTTGAGAAGCCTTGGTATTGTCCAAACATCTATGCAATGTCAAAAACAATCAATTGTATGTGAATTCAATATGGTAAATGGTAAATTGAAAATACAAAATGGGAATTTGTAAATAATAAAATGTTAGGGTATTATGTCTCTAGCGTTTAACAAATTCAAATGCTTGGCGGTTTAGAGATGAGTGAACTTCCATTTTCAAATTGGTATCTTCCGTGTTGTTGGCCTCTTCCTCTTGATGTAGCTTTTTTCGCGGAAGGGCCTCCAAAAATATTTTCTTATAAACAATCAATAATTAATCAGATTCTAGATGAACATAATGTTAGTCTTATGTCAAAATACAAACTTATACCTATTGTTCTTGAAACTAGAATTGACAAATTATTCATTGTCTCGTTTGTGAAAGTAGGAATTGGTTTGTCTTTTAAATTAAAAAGAGCCTCGTAATAAAGGCCGAGGAGATAGTTTGTGGAGTGAATAACTATTTTTTCAGAAAGCAATGCATTTGTAATAACAGTTTTTATTTTATTTGATAAAAATCGTGCACCAATCAAATTTTTGCTTTCCGATAGTTGCAAGAATATATGCAATAGCTCAGTTTGGTATATCATGTTTGCTATCCCTGCAAAACAGTTCTAGATTGAAAGAAATATGTCATAGTAGTAAGAATAATGGTGTGCAATTCCTTGTGTATCCACACCACGTCTTGATTTGTTGACATGAGCTACAAAAAGACAAAAAGATAGGTTGGAGATTACCAGATTAGAGGTTTAATATCGAAAATTGAAAATAGTTTATACGTACAATCAACATGAAAACTGAAATTTGATTCAAGGTACTTTTTATCGGTTTCGAACAGGGTTGCTTTCGTTGTGACAATGGGTAAACTTTTGTATGGAAGGCTTGTTAAGCGTGTCAATATCAGTTGGATCGACACTAAATTGAAACATACGGTCATCATCCATAGTAACAATAAATATATTTTCCTCTGTATTGTAAGAGGAGAGTAGGTAATTGAGAATATCTTGATCTATTTCAAACTGGGGCATTTTAACGAGCCCATCAAAAGCACATGCATGTGACCAAATCCTTGTATTTTGAATTCATTTGCAAAACTATCTGAATGTGGGGGTATAACAAATTCTTATAGAGTATCTTCTGATTAACTGGATTCTATGATTGATTTTGATCATGAGCTTGGCCTTGGGTCACACTTCTAGTCGACATTGATATTTGTCCTTGAGCTTGATTGTACTTGAAATTGATTCTTGTAAATGAGAAAAAATTTCGGGAGCTGGAGAGTGTAAATGAGAAACCCTTGCCTGTTTGGTGGGAGGGTATGCGCTATAGGAAAAAATAGGGTTTTCACAACTCCTTCCTGATGCATGACAAAATCCTTCTCTTATGCGTCAAGAACCCTTCCTGATGCGTGACAATAAGCCTTCTATCATGCGTTAAACATACTTGTTGACACGTGATAGCAAGCCTTCTATCACGCGTCAAGTATACTTTCTTGATGCACGACAAAAGGCTTGTTGTCACATGTTAGGATAGGGTTCTTAACACATGACATAAGGCTGATTCTATCACACTTCAAGCATACTTATTGACGCGTGACATGATAACAAGCCTATGTGTCAAGCATCAAGAAAGTATGCTTGATGTGCAACTAACAAGCCTTCTATCACGTGTCAAGAACCTTTTTTGATGCTCGACAAGGAAGCCTTCTGTCGTGCATCAGCATTGCAACAAGCCTTTTCTCGTGCGTCAAGAACCCTTCTTGATGCATGATAGACAAGCATTCTGTCACCTGTCAAGCATACTTGTTGGCGCATGACAACAAGACTTTTTTCACGCGATCAGGAAGGCGTCAGCCTCTGCAAGATGAAATTTTAGTTCTCAAAAACATGGAAAATTTACCTTTATGTGAAAGTGGATCCACCTAGATTTGTTAGGGATTTTTCCACCTCCATTTTACCGGCTGCTTCTTAAAATGAACCCTGGAAAGGAGTATGGGAACCTTAGGAATTCATTTTGTATCTACTTATTTACCACGTTAAAGATATAACTTGATGGAGTTATACCTAGCCTAAGTAGTTCTTTTAGGTAGAATCGTTTGTAGGATATATTTCTCTTCTCACATGTTCACACTAAGGGGAGGAATGTTATGAATATCCTTCTATTAGTGCTCACATTATTTAAATATGTGAATAATAATATTGGTGGATAGATATGGAATTTATAATAATAATATTATATTATGATTTTTTGATACAACTCACGCAAAGATACTTTATGAGAGAGGTTGTTTGAAGAAAGACTACAAATGAGATTGTGTTTGTTGAGAGCCAACTCCTACCAAGTTTGTAGGATCTTAATAAGCATATATATGGATGAATAATGTAGGTGTAAGATAATGTTAAATGAATAATTATTGAAGCATTTTTATTGTATTTAATTTCTTCAAATTTGAAGAAAAGTTTACATTTTATACCCCACACAATGAGTTTAAAACTAGGTTAGATTGATCTCTTGACTCCACACAATTCTCACTTGTGGTGAAATAGAAGATGCAAGAGAAGATATTGCATTTTAAGGTTTTGTTTTATATGTTGAAAGAATTACCTACCACTTTTCAAAAGGAATATGACAAATTTATTTCTAAGATTAACAAACATGATGAATCCATGGTGTTCATTAGTATTCATGATTTAAAATAGTATCTATAGATTTCACACACGGCATATTGTACATATCCAACATCAATGTGAGAGAAATGGTGACACATTGTTGGGAGATAAATGAATTTATAACTTTATATGTTGTTTCCATATTGTCCTCTCTTACACCTACAAACTTTCTATCTAATCAAAGACTTTCTTGCCAATTTTAAGTCCATTCTCTCACAATTATTATCTTGTGGTAAGGGAAATAAGGATTTTATTTTTTTTCATTTTTCAAATTTAAATGTTGCATACCAAGATATGGAAATCTGTCTAATTTTTATTCCACCGTGGATGCCTTTGGTGATACAATCAATATTCTCAGTCTTTTGATACCTTGGGGATTGTGAATGTCTCACTAGAGAACATCAAATCTTTCTTAGATTGATGTTTTTCCTAGTTCAAAGGCACTATTGTCCAATATATTTAACAGAAAAGGTAAGAAAAAATAAATGAGTAATAATGGTCAATATCTATAAAAAAATATTTCAAACTTCTTCTGAATCCACATCTAAATCCACCAAGCCTAGTTCCATTACATCTAAAGAGTCAACTTTTAAGCAATCCAAAAGAAGACCAGTGAGAAGTGTACCTTTTGTGATAGAATAGGTCATTCAAAAAAAGAGTATTGGAAATAGGATGAAATTATTATATGAATCATTCAAACAATGTAACATTATAGCTCCTTATTTTTGATTCTTCCAAGGACAAAGATCTAGGTAATTTTAGCTTGTGCATTGTTTGCAATCTATATCTCCAGTTGGATTCTAGATTTAATTGTGAATACTTATCACAAACACACACATGAGCATTTGGATTTCACAGAAAAGGTTACTATCATCACTTCAAAGATAAAATTTAGCGTACTATTTAGGTGCAAAATAGGTTCATCATTAATGTAATCTTAGGCCACATAAGATCTCCAATAATCTTCTTTCCATGTATCTATATTTGTGATTTAAAAAATATGAAGATTGTGGAGTTCTATCATAATGATTTAAGTTAAAAGAAATGCAAAAATCATTGATTGTGATTGTTTTAGGTAGTATTTATCATAGTTAATTCCTATATTTATTTAATTTTAAGTCTTCTTCAAGCACACAATAATTTATTTCTCATGTCAATTCAGTAAGAAACATTTGGAATGAATGGTTTGAAATTTTGACACACACGCACATGCACGTGCACGCATTCACACATGCACACACATGCACACACACACAAACACACGCACGCACGCGCGCGCGCACGCACGCACGCACGCACGCACGCACGCACGCACACACACACACACACACACACACACACACACACACACACACACACACACACACACACACACACACACACACGACACACACACACACACACACACACACACACACACACACACACACATGTGCGCGTGTGCGCGAGTTTAAAAAACTTGGTTCTTGGTCTACCTAAGGTTTCTTATGTAGATGGTGTTTGTAGAGTTTATGTTCTTGGAAAAAATCATCAAGACCCTTTTATACAAGATAATTCTTAGTGAGCTATGATTCCCCTTGAATTGGGGGCATAGTGACCTCATGTGCTTTTCCTGCTATCTCTTTTTCAAGGGCCAAGTATTTTTTTAAATTCATTGATGAATTACCACATCAAACTTGGGTTTACTTTCTAAAATATAAGAGTGACATCTTCAAATACTTAAGGAATTTTTATAGAAGAAATCCTCAGTTCCTACCAAAAAGCTACACACATATAATGGGGGAATATGTAAATAAGTACTTTTTACATAATTTTGTATAAAGCGTGGTATTTATCATTAGTAAACAATTCCCTACACTCCTCAACAAAAATACATTGCTAAGAGGAAATACAAAACTTTGAGGTAAATGGAAAATTATATCATCATGTCCAAGAACGTTGCATCTTACATTATAGGATGAGGCATTTAATTATTCCAATTACATTCAAAACCACATGCCATAATGTTTTTTAGAAACACGACGCCATAGGAGGAATGGTACCATACAAAACATAATCATTCCACATTCTAAATTTTTGATAGTGAAGCTTGGGAATTTATTCCTAATGAAAAACCAAAAGCCATAGAGAATAAGAGTTAACCAAAATTTATTGTTTGCTACTATGATGATGTGAATGTTTATAGTCTAGTTAACCCTATCATTCGTGATGTTCTATTTTGATCAGATGTCTAGTTTGATGAGCATTTCACCCCTTTAAATTTTTTTCCTTCATGTTCTTCATCAAACATTTATGATTCTTTTTCACATATTGAGGAATCCACACTTTTGGATGACCATGATTGTAACATCCCAAATTTCTTGTAAGTTAAATTAACTACGGTTAAGTCTAAACAGGATTAGATGAGATCATCATTAGGTATAAAATCCATTTGACTCGTTAGCTTCTGCTGCAGGGCATGGCATTGTGGAATAAATAACCCCACAGGGCCGCACCCACCTTGATGATCCTTCCTAAAACATGATTAGACCTTAATCTTAGCTTTACGAAAATATTCAAATTATTATTATTTACGGACTTGGTGATTTTTTTCATTTGTTTGAATATTTTATATGGAACATGGGAATTCAAATAATTATTACAATAACATATTGTTGGCAATATGTGGACTTATATTATGATGATTAATTTTACCATTAAAGTTAGGTATCAATTAAAATTAAAATTTAAAAAAATGCATTATTAATTTGTGAAATTATATATTTAAATCCTAAAAGGATTTGGTATGTAACTCAAAAGTTAAAAGTATAATAATAATAATAATTTAGTATTTAAAATGTGAGAATTTTAAAAAGGGACATGCCTTCATCTGACACCAAGTATGTGGCATCACTGTATGCATTGAAGCATGAAGCAACACTTGGAAGCCCGAAAATTCTTCATTATGATTTCTTTTTTTTCTCCTTTGTTTTCTTTCATTTTTCTCTTCTGGAACACCTACATGAATTTTGGAGGAAAGAAGGATTCAACATTGGTGGATCAGAAAGAGTAAGAGGTTGTTGATTCTGGGTTTACTTCAGACATGAATATCTTCTCCTTTCTCTGCAACATTATTTTTAAAGAATGAGGAAATATACATTCTGTTTTAAATGGAAATTAAATGAATTTGTGGACAGCTTCTGATTTAATTTCTTGGAAATAAAATCTAAAAAGGAAATTGATGGATTTTGTATTCTCCTAAGTTTCCTTTGTGTGGTTTTAGCTAAATCTAGAAAAAAAACGCAGCTGGGTGTTCCTAATCAATTTCTATTTTATTTAATTTTCTATTTAAACTTGATTTCTGGAAACCCAAATCGATTTATGCCTTTGGGTTTTATTACAGTCAACAATAAGTTATTTGTATGAGCAAAGTGATTTCTAGGTAGTGTGAAAAAAGCTTTTGCTAGGTATTTCATCATTTTGCTTGATATATTTGCTTCTGGATTCTAATAATTTCTAAACAGAAAAGAAATCAATGTTAGAATGAACTGATTTGGATATGTATAGGTTGATTTTCCTGTAGGCATAATTTTAGTACCTTATTGAAAAATAAATTAGTATTAACAATATATGTAAGATGACTTATTTTTTCTCAAAGGATTTTGTTACTGGAAGTGTTAGA
Source organism: Taxus chinensis (assembly GCA_019776745.2). Taxonomy (NCBI): domain Eukaryota; kingdom Viridiplantae; phylum Streptophyta; class Pinopsida; order Cupressales; family Taxaceae; genus Taxus; species Taxus chinensis. The sequence continues at coordinate 604,555,450 of CM034150.1, forward strand.
AACTTATGGTTTTTATTCTATGCAAATAGACTTCAAAATTATCTTCCTATGGTATGTGGGTCAATTTGTTTTGTTGATATGTCGGTTAACTGAAAGAACATGTTTAAATGATTCAATAGAGGTGTTTTTACACTACTTAGCTAGACTCTCTCTCTCTCTCTCTCTCTCTCTCTCTCTCTCTCTCTCTCTCTCTCTCTCTCTCTCTGTGTGTGTGTGTGTGTGTGTGTGTGTGTGTGTGTTTGTGTGTGTGTTCTAATTGTTTGGAATAAATTTATTATGTGTTTAATAGAGATGCTCATTACCTAGATGGGAATATCTAGAGGGAATATGTCTAATTGGTATTTGGAAATGATGATTTCAAACTATTTTGTTAAGTTGTTTGTTGATTGGAAGGTAAGAAAAATAATAGTTGAATCTATACCATGGGAAGCATGAATTGCTTGTGGTTAAATAAGAATTCGGATGTTGAATGATTATGGTTTGATTATGTCTTAATTTTTGTGATTAGAGTGAAACATGATTGTTGGAATAGAAATTGGTTGTTCTGTTGGTGTACATTCATAATTGTATCTTGATGTAGAACAGGTAATAATACATTCTCCGTTGTATTACCATGCATTTGTTGATAAAAATAACTTGTATATCATTTCATATTTTATTAAATAATTGCATTAGAAATTGGAGTGAATATTCATGCTAGTTCATTTTGAACTGACAACATATCACTACTCTAGTCTTGCAGGACAATTAGCTGTCACGTTATGATGTGCGGAAACTTATGTTTTGTGAAGTTTAATCATAGCATGGATCTAAATGGGATACTTGGAATTCAATTTGTAGAGGGATGATATCCCAAAATTATAACTAAATTTATTGGGATTTTGGATTCATTGTTAATATTCAAACCTCACTATGTGAGAGTTACCATAATAGTTATATATTACACCTTAACGACATATGTAATTTATGATTTTAATAAAGAGATGATTACCTTGTATGTAATAATATCTCCATATGAGAAAATGCTAAGTATTAGAAGTGAGAAAGCTTACTTATCATAAATTGATATATTTATTTATTTGATATTTATCAATATATGAAGCCAATAATTGGGCAATTATTGTAACAATCAATTGTCTTTAATTTCTAAATTAAATAAGCTATTTAGTGGTGTAGCTAATCAAAGGAATAATTAAATATACATGTTTTAATATATATTTAATTCATCCTTTTGATAAACTTGGTATTAATATGATAAGATTGTAAATCTTGTTGTTTAGAGATTGGAAGAGTATCGTTGTAGAAGGTAATTTAAGGTTAAAATAACAAGCATCGGGAAAAGAGAAAATAAATGGGAAGATAAATTGATGAAAAGATCCATTAGACATATTAAGGGATAAGTACATGTGAAATGCTGAAATAGATTCATATCAGTGTAACGAGTGTACTTATCTCATGATGAACCTAGTTGGCCTTTGGCATTTAATATCGATATACACTCTTGCAAGATAGGTTAAATTGGAAATAAAGTAAATACAAACTATAAGATCTAGATAACTGTGAAAGGGATAGTTGTGAGGTGGCGGAAGACTTAAACTCATAAGACTAGTGTGTTGTCTTGAGTTTTGCTGTACCCTGCACGGAGGAAAATTTTTGCCAAAGTAATGCATTGATGGTTGTGCATTGTCTAATCACCTAGTCCTCCAATTAAATTAAAATTGCCGGTAACTTGATCATGGGAAGTTGAACACTGAACATGAGGTAGGAAATGGTCGGATACCATAATACGAAGTTGGAATACTAGCTTCATGGTAGACTCAAGGACTTTCACATAGTTCCCATGACCTAAAAAAAGGGTTAATCCAAAATGCTAATAAGCATTGTCACTCGAAGAAGTGGTGAAGGGAGATTGTGGAGATATAGATATACCCTTCTCAGCCACAGATGGATTACATGGATGTTATCAAATAGATCAAAAGAAAAAATTTGATTTAAATAATTTGATTAAATAAATCTATATGAATGTAGTTTCGTAATCTATTTTTATGTATGTTTAAAAAAAATATCCCTATTTTCCTGTTCTAGCTATTTTTAAGCGTTACAATGATGATGGTGATGATTCTATTAATCCTCCACTACCAATATAAGAATATATTAATAATTAACATGCACAACTACCCTAATGTCTACCAAAATGGGTATGTACAATTCACAATGAGGCTGGTGACTAGGCAGGGGATCCTAAAGATCCAAGAAGGATGATATCATAACATCCATATGGTATTGCAAACTTGATATAGCTATTAGTGACATAGAATCTAGATATTTATCATCAAGCTTGTAAGTATACTGAATAGTAGGAATATATGACAAAAGAACTTCAATTTTTCAAAAGAAACAGTACATGGAATTTGGTTCATCTTCTGAAAGGTAGAATATTAGTAAGGCAAAAATGGGTGTACTATACTAAGTTTTCAATTGTGGGTCCATTTAAGGGTACAAATCCTAACTTAAAAAATATATTTTCCACATGTTGAAGGTGTTTATTAGCACAAAACCTTTTCTCTAGTTTCTAAGAGGAATTACATCCATCTAGTAATCTTGTTGGATGAAACATAGGGATGATAAATCCGTAAAATTGATGTAAAAAGTGTTTCCTTGCATGAATATTTGTAGGAATAAATCCACATGTCCTAACCTACATGGTCTATCAATTAGTTATAACTCCATTTATGTGTGTAAATTGAAAAACTCTTTGTATGGATTACATCAAGGTCCTCAAGTTTGGTATGAAAAGATCAGAATGTTTCTAATCAATTTTTAGTATTACACAAATTCCCTATAACCCAATGATTTACTCCAATAAAATATATGTTAAACTTCTCATTCTAGTCCTCTATGACAATGAATTAATCATTACTGGAAATTACATAAAGTAGATTTATGATTTGAAAAACATGGTTAATGAAGTCTTATGAGATGAATAACATAGGTTTGCTATATTATTCCTTGGTCTATAGATTTTATTATATGAGAAAGTTAATTTTGTTCATTAATCCAAATATTCTCAATATATTGTATCCACTTCAACATGGAAAACTTCAAGTCCACAATGAATCCTTTTCAATCTAGGGTTAAAGATACCGCCAAAATTTATTATCCTTCTATTGATGGTAAAATCTATAGAATTTCATGGGAATTTTATTATACTTGAATCATCCATGTATTAAATTTATTTTGAATTGAATTGTATATCATTCTACAATTAGGAACCCAATGAAATTCATTCAAAAAACTTATAAAACCCATTGCACAATATCTTTTTGGTACTTAGAAAAGCCTCAAATTCTTTTTACACTTCAAGGGAAATAGTAAAAAGTATTTATGCTTCTTGTGGAATTTTTTTTTTTTAAAGGCTAAATATATAGTGATTGGGAAGGATATCTAGATGATTGTAAGTCATTTGTATAATACATATTCTATCTTGGGAGAGGTCATCTGACTTGGTCTTGTTAAACTTAGACTACCAATGATTTTTCTAATACATAAGCTGAGTAAAATGCAGATCTTACTACCATATGTGAGTTAATATGGATTTGACACATGTTTTCTAAGTTCATATTTCCACACACCTAACCCAAAACACTTTGGTATGATAATTAGAGTACTATCCACATCTATCACAACCTACTTGAGTGCCAAGGTGCACAATATATTGAAATTTATATGAATTATATTTGACAACTAATATAGGAAAAGGTCATTGATCTTAATTTATGTTGAACAGATGATCGTGTCGCAATCATCTTCACAAATCGCTTGCTTGAGTCATGATTTTTTCAACTTTATAATTTGTTGGGCACGAAGGAAGGTTTCATCAAGGGGTAGTATAGTGATTCATATTTCCTTCCCTTCACTGAACTACATTTTAAGAGGGGATGTTAGTGTGATTAATTAACCATAAATTATTGTATTGATTAAAGTGTGTAGTATTTAACATTAATATAATTTATATAAAAAATTAACCTATTTATAGAGAAGAATATCAATCAAGTTATTGACTTTATTTACTTTTGTTATTAATAGATTAAAGAAAAATTTCTTTGCAATCTAAGTACTCTCCAAAACCTATTAAGTCTCTACTTGCTTCTATAAAATCATAGAGAGATATTGTTTAAGGTATCCATTTTGGAAGAGATTTATAGATATACTAACAAATTCAATCCAGAGCTTTTAATAAAAGAGGTAGTAATGCTACTTGAATTATAAATATGTGTTATGACTTTATGTGAATATTTCATTGATATATAATACATACATGTATGTAGGTGATTATCTTATGGTTGTTAATAGTGATTCTAGAGGATATTCAGAAATATAACTTGACATAATATTTGATTTTGAACGTAGATAATGTTTATAACAAGGATGATAATGATGAAAATTATACTCAGTTTCTCTTTCATATTCTCATTTTCCCTAAGTTCACTAACTTATCAATTCATATGCCATGAAGCACAATTTAAAGGAATCCACACTTAGAATTAACAATGATCCCCTTTTACATGTTAGTTAAGTTTATGAACCTTAATCTTAAACCTCTCAAATTATTCATCATAAACCATTACACGATACTATAATGAGTTTGTGCGTCCTTTTCCAAATTAGAGGCTCTCACTTTCATTTAATCTAGAGATACATATTTACCATCCTCAACTTGACCCATTCGCCAACCTCATTAGAGGTAGACCATACATGGGGTAAGGGATATTATCTAATCTATGCATACTCTCGTTATCCTTAGCACTCAATCATACCTAAGAAGTTAATTGCATATCATTATCACCAACAATATGTCCTTCATTATTAGAGAAGTCAAAAAGATGAGGGTCATTATTCTCTTCCTGAGATTTGTATACCATATCTAGGTCATATTTCTTCAACATTATAAGAATATCAATAGGGGTATTTTAACAATGATAAAAGCAAGGAGCTATAAACTTATCTTTAAGGTCAGGTGGTGACCAATCAAAAGGCCCATCATCAACAAGTGACACCTTAGGTATAAGAGTTGAAATAGATGTTTGGGAATTAGAAACATGGAAAAAGAGAGATAAGGCCCTATTAAATGAGAACATAAACCTTTCCCAATTATACCTTAATAACCAAATTTTCTTAAGTGTTTCTCTCAAATACTCAATATTTATATTTCATATTTTTAATTTAACCTTGAAAATTATTTGATAACCTCATCCTTGCTCCTTATAGATTTGAATAAATTCAATCCTTCCATGGCCATTCTGGTATCCCTAGAAATGCAGTTTTCATAAACACTAAAATAAATTCATTTGATCTCCATTGTATGCATGTTTCAATTGCTCGTGAACTCAACCAAGACTAAAGGGTAAAAACCCATTAGTATTTCCATGGATATAGTTAACCCTCCCTATATTAAAATATTCCAAAAATTTATATTTCTATAAACATTCTAATAGGATGATGGCTTAGTTCTTACTCTCTCACATCCCATTTGGTTGTTGGAAAAATATCCCCCCCAAAATATTACTCTGATAACTATTTATTGCAATTTAAAATGTATACAAATTAGCAACTCCATAAGAGAAATGTAAGCTCCAAGAATATCCCTTTATTTAAAACAAGTTACTTTATAAATATATAATGGAGAAGATGAAAAAATACTACTAATAGAATATAAAGGTTCCATATATCCACCTTAGGGATGTATTCAAAAAGACAAAAGTGGGAAAAATATAAAATATATCCTATTATAAATATTATTTTATTTAGTGCTCCTTGTTAGGGTCATATCTCCTAACATGTTGACCCAATTTTCTAACTGTAAGATCCGTCAGAAAGATGATGGGACTAACTTTAAAAAATTGCTACAATGGTTGTTTTTGTAGAATTTGAAGCCCATAAATACTCCGAAGACCCCTAAAAATGCAAAATACTAAAAGCTACCAAAAACTGCTAAAAATAGATTTTCAAGACTTCCCAAAAAAAACTTTTCAAAAATCTTGTTTTAGATCTAACATACCAAACCTGTAGGTACTACAGAGATGCACACAAGACAAAGAATTGCCTATAATTGTATAATAAAATGACCCAAAGGTTAAAAGGCCCTACGAAAGAAGCTGACATGATTAAACTCAGAAATTGGGTGCCCAAAAGGACCTAGGAGCATAAGACAAAGGCAAAGGTGGGTGTAACAACAAGCAATGGCACAAACACTCAACCAATAAGGTCACGAGTCTCGAACAACATGAAATGGCACAGAAACTCAACCAATGAGGACATGAGTCGTGAAGGAGTCCATACAGAAGACACACATCAAGGTTAAAAATTACCCTAACAAGGATGGGTAACAAATCATTTTACAAACATCATAAAAGATGATGAGGGAACTCTAAGGTAAGATTCAAACCGTGTGGGAGTCCAAAACATGCAAGAGACCCACAAAAAAGGAAGTAAAGGAGGTGACTGAGATCCTATGTCTATTGAAGACTAGTGGCTTCCTACCACTCCTTAAGGAATGGTTAGCATATTCTCTTGAGATGGAATTAGTATTGTAAGAAAAATTAACGGGTTGAGAGCTAAAAGGAGCCAAACAAGGGTTCAACAAGAAATTGCTATTAGATGTCACATTGAAGGGAATGGCATGTGCAACATCTTTATTGAAATAGGCATTAAGGTGATCATCCTCACTAAGGATGTTTGGACTTGTATGAGGATACTTGTGTTATAAGCCACCTCAAACACCTTATCCATGGCGAATAAAGCAAGGGTTTTCCCTCTTAGCACACTCAAGGGAGTGGCCTTAGATATACTAGGTGTAAAGTTCACTGTAAATTTCGAGATCATTGATCTAACCGGGGCTGACGATGACTCCACCTTATTAGGGAAACCATAGTGCTTTGAGAGAAATGGGAACATGCACTTCAAGAAGTGCTACATGAGTTTTGAGAATAACGAGCACTCGGTAGTGATCCCACTTGATGCAGCATAGAAATTATGGATGTAGAAGAGGTCTTCAATTATATCTATAATATCACGAAGCAAGGAGAGAATTGCATCCTCCTAGAAAAAGAAGGCTACATTGAATTGGGAAGCAACACACTAGTTTTAGATACTACAAGCAATGGTTGAAAAAGGTGGGTCGAAATAGCCTGAGAGACTATGGGGAGATGGTGCATTGAACATAGGAGGAAGTCTATAGGATCATTAAGGAGTAGGTTGCTAAAGTGTGCAAGTAAAACTCCCAAGGTAGGACTCATGCCATCATGAGTGTGGAGACCAAAGCTTGCACCTATTAGAAGAAGTGAATTTGCAAGGAGTGTGTCTATCATGAACAAAGCCATGTAAATCAGAAAGGGCATGCTTGTTAAGTCACCAAGGTTTGATAGAACCATATACAGCTAGACATATATGGTGGATTCTGAGGCATTTCTACCAAAAGAAGAAGAAAAAGGGAGTTATTAGGCAACCCATTAGCCATCTTTACCAAAGTGGAACAACATCAAGGAGGCCTTCATAACACAATTTGAGAGGAATAACAAAAGGTTAGAATTGCCAAGATACAATGGGAGCACATGCTCACTCTCTCATGTGTACCAATGTGAGGCAGTATCAGTTAGCACCTTTAAGGCATTACTTGCCTATTTTTGGGAGCATGCATTGTACAACATTTTGACTACATGGGAAAGTGCTTGGTACACCTTGGGGGAAACAAGAAGGGAGACCTTGGACTGGGAGAGGATGAAGACAACTCTAGTGCACACCTTTAAATTCTAATTTGCAAGGGAGAATGGGATCGACCCTTAACAATAATGAATGAAGGAATCTTTCAACAAGATGTGGTAATGTAGGATCGAATAGGATGACTCTATAACAGGGAAGAATATGTACTCAAGGATATCTTTGAAGAATAATCAACTCCCACACAAATAAACATCATGGCCTAGAAATCCTAGATGGGTAGAAAGAAAGGGATAAAGTGAAAGCCTTGATGAAGATAGATGAGAAATACACCCCCAAAGATCATCTAAATGTTCAAATAAGCACCAGTGAGTGCGTAGTCCAAGACACATGCACACCGAAGGAATGTACTGCAACGAGCCCATGTGCATAGTAGAGGTGAACCTTAGATCAAAGGAGTGACAAGTGGCCACCATATGCAATTATTGGTCCAACGTGGAGCTAACACGCACTGTGGAAATACTTAGGAGATTCAAAGACCTATTCCCTAAAGGGTATCAAAAAATGAAAGGATCCCACACATACGTGGGAAAGATGATAATCAAGTTAAGAGAGGATGTGTGCCATGTAAGAAAAGGGCCATATTACTTGAACCCCAACATGAGGAAGAAGGTAAAGGAATAAATCAACAAAATTTTGGATGTAGTGGTCATATACCAAATGGAGGAGTCCGAATGGATAAGCCACATGGTAATTACCAATAAAAAGGAAAGACACATATGGATTTGTGTAGACCTCTGCACTTTGAATGAAGCATGTGTCATTAACCCCTTCTCCACCTAGTTCACTAAAGAAATTCTAGAGGGGGGTGGCAAGTTATGAGATCTACACCTTCATAGATGAAATCTCTAGAAACCGCCAAGTCCAAATTATGGAGGAAGACAATGCGAAGACCACATTTACAACAAAGTGGGGCTCGCTTACATACAATGTAACACCCTTTGGCCTAAAGAATGCACCATCAGTCTTCTCACATATAGTGATTGAGGCTTTAAAGGACTTCATTCACAAGTTCCTACAAGTGTACCTAGATGATTGAACCATCTATGAATTAGTGAGAGATCACCATGCCAACTTAAGGTTTATGTTTGGGAGATGTAAGCAACTGTGAATCTCATTGACCGAAAAGTGCACATTCACGACACCATTCAAGGTCTTGTCTGAAAAATCAATTTGCAAGGAAGATATGTTGGTAGATTGAACAAAGATTCAATGATTTTAATATTGGAAGAACCTAACACTCGACATAATATGCGCACATTTCTAGGGCACACATGTTGCTCTAAGAAATATAATAAGGGACTTCTCAAAAGTGGCAGGGCCTTTTGGAGAGAACTACTAAGAAAAGATGGCCCATTTGTGTGGACAATGCACCAACAAGAAGCATTTAAGACCTTACAAGAAAAGTTGGGCCAATGCACCCATTTTGCATTTCCTAGATTAGAAAAGGTCATTCTAGATCCATGTGGATGCTTTCAAAAATGTCAATCAAGGCTATCTTAGCCCAACCATGAGAAGAAAAGATGGTTCATTCAATTTACTTCCATGTAGGAAATTGTCATCTATAGAGCACAACTACACAACTACTTAATGTGAGGCCTTAACAATGGTCTATATGCTTCAAAAGTCTGGACACTACCTACTAGCGACAACCTCTGTGTTCTTTACAGACCACAAGGCATTGAAGTACCTGGTGAATAAACCAATACTCTATGGGTGTATATGTAGGAGGATCATCATGTTTCTAGAGTTCAATTTCTAAATGGTGGTAAATCCATGGAAGGTTAATTGTGGTCCCAATCACCTATCCAAAACAACAATTGCGAAGTTGTGCACAACATTGAGGATGATTTGCTATATGTGCAATTATACAAGGTTTAAAGGGTGCCAAAGGAGTTAGGTGACATTGCGACATTTCTTACATGAGGTATGACACCAAAAGGGTGGAGAACTAGTGAGAATAAGCAATTACCAATACGCACAACCCCCTACCAATGCATTAGTAGGGAATTATACAAGTTGGGACAAGACGAAGTCCTTACGCATTGCATCTTAGAACATGAGCACATAGAGATTTTCTCAAAGCATATGAAGGCATAACAGGAGGGCACTACGCTGGAGAGGCCACATCCTAAATTTTTTTATTTCATGGGATTTGAAGGCCCATGCTCTTTAAGAATGCAAGGACTATACAACTAAGTGCAATGTGTGCTAAATGGTTGGCAAGCCCAACATAAGAGATGAAATGCCCCTAATACCTATGTATTCATTTGATCCCTTTGAGAAATGGGTTATTGACTTTGTAGGGCCAATCACACCTGCTACGCATAAGAATGAACCACATTATATTATTAACACAACAAATTACTTAAAGGATTACATGTTGGCAATGGTGGTGAGGTTCTTATAGGAGAACATTACCAGCAAATACGATGGCCCAATGAGCCCAACCAATGATCGAGGAAGCCACTTTACTGTTGAAACAATGTGTATTCTACTGGTAAAATTTATGGTGGCACATCACAAAACAACCCCATATCACCCATAATCCAATAGAATTGTGGAAGTTTTTAACAAGATCCTAGGCACCACCATAGAAAATATTTGCAAGTTAGGGCACAAAGACTGAGATGATCGAGTTTTTGGTAGGTTATGGGTGTATAGGACCACCTATGAGTGCCTCATAAAATTCACACAATTTCAATTAGTGCTTGGGAAGGAGGTAGTGCTCAAAATGGAATTATTGGTGCCTTTGCTTTACAACGTAGCGCACACAAGAAACTTGGATGACAACAACTATTGGTGAGAGGCTAGAGGCATTAGTGCAATTGGACAAGAAGAGATTGTTGGCCAAATGGAGTTGGGGGGTGGAAAGGGCCAAACATAAGCCCTGTCATGACAAACACATCAAGGAAAAAGTTATAAGGGAAGGTGTGTGTGTCTTCTTGTATGACTTGTCATATGCCAAACACCTAGGTAAGTTACACATTAGGTGGATGGGCCCATACATCATCCACAACATATTGGAAAGTGGTGCATGCAAGTTGTGCACGTTAGATGGAGAAATGCTTGCAAAGCATTTCAATGGTAGTCAGTTGAAGCCCTACCATTCCTAACAATAGCTTGGAGAATCTCAAAAGTAGCAAGGCTTTGCAAGCCACCAAAAAAATGTTTCAAAGTAGTCATTTCCCTTTACACATTTTTTCCTTTATGCAAATTTTGAAGTTATTATTGTACAAGGCATGATGTGCACACACAAGGCATAAATATTAATAGCATCGTTCTTTTAGATTTGTCCATTCATGATTTTTAGAGTGCGATTCATAAGTGTGAATGTTAGGTAAAGTGCAACTACGCATGTCGTGTGTGCATATGGATAAGCTACCAACATTGAGCAAATGCTACGTGCACAAACATGGACATAGATGGAGCAAAATAGAGGTGACCCAAGGAAGGGGAGGATAAATGCAATTTGTGTGTGTGGACCAAGAAGTAGCCCCAAATAGAAAGTGAGCACGCGGTGATGGACCCCACACACAAAATTCGGGGAGGAGAGAAAAAGGAGAAAATAGGGACTTCATCAAAATTGACTACCTATCTAAATGCAAGACAAGTTTTGAAGGAAGAAAGTACGCAAGGAGGGGTGTGTGAAGATCGCGCTTGGATGTTGACGTCACCCAAGGAGGAGAGAGAGGCAGGAAAATAGAAAAACGCCCCGTGTTAAAATGGTTGGGCATGTTTCCCAAGTTTGGCTTTTATGACATTGAACGTTGACATCACAGTAACGTCTGACCAACACAAACAACAAATAGGAGTAGATGGTATACATTTGCATGCTAAGCTCTAGCATTTGACGAGAGAAGGAGAGGTGTTTGGGCTTGCGTAAGAGATTTGCGAATACAAATCAGAGCATTGTGCAAAATAATATCACGGATTTTGACCAAAAGATAGATCAGGTCGAGAGAAGCCAAACGAATGCAGTGTTGAAGAATGTGAAGCGGAAAAAGTTGGGAAAAAATACATTTGCATTTACTAAGTAGGCGTCTACCATTAATAGGCAAGGAAGCTGGGAGCCGAGGAGAGAAATCCCCCCACTGTCACCATTACATCATTCCTTTCCCAAAATGGTGAAGAGAAAAGTAGAGACAGCGGCTAGGCCAAGTTAGCCGAGGAAGCAGCCGCACAAACGGGATACATTCATCCTTTAAGAAGAAGAATAGGTGCTCCCAAAGAGCGAGATGGAGGAAATGGCCATTCCCGAGATGTAGCTCCCAGAAGAGTGTGCGGTCGACTGACAATGGGAAAGCAGAGTCCACAAGATGGAAATGAAGGATATCAATCACCACAAGAGCTTTAAAGGCCTTCACAATGATTGTTTGATCAATGGCACAGTGGGTGCAGATGAGAAAATGTAAGTGGACATCAAGCGACATGTAGAGTGGAGGAGCACTTCAAGCATGCCACTAAGTGCGTGCAGTTTCTTCTATCGTGCATTCGTGGCAACAAGTTATACTTTCTGGGGCACCGAATGAAGATATCTGCCAACTTAATCAAAAAAAATTAGCGAGGAGGGTGGAAGAGTTAGGGATTAGCGAGGAGGGTGGAAGAGTGCAAAAGACGCTCGATGACAACGTGACGGTGGAGACCCTAGCTAATAAAGCTCGCGGCCAAGGTTGGCCAGCAAAGCATTGAGAACCGATACTGATAGTTGCTTCTTGATGTTTGAAATAGGTACAAAGCCTTGTTGAGAAAATGCAGGAAATGGATGAGCCGCGTACCTTATGAACTGCTCACCACCAAATACAAGAACTCAAAATGTTACAAATATATAGCTAAAAACGTGGTTTTGGAGCATGTTCTAATAATGTTTGTTTTTTTTTTGTTGAAAGTTATCTTGTATCGTATTGAATTAATATAATATAAGATCCTTTTCATCAATATATATATATATAGCTAAAATAGTTGATAATGATCAAAGCTCTGAATCTTCTATGACCACCTTACTGCTGCTTCTGTTTATTTTCTAGCCCACGTGATCTTTTGTATTCGTCCATTCATTCATGTTTCTGCTTGATAGTTGGTCTATGTTTTTTGTTTTTTTGCCAAATTGGACAGCTGATATTCTTCTTATGCCCCTCTATTTATTATGCTGCAGTACTGTAGACAAAGATAGTAAATGTGGAAAACCATTGATGATCGTTATTTGTTGGTTGACATAAACAGTATTTCAAGACATTGCCAATTATAGAGAGACCTAAATTATCAGAATTTAAGACATTGCTTAGTAAAACCATTATCATCAGAATTCCCAACAAAAATTTAATTCGTAGTTGTTGACAAATAGAGTTGTTTCCATGACTGAATTCAACCTGTCAAACAAGAAGATCCCGTGAAATCTTAAAGTCAAATAGGCAAAATATTACCACGAATGTACCTATTTTCAATCAGTTGTTCATAATAGACTATGCTGTATATGAGCACAAATGAACCAAACAGAAATGGACAAGAAGTGGACATAGTTATCAACGTTGAATGCGGAATTTTTGTACGTGGAGACATATCAACACAACGATGTAGTTCTTATGTAGTTCTTTGAGAATAGACCATACTGTTTCAAATCATGATGGAAATGGGTTATAGCCACAGCAGCGAAAATAAGAATTCACAAAACATAAGGAACTGAGCGGCAGAAATCATTACCAGTACACATAATATTTAAATTACCAAAGTCGAAAAAAATGGACATCAAACAGCAATTCTCCAAATATATTCTACTTTAATTATGCCAATAATCTTTGCATGTTGTTCCCCATAATTGGCATTGAGCACATAAAACAAAGAAGTGTCATTTTTGGTGATATTGTTTCTTCTTTGTGTGCTACAAGGATGAACTCGCAATCAAAAACAGTTCTTAAGATCCCTGCATTTGCAGAGCAATTTTTTATAAGAAATTTTGCCAATATGATCAACCGGTATGGAACATAAGTAGATCATTAATTTTATTGAACGTGCTTTAGAACAAACTACACCATACATGAAATGTATGCTAATACTAGTGGAGAGTACAATTGAAACTTTTTCATCGTACTAGCTGGATGCCATGTCCTGAAGGATGGGAGCTACAGGACAAGCATTGACGTTGGATTAAATGAATCATGGTAGTCCAAAACCGCTGCAATGCTTCTTTCTGTTATGGAAAATGTCTCCTGTACCCAAACATATCAAGGTGAGAGACCATTGTTGAAATTTATAGCTTGCAATGCAATCTATTCAATCATTATGGGAAAGTGATGGCTAAATTACTGCCAATGTTACACAAGTCCCACGGGGGAGATGAAAATGGAGGACAAGTTGTGAGCATGGCTGGGGAGACCCCTGCCGCATCCACCCCACAAAAAGAAACAAAAATACAATTTGTAATGATTAATATCTAACATTATAGAAATGTTACATATATATGGAATTTATCAAATAAATAATATAGAATAAAACTTGCACACATAGAAGTACTAGTAATGGTGCTCCCCAAGGTGAAACACTTGGTTTAATCAAACCTTTAGAAATTTTTTTTTGTAATTAAGCCTTAAAATCTACTAATTCTATAGTAGTCATTTGATATGGTGCCTTAGAAATAGGTTCGGTTCCAGGGTTGATTTCGATTGTGAAGTCAAATTCCCTTTTGGGTGGAAGACCTGGTAACTCTTCCGGAAACTTTTCACCGTAGTTTCGTAACAGTGGATATCGTTCCATGACATTGTTTTTCTCTTCAACTATTTCTACAATCTTTACTACATACAAGGTACAACCTTTATTTTTGACCTTTTTAAGTTGCATAGCTGACAGTTTCCTAACAGAAATATCACGTTTCACACCTTGAATATCTGCTATTTTCTGTAGATCATCTACACAAATAATATGTCTTTCATAACAATCCACTTTTGTCTTATGTTTAACTAACCAATTAACACCTATGATTACATCATAAGACCCCAACAGTGCAACATAAAGATCAACTTTTGTTTCGCACAGAATGTTTCCATTCCTAGAATAGAGTTGCTTCTATCCTTTCATTCTCTTGAGAAATAGATAAGGGTTAGGGCTAGAAGGAATACCTGTTGAGTGTTGGGAGGGTGTGCACGTACCGTAGAGAGAGATCAGATCGATTACGAAGAACTCTTTTTTGTCTAGGAAGGACTACCTGCAAGTAAGAATACAAGACCACCAGATTTTAGTTAGACAATAAATGAGGGAACTGCCTTGGGCCCAGGAAATATTAGGCTTCCTTTCGAAGGTGTTCAGTTCCCCTTTTAATACGAATTAACACAAATGATAATAAAGAAGCTATTGTGAAATCACGATTTAGGTACCTCGTTACAAAGCAATAGAGACTAAACTACCAATAATAAAACGTCACGTTGTTTATTTGGTCACTGGTCGTTGATACATTCAGCTCGAGTTACAGGGATAAACCAGACTAGATCTGAGGTTGTTAGGAGACAAATAGGTGAGAGGAAGGTTTTGGGTATAAGTCACAGTGACCGATGCCGGTCACTGGATAACCGACCGCGGTTAGATAACCGCTGCCGGTAGGGGATAACCAACACCGGTAGGGTCAGTAATCTAGGTGCTTCTGGATGGAGGTTGGTTGCAGGATGATTGTGGGGTTTTTAAGATTGGTGGATGGCTGAGGGGAATAGTGAAATAACGGGGAAGACTCAGACTGTGATAAAACTGTCTTCTGGGTAATACAAGGATGTATGGATGAAGGTTAAGTGCAGGGTGCTGGCAGGTTATAGATCAAGGAGTGAGCTTATAATTACTATTAATCAAAAGGCTTAAGAAATGGTGCTTAGAAACATACAAGACACTACTTACTCGTTCTTGATGAAAATTCAGGTCCAAGGAATGTGGTGGTGACAGTAAGGCTTAGTTGGGATGATCTGGTGTTGGAAAGTGAGCTGATGAAGCTATCCTCAGTCTTTTCCAATGCTTGAATAAGGGTGGCAGCGATCCAGTGGCTCAGTTACAGTCTTCGGCTCGATGATCTTCTCTGTAACCTCTTCTCTTTTCTTCACTTGTCTCTCTCTGTCTTGCAAATGAATTTCCGGATCCTCTCAAATGAATTCCCCCTCCTTTGTTTTTGGTTGGGGGCAGTCATTTACAGGGAACCGATGGTGGTTACATGACCGATGGCAGTAGAGTAGGAACCGATGTTGGTTCAGTCAAAGTGGGCTATTTTTAGTAAAATAGCCAACTTTCCCTCCTTTTCTCCCGAGGGATTAGTTGTGGGCTTGGTCAAGTCATTATTAGGTTGGTTTTGGTGCGGGTGAGGAGTAATTAGTCATGGGTGTGGATGTAGACCAAGTTATAGGTCTTAATTAGGTTAGTTTAGGGTTATGGCTAGGTCATGATGAGGTGGCAAAATGAGGTAGGTGGCAGGTTTGGAGATGTGGATTTATTAATTATAAGGTAATTAATAAATAATTGTGCAAGGTTTAGGTGGTGAGGTTAGGTTGCGAAATGAGATGCGGGGCACAGGGTGTCGTAAGACACAAATTTGGTGTCTACATTAGCCCCTTGTTGTCGTGTAGCTTGTCTTGTAAAGCTGCACTGACAATTAATAAGAAGTGATTGCCCCAGTTAAGGGTATAGGTAATCCCCCTCAAATCTGTCACAAATTGAGGCGACGTGAAATTAGGGATAGGGTTGATAAAGGGTGAATGGTGTTGAGATGATGGTAAGATGGTGGGGTAAGTGCAAGGAAGCGGACGCACGTTGAAATGCAGTAGTGCGACTAGGGTACACGATTTGAAGAGCAAACAAACAATACATAGGCAAAGGTCGATAGTTTATCCAAACAAGGTTGATATAATCCTGGTATCCAAGGCATAGGAAGTAGCTCCAGGGGATATAATAGGTAAGGTACAGGAACGTTTAGGCATGTTTGGCAGTGTACCAAATGGTTGGTTTGGTTGAGATAAACGTCACCGTCTCGGTCTAGGCAAAGGTGGTCGACTGATCAAGTCAAGTATCCTAATCATGCTAAAACAAGAACAGGTGAGCCGGATTGAACAAAAAGTTACATGATGGGTGGATAAAATTGTAATTTACGGGTTTTGGGTGAGGTACTTAATTGGTGCGGCCTTGGGTCGGGCCAATTGATGAGTGAGGGCCTTGGGTCGGGTCTGATTGGTGGGGTGCGACCTTGGGTCGGGCCTAATGGTTGGTTGCAGCCTTGGGGGCGGGCCAAATGGTTGGTTGCGGCCGTGGGTCAGGCCAAATGGTTGGTTGCGGCCTTGGGTTGGGCCAAATGGTTGGTTGCGGCCTTGGGTTGGCCTGAGTGGTTGGTTGCGGCCTTTGGTCGGGCCTGATTGGGTGGTTGCAACCTTGGGTCGGGCCTAATGGTTGGTTGCAGCCTTGGGGTGGGCCAAATGGTTGGTTGTGGCCATGGGTCGGGCCAAATGGTTGGTTGCAGCCTTGGGTCGGGCCTGAGTGGTTGGTTGCGGCCTTGGGTAGGGCCAAATGGTTGGTTGTGGCCGTGGGTCGGGCTGATTGAAGTCAAAATAAGGCTAGTCAGCAAAGCCAGGGGTAGGTGATGCAGGAAAAAGTGGAGATTGGTAGATAAGGGTGGGAGTTAGGGGAAGGAAGTTGGTAACCGATATCGGTTATGTGTGACTGATATCGGTTAGAAGACCGATACCAGTATTCTAGGGCGTGAAATAACCGGTATCGGTTACAGGTCAAAACCTATAAAAAGAAAAATACGGCATGTCATTGTCACTTTGTGAATTTGAGCACCCAAATTTAGCTGTCTGAGGTGTGAAGTGAGTTTGTTGAGTTTGTGGGTTGAGTTGGCACCAGTTAAGTGGAGGAGTGAGTGATTGGTAGACCCCAGCGAGCAGGAGGCAGAGTTTGATTGGTTGAGGACCCAGCTGAGGAGATTTGGAACCATGGCACAGCCAGGAGGAGCAGGAGGTGCTGGACCAGCTAGACCACCACCACCTATCCCACCACGATGAGGGGTAGTCGTACTGGTAGGCTCTTAACTCCTACCTATGTGAATTTAATGAGTTTAACTTAAATGTGGGTTGTTGGTAGGAATCTTAATTTTAATAAAATAATGAATGAATGGAAGTAATTTGTAAAATGGAGTGGGTAGGTAGGCTAGTTAGGTCAAAACGGCAGGGTGGGTAGGTTTTTAGGGTTTTCTTGTGGGTAAATAAGGAGAAATAGGTAAAAAGGTGTTTTGCGGGCTGTTTTGGGTTCGGCCCCGCAATTGGACAGTGACCGATGTCGGTCACTAGGCAACCGACATCGGTCACAGAAAATAGTTTGTATACAATGTTTGGTTACAGACCGGTGTCAGTCATAGGTCGACTAGCGTCGGCACATATAATTTACTTGGGGGGACCGATGGCGGTCAAGGGTGACTAGTACTGGTCAGCATGGGTAGGAGTTGTGGTTTTTGTTTGTTAGAATTTTGTCGTGTTGTTTTGTTTGTTTGTTTGGGGGTGAAGGGGGAGGGGGTAGAGTTGATAGGAAATGTGATTGGGGTGGGGGGGAATGGGGTTGTTGGGGGGCTGGTTCGGGTAGGATAGATTAGGTGTTGGGTATGAAGTAGGAGGTGGTAAAGTGGCGGGGGTATAATTAGATGGCTAGAGTAGATCGGGGTGGTTGGTAGGGTGTGAGATAAGTAAAGGGGATATCGTAGATATATAGGGTAAGATAGGTGGGTGTAGATGTGTGTTGTAGAGTCGGGTTGTGGTTGGGTGGGTAAGTGGGTATAGAGAGTTAAGGTAGTTGTTATTGTAAAGGGTAGGCCTGACGAAGTGGGTTGTTTTTGCAGGCATGCCATCACGATGCGGGATCGGATGCAAGAGGTGGGACTCGGCAGAGTCCAGCGGTATAGGGCTATGGATAGGGACCACAACCTGATGGTTGCCCTCATCAAGAGATGGGATCCGGTAACCAATGTCTTCCATCTCCCTACTAGAGAGATGACGATTACATTAGAGGATGTGTATCGCATCCTAAGACTGCCGATCGTAGGTGAGGCAGTGTTCCAGGTGGATGTGAAGACAGTGATGGACAACATCTTGCATGTATTCGGGGATACAGCCCCATTGATTACCTATCATAGCGTGAGCATTGCTTATGGTGACATGTATCGCGCACCACCGACAGGAGACACGGCTTGCCGTGTTGATGATGATTGGTATCACCTGCTTCACCCTCCCTAACTCAGAGGGAGGCCGCTTCCCATGGGCTTTGATGGGAGTTTTGCATGAGATGGTAGAGGAGCATACATGCTATGCCTGGGCACCAGTGTATCTGGTGCAGCTATACAGAGAGCTGTGGGGTTATCGCCGTATGAGACGATTTGGTATTTTCTCGACATTTTTGTTACACTACTGGGCGTATGAGCATATCATCTGTATACGACCAGTAGGGCTGCCCCAGCAGCCAGGGCCACAGATAGTATATAGATATGGATTTCAGAGGTGGTTGGGGGTAGTGGGCCAGCCACGAGCGGTGCTCGCAGGATGAGATGTGGCCTACTACCGTCATATGTTAGAGGGCTTGATCGCACTGGACATTATATGGAGGCCCTATAGAGGCCATCAGCCCCGAGGAGGAGCCCGAGCACAGATGCGTTGGATCCAGTATAGTTTCTAGATAGCTGGACGGAGGCCTGGGGAGTATGAGAGGATACCCCTAGAGAGGGTACGATGACAGTTGGGCTTGCGACAGGATGAGCCACCTCCCTTCCCATAGTACCGGAGGGATGATGTAGAGGCCCCACTGCCTACACCGTAGCTCGTTGACCCAGATTGGGTAACAGAGAGACCAGCGGATGATACAGTGGATGATGCCGGAGTGACAAGTGCCTTTTTGGTTTGGTGGGCAGGTCAGAGAGTAGCTATGAGAGCACAGCCCGTATAGCCAGATTTGGTGACTGTGATAGCGGAGAGGGACCGGCTCTTAGGACAGGTGCAGTTATTACAGGGGCAGCTTGCTACTACACAGGCATAGATTGGGGTGCTACAGGGGCAGTTAGCCCAGCACAGGTATAGCCACAGGCACAGGCACCGCCGCAGGCACAGGTACAGGTACCGCCATAGGCACAGGGTGTACCGGCAGGGTAGGGGCCACTGCTATTAGGAGTCGGGGGACCGGCCCCATCAACCATGGTGGCACGGGCCCGCTATATGGAGGTGAGAGCGGAGGCCCGATACTATCAGGACGTGCTCGATGGTACCGGTGCTGACTATCAGCCATATGCGACACACAGAGCCGAGACATCCCAGAGCTAGAGATCCCAGGGGGCCGTAGCCACAGCCGGTGGGTCGGTGATAGGGAGGAGGCGAGAGCTAGCGCAGAGACCAGTAGGGGGAGGGGCCGAGGGTGGTGGAGAGAGCTGAGACATCCTGGGAGTGGAGATGGGTTTTTGATATTGGATATAGACACCAGTCTACGAACCGGGTATGTATATAGAGGCCTGCGTGCCCACATATGATTTATCTATTCATTTTTGTTGTATATACCAGCCTGGGAGCCGAGTACATTTTGTATAGTTCATACCAGCCTACGAGCCGAGTATAATTTTGATATGAGAGACCGACCTGCGAGCCGAGTCGAGATTTTGACAGAGACAACGACCTACGTGCCAGTTTTGTATTTTTTAGATCACAGAGGCCCCATGTAGGGCAATTGTATATTTTGACATTGATATATATATATGATGATTTTGATCCACATGGTGTGTATAATGATTGGGTTGATGTATATATTAAAATGTCTCATGTGTTTTGTCAATGGTTTTTGAAATTTAATGTATATAGATGATGAGTTGGATCCACATGGTATGTATAATGATTAGGTTGATGTATATATGAAAATGGCTCATGTGTTTTGTCAATGGTTTTTGAAATTTAATGTATATAGATGATGTTGATGAAATTTTGATGATATGTATATGTGTTGATGGGATTCTGATGACAAATATTGATGACGATGTCGTTATACAGGGAAAAGAGGCGGGTGCCACCAAAAATTTGCAAAAACTAGAGAAAAGACCTAGGTGTAAGCAAAAGGAGACATGTGGACGATATCGGTTAGCTAACCAATGTCGGTAGACATATGACCGATATCGGTTAGGTAACTGATATCGGTTATGCTAAAATGAGATTTTCTAAAAATAGAAAAGCTTGGGAGGTAACTTAAGTTCTTATTTTTAGAGTCATGCAACAAGTTAAATACGAGGATGCGACGTTGTTTGACGACTGATACAGGTAATTGCATGGAAGAATTGAGTGATAAGGAGAAAAGAGACAGGTAAAGTGATTGTGGGCTGAGATTAAGAAGGTAGAAAGGCAAGTTATACTGAAGAGGGTGGTGAACATGGCTGAACAAGGAGAAGCATCTAGCAGGCAAAGACGAGAGGGAACACAGGTTCCACCTCAAGCTGCTGCCTCCCAAGAGGTAAAATTTTTGGTTGTAATTCAATTCTTGCATGTTTTATGGATAGGATGAGGGAAGGTAAGTGGGTAGAGATGAAAAAGAAAAGGTGATAGGCATGGGTTTGGGATGGGGTGAGTGTTATGGGGTAGGTAAGCGGGGGTTTCGGGTATGTTTGTAGGTACAGAGAGGGGTAAATGAGTAAATAATTATCGTAGATGGTGTTTGCAAGTAGGGTGTATAGAATTGATAGTGACTGATATTGGTTATAAATAACTAGTATCTGTTATCTATAACCGATATCGGTTACTGCATGACATTCCAGAATGTGAGAAAAAAAACTTGGGGATTTGATTTATTGAATGGTTGTTTGTTGATTTGATGTATGCAGGTAGAGGTAGGGTTGAGGATGAATGATAGTGTGCCAACTTTGTTGTCACGAGTCCGAGCGGATGTAACACTAGCTGAATGGGCATTGATAAACCGTGTGGGGTTAAGTGGAATCCGCTATTATTCACGAATCGCACGTAATCATGCTATGTTGCAGGTGTTGATTGAGAGATGGAATCCAGAAAAGAATACCTTCTATCTGCCAACAGGGGAGATGACAGTGACGTTGGAAGACGTGTTTAGAATTTTGAGGCTCCCAATTACAGGAAGACCAATGTATCAGGCGGGGCCTAGCGTGGCGTAGGGAGCAATAACAACAATATTTGGTTCAGCTACATGAGATTTGACATAGCGAGGTTTGACATTCACTTATGGTATAATGTATGCAACACACCCTAAGGCAACAAGGTTGGAAGTGGTATTAATGATAGTGGTGGGGTATTATCCATTATCGAGGGCAGATGGGGGAAGATTTCCAAAAGCATTGATGTGTATTATTTGGGAAATGATAGAAAGGAGCGTGAATTTCGCATGGGCACCTGCATATCTGGCGGAGCTATACAGGGGTTTATGGCCCTGCAGGTGAAATCACAGGACGACACTGGATTGTGCATACTTATTACATTATTGGGCCTATGAGCACATTGTGTGTGTGCGACCAATAGGCTGACCAATCTAAGGAGGAGAGACAGGAGTACAGAGGTTGGGATTCAGATGATGGGTCCAGACAGAGCAAGAGGTGAGATCTGAAACCGTGACGGATGACGTTGAGTATTATAGGCAGATGTGGGAGATGGTGACGATTACGGATATTCATTGGAGGCCTTACGGGAACTATATGGTGACATAGAACATAGCTAATGATTTGAGGGGTGTAGAGTGATTGAGGTGGATCGCGGGGCACAGGCCAAGTGAGTATGAGAGGATTCCTCTAGATCGTGTGCGGCGACAATTTGGATTTGTTCAGGATATACCCATGGCTTATAGACCATACATGAGGATCGACACTGAGGCATCATTCTCACCCCCTGGCTGACACGTCCAGAAGGGCCAGAAGAGATAGCAGTCGATCGTAGGGTAATGGATGCGAGAGTGACAGAGGCTTATAGGTTATGGTGGGTAGCAGAGCTGCGAGGTATATGTGAGAGGGCCAATCGTCTTGACATAACTGTGATTACAGTGGAGAGAGACCACCTATAGGATTTGGTTCACCAGCTTCAAACACAGGTGAATGAGACAACGGGATTGTTAGCGGTTTCGCAGTTACGAGTGGAGAGACTAGAGGCAAGATTCCTCCACGCGAGAGGGCGTATTCGTACATTACAGGAAATGTTGGTAGATCAGTGGGAGGAACCAATAGCAGTGGCACCTTTGAGGATGGAGAGGCTAGGTGAGTGGCATTGACGATCATGATCACCACCTGATTCAGGAGGAGGCACAAGGGTCTAAGTGAATTTCATAGGGGTATAAGAATAAATAAGGATGCCGACCTGCACGTCGATGATAAAGAAGATGTATTTGTTTAACATCTAAATAAAACTAAATATGTATGTTGATTTGAGTTATGATAATAATAAGAATGGTTGTGTTTTGAATGTTTGTTTGGAAAAAAAGGATAAAGATGAATGTTATCAAATAGAAATACACAAAAATATTTATATTTACAACACATGATAGGTTATGGTAGGGGATGGTCGAGCTAACCTTAGGAGACCCCATGTCTCCTAAGTGCTGCCTACATAGCCCATTGCATAAAGCAAGGAGGGGCCTCAGACCGATGTAGTTCTCCCTTAGGACCAGGGAGAGGTGAATTCAAGAAATTTGGTTATGGTTAGGTAATTTGTTGGTTGGTAAAAAAAATGTTGATATTGGTAGGGTAATGTTGTTGGTGTTGGTAAGGTATTGGCGATGTTGGTGTAGGTATAGGTGAAGTGAAAGTTAGCTTACCCAAGTAGGAGGGAACTGTGTCCTGATTAAGGTCAACACATAATCCTAGATTCGAGTAAAAGAGGTAAAAGTGTCCCATAGTTGAAAAGAGCTAAACAAACCACATATTAACGTAGGATGAGCTTGAATCCCTAGGTACCTTGCATATGCGAGAAGTCGATAGGTGAAAAGAGTTGTATAATCACAATATATATCGGATATACGTCACGTCCCTTGAGTTTTGTTGCTTTGACGAATGGTGAGGTGAGGTGGCTAGTAGAGCTGGGGCATAGAGAATTTGTTATGAGGTGATTATGCTGACAAAAGAAAACCAAACCTAAATAGACAAGTCCATGACTCAAAAGTGCTTCTGAATACTGCTTTTATTTTTCTGGATATAGACTGATCGATGCGGGAAGTCTACATGGGATATGTATTTTGTTGTTCTTGAGCTCTTCACAAAGCTGAGTAATGCGAGAAGCTTCTGATAAAGGCTGACTTTGTATAGCTGTCCTTTAAGGGAGTAGTCTATTTATAGTAGCAGATGCAGCTTTTGTGTATAGCTGTCCTTCGAGGGAGCAGTCTATTTATAATAGGAGATGTGGCTTTACACATAGCTGTCCTTTGAGGGAGCAGTCTATGTATAACTTAGAGGTCTAGATGTCTGTTTGGCATGAAGCATCTAGTTTTGTAGGAAGTTTGACTCAAGAATATCCCATAAGTGTATAATTGAGAACATGTTATTTTGATATTTTTAATTCATGGACCAGACTAAAAAGGGGAAGGCATCTTTAAGAGGAGGTGATGACCAAACCACGTGAGCTTGATTCTATTTTGAGATGCATGAAACAAAGTGTATGAGGTGGTAAATGAGCTCAAGGGACGAGCGCAAGGTAGATAAGAAGTGATATAACACTAAATTCAATAGTAGAATGGCCGAATATGAAAGGAATTAAGGGGTTCAGGCTCAGGTTTACCATTAAGCGAAGCTAAACGGTAAGTGCCTGATCCGTAAGTATGAGTGATAATGTAAGGCCCAATCCAATTAGGAGAAAATTTTCCACGTTTTCTCTTTTCTAGTTTGGTTACATGTTGATTCTCTTTGAGGACAAGATCACCAACCTTAAAGGTACACTCATGAAGTCGCTTATCATAAGCACGCTTGATGTGCTTTTGATAGATTTGAAGGTGGTCAAGAGCTGTAAGACGACGCTCGTCAAGAAGCTCCAATTGGGCTAACCGTTCTTGGCGGAAATCATCATTGGTGAGAATATCCTGAAGAGATATTCTTAGGGAGGGTATTTGTATTTCGAGAGGCAAGACAGTCTCAGTACCATATACCAAAGAAAATGGGGGTGGCATTAGTGGAGGTACGAATGCTAGTCCGATAAGCCCAAAGGGCAAAGGGGATGTGATCAGGCCAATTTTTTCCAGAATTGTTAACGACTTTCATGAGAATTTTGGTCAAGGTTTTGTTAGAAGATTCAGCTTGACCATTTTCTTATGGATAGTAAGGTGATGAGAAGCTAAGTTTGATACCAAAGTTGTCACAAAGGTTTTGTAATAACTTGTTTTTGAAATATTTTCCATTATCTGTTATCAGGCGATGAGGAACACCAAAACGATAGATAATGTGATGGTTAATGAATTCTACGATTTTTTCTTTTTTGGTTGAAATGAGTGGAATGGCCTCCACCCATTTAGTGTAATATTTGGTTGCTGTGATTATCCAACGGTGATGTTGCGAAGAGGGCGGGTGAATCTCACTAATAAGGTCTAAACCCCATTGGGAGAAAGGCCAAAGATCTCATGCGACCTGTAGTGGATGGCTAGGAGTATGTTGAAGGTTGGCATGTTGTTGACACATAACACAACGCTTAACATATTCGTAGCAATCGTTATTAAGAGTAGGCCAATAATAGCCTAGGCGAAGGATCTGTTTGGCCATGGCAAGGCCACTAAAGTTTCCACCACAAATGTCGTCATGGACTTGTTGGATGATATAGGTGACCTCTGCACTGGTTAGACATCGAAGGAGGATGCCATCAAAGCCATGTTTAAAGAGGAGTCCCCCCATGACAACGTAACGAGAAAACACTTTTAAGAAAAGCACGTTTGCCGTTACTCGTAAAGTCAGATGGGAGAATAGAGGTTGTAAGGTAATTGTGAAATTGGTGATACCAAGTATCCTGCGAATCAGCAGATACATTATTTATCGTACCAACCTCCGGGGCTGAGTAAGATGGGGCAAAGAGTTGTTGGACCAAGACAAATATGTCAGAGTCAGTTGGTGAGGGCAGGAATTTGTGAGGCTAAGCAAGCCATAGTATCCGTAAATTTATTAGTTGAGCGGGGAATGGTTTGGATAGAATAATGAGTAAATAAGGTCAAAAGTGAATCCACGTAATGTTTGTACTTTTGAAGTTCCTCATTTTTACATTGGTAGATGCCTGTAACTTGATTGAATACCAATTGAGAGTCACCAAAAATGTTAATAGACTTTACACCTAAGTGTAACACAACCTGGGAGACCCAAAACAAGGGCCTCGTATTCCGCTGTATTATTAGTGCAAGGGAAATCGAGCCGGAATGAAAGAGGCATAGTTTCAACATCAAGAGGAATGAGAAAAACACTAGCCCCTCCGCCGCGCTGGCATTTGGATCCATCGAAGAAGAGGGTCATTGGATACGACTCATCACTGAGTGAAAGAGTGGCAATGAGTTTGTCAGGGAAAGTAAAATTGGTAAATTGTTACCCAAGTAAAGGGGCTTCCGCGAGTTGGTCTACGAGAGTTTGTCCTTTGATTGATTTTTGGTGTACAAACTCAAGGTCAAGGTGGGCGAGGAGCATAAGCCATCGGGTGATGTGTTGGTTTAGATGAGGTTTGGCATACATATAATGGATGGGGTCCACGTTGGTGATGACAAAAGTTTTGTGATTCAGGAGGTAGTGTCGGAGTTTGGTGGCCACGAATGATAGGGCTAGGTACAACTTTTCTACATGTGTATACCTAGTCTCGTAATCCACCAGAGTATGACTTATGTAATAAATGTCTTGTTCTCGATGCTCGGAGTCACGATGTGTGAGCATGGCTCCTACAACATGGTTGGTGGCGGAAAGGTAAAGGTAGAAAGGGTGATCGTCTTGAGGTGGGATAAGTACGGTGGCTGCAAGAGATAGGCTTTAAGAGCCTCAAAGGTGTGGTGGAACTCTTCGCTCCATTGAAAGACAATGTCCTTTTTAAGAAGATGATGGAAATGTTGACATCGATCTGAGAGTTGTGAGATGAAATGCCAGATAGATTGGAATTTTCCCTGCAAACTACGCAATTGTTTGAGGTTAATGGGTGGGGGCATTTCTAGGATAGCTTTGACTTTAGCTGGATCAACCTCGATGCCACGCAAAGAGACAATTAAACCAAGGATTTTTCCCAAAAGAACACCAAAGACACATTTCTTTGGTTGAAGACGAACACAATATTGTAACAGGCGATCGAAAATAATGGTTAAAACATCAAGATGTTCACTGTGATGTTTATATTTGCCAAGAAGATCATTAACATAATCCTCAAGGATAGTGTGCATAATGTCATGAAAAATGTAAGTCATAGCCTGTTGATAGGTCGCACCAGCATTCTTAAGGCCAAACGGCATGACACGATAGTAGAAGGTTCCCTAAGGAGTTATGAAGGTGGTTTTATGTTGATCGTCCGGGGCTACCAAAATTTGATTATATCCTGAGAAGTCATCCATGAGGGGAAAGCATCTCACGGCCCGCAGTGAGATCAAAAAGTTGATCAATACTTGGGAGGGGGAATTCATCCTTTGGGCAAGCAAGGTTAAGGTCCCAGAAATCTGTACATATCCGAAGTTCCCCCATTGCTTTAGTAACAGGTACGATGTTAGAAATCCATTGAGGATAGGAAATAGGTAAGATGAAGGAAACAAAAAGGAGTCGTTGAAGCTCTTCTTTGACCAAGAGGGAAATGCGTGGATGTATTTTTCTCAGTTTCTATTTAACTGGTTTGGAATCAGGTTTCAGGGTGATTTTATGGACAACAATGTCAGGATCAATTCCTAGAATGTCAGTGTAGGACCAAGCGAAAGCTTGGTTGCGGGCACGGAGAAAGGTAGTAAAGGTAGTTTGTTCTGATGCGTTAAGAGATTGTCTGATCTTCACAATGTGAGGATCGTCCTCTATGTGGATGTTGATTTCTATAGTCGACTCATTCAACATGGTTTGAGTGTCAGATGATAAGGCACGTTGAATATAAGAGTCGTCCGCACCAAGGTAAGTGAGGATGGAGTCATCATCCTAACATTAAACAAAATTAATTGAAGGCGAGTCCTCTTCGATCATGTCTAGATACAGAAGGGGAAGAGAAGATGGGTATTCATTATCACATTGATAAGTGAGAGGACCTAGGAAGATAGCATTTATGAAAAAATAAAGCTAGGAGGGATAGATTCAAGATCTATCGACTCTGTGGGTGACGATGGCAAAATGGGTGATGATGGTTCGGAAGGAGTGACTTCGTCATCTTCTTGGATATAACAGATATGCGGTATCTTTGGTGTAGGTGGTTCAGAGAATCCAAGACCACGACAATCTTTGTGTTTGCATGTAGTTACAGGAATGATCGTCATGTCAGCATTGTTCATAAAGACCGAAAACGAAGCCCTTCCAAGCACAGTGCGTCAAGAAGGTGAGGGCAAAGCGACGATTAGTTAGATATTGAAAATCAGATTGGAAGGGAACCACACCAAGGGGAGGTTCAGGGGTTACAGAGGATGTATCGACACCCCCATATGTTAGGTTGGTGCGGTAATTAGGTGGTCCGTAGGAGATTACTTCCCCCACACGACGGTCGTAGGTAGGATGCACATGTAACTGTCCATACTCCTGTGGCATATGGAAAGTGCTAATGTTATATAGGCGATACTTCCCTAGTGTAAGGTGTTGAAAAACATCTACTAAGGGATCTGAGGTCGAGATGTTGTCCGCGGGGAAGGAAAAGGTATTTTCGGTGACGGTTTCATTGGTTGAAGGTGTAGGTGTGGTTGAGGTGGATGGTTGAGGTGTGGTCAAAATAGATGGTTGGGTTGGATGAATGGGTGTCTTGACTGGTACAAGCACATCATTAGGGTGATATAACATATTGCAGGTTTTGAAGGGGGGAGGGTCAGCTTTTACGGTGTAGGACTTCCCCTTGTACTCGAATTTTATGCATCTATGTAAGGTGGAGGGAACGCATCTCATAGCCCAGATCCAAGGGCGGCCTAACAACATGTTATATTGGAATTATCCCTCAAGGACATAGAAGAGTTTAGGTAAAGTATGTGGCCCTACATGAATGTTAAGGATCACGGTGCCTAAGGTAGAAGTAATAGCATCGTTGAATGAACGCAACATGGTGGGGTTGGCACACATGCAACTAGAAGGGATATTCATTTGTTGGAAGGCTTTGGAAGAGATGATATTTAGGCTAGCACCCCCGTCAATCATAACACGACATATTCAGATGTCCCAGACGTAAGCTGAGATGAAAAGAGCGTGGTCAGGATCTTCTGCACCAAAGTCAACAATTTCATCTTTGGAGAAACTGACAGCAACGGCTTGCTGTACAGAGATAGAAGTGGTAGTTTTTTTGGTGAGAGAAGCAACGTGGTTGGGTGTTAAGATGGAGGCAACGGGAAAGGTTTCGTTAGGTAAGACCTCTATACCTTGAAGGATCTCAACAAGAGCTTGTTGATGAGATTCATAGGTTTGAACGAGATCATACAATGTCATTTTTATAGGTGATTGGTGAAGCTGTTTGATCATGGTATGGTGGGAAACTCCATCAGAGATGGGGTAGGTAGGTCCATGAATAACCACTTTAGGTGGTGGTGTGATTGGGATGGTGGACGAAGAAAGAGAGGTCGCAGGTTTGCTTTCGTTAGCTTTCCCATTGGTTTTATGCCATCGAGTAGTAATGCTAATCATGTTGATCTCGTGAACACGAGAGGAAGAAGATGGTAGGGACCAGTCATTTTCTTCAAGAGGTGGGGTTGCAATAATGATATTTCTTGGTGAGGTGAGGACATGCGGTATAGGAGAGGGGATTGAAGCTAAAGGTTTCTCCCTTCATAAGTTGTCTTTCTTAACCTTTCTATCCGAGAGAGGTGATTGACGAAGGATGGATTTCAAAGCTTTGCATCCGTCTACATCATGTCCTGGTGTGCGGTGGTAAGCGTAGATTTTAGACTCATCATAACCTATAGGTTGACATTTATGTGGATCAGAGGGTCTAAGTGGGGGTAGGGAAATGGTCGTATTCTCCACCAACATATCAAGGATCTTTGCACAAGATCCTTTGAGCGGGTGAAAGTCAAAGGAAGATGAGGCTATTGATTGGGTGGGTTTTGGTAATGTTTGGGTATGGCTGGTTTGTATGGGTGGTGGCTTAGACAAGGGGTTTTGATAATTGGATTTAACTAAACGTGGCTTCTTCGGCACAGAAGTTATGTTTAGCTTGTCAGATGACGTGGTAGCAGAAAACAACCACGGAGAAAGAGGAGTGACAGCAAACAAATCCTTTGATGATGGAGTTTATTTAGGGTTGATAGGTGGACAGGATACTTGTGGTGACGGTGTTGATACACCCATGGATCTCTGTATGGGTGTAGAAGGCGCAGGTCATTTTAAAGAAAATGCAGGAGGTATGATGTATTGAGGCAAGGTGGAGGGGTGAGGTCCCAATATAGAAGGTAGGTGTAATGGCGAGGGTTTTAGTTGTGACAGAGGCATAGATTGGACTTGAGGAGATTGGGTTTGTCTCCTAGGTGGATGGACGGCTTTATTTTTGGATAAATCTAAGCGTTTAGGTGGGTGTGTTAAGTTGGGTATTGGTGAAGTCCCAAGCGTAGGGGGAGGTTTGGTTAGGTTAATAGAGGTGGATGAGATATCTGGTAGAGATGAGGGGGGTGAGGATGAGGACATATGCATTTTGAGATTTTGTAAACACCTCAGGTATATGGTAGAGATGTCTGGATCGGTCATTTGCATTTGAGTAGAGCATGGTGTACTCAAACGCTCCCATAGGACTTGTCTATCTTCTGAGGGGTGACAATCCTCATGTGTGAATAGGAACTTTTGTATGGAAGAGAGGTGGGTTGTGATTCCGGTCCACTGTGGGTGTGATACAGGGGGTAAATGAGGCACTGTATCAATGGGCGTTAAGAGGTCAACCAGTCACTGAAAAGATTTAGGCGATGAAGAACTAATAGGTAGGAGGGCATGTTTGAGAGGATCCATCATGATTAAAGAATTTGGTGATGTTGGTTCAAGAGGTGTCTCTTCTAAGGATGACAGAAAAAGTGGCGAGCCTTCCTATTGTACATCAAGAGTGGTAGAAGGAAATGTTTGGGAAATAGATAAGTTAGATAACATCCGCTCACAGTCTTGCAGGGATGTGGTGTAAGAAGGCTCATCTATGAGAAGAGAATTCTCGGCGGTTAATTCCTTTATGGGTAAGGAATGTTAAGATTATTATTTTGTCTTGATGGGGGTAGAGGGGGTTCAGATCCCTATGTTAGTGAAGAGGCTCGACTCAAAATTTCCTCGATAGGAGCTTTTGGTTGGGAGTCGAAGACCACATGGATTTCATGAACACTCTCCTCGGCTAAGATATCTTGGTTTATGTTACTGTTAGATGAGTGGTTTGGGAATGGTTTTTTGAATATTTTCAACTTTCGGTTAGCAGGGGCGTTAGGATTATCAAGGGTTATATCCCCTGCATCAACCATTTCCTGCACTATGTTTTTCAACATCTTGCAGTTTTCGTGATTGTGTCCCTTCACGCAGTGGAAGTTACAGAAGTCATTTTCTTTATACCAAGAAGGTATAGCGCGGGTGGAATCAAACCCGGAGTGAGGTTTAACAGGAGGTAAGGTGATAGCTCCTGCTTTGAGCAATTTTTCCAAAATGACACCATAAGTTTCTCCCAAGGGAGTGTAATTGATGGGCTCGACTTTATACTTATAGGTGGTTTTTGGCGGGGTATTAGATGGTGCTTGGGATTCGACCATCACTGCATGTACAGCTCCTTTTGATTTTGAAGTAGTCGATGTGTGAGAATTGGTGGTGTTGGGTTTGTTGGTGGAGTCTTGGGTTCGGAAATTAGGGTTTTTGTTGCGCAACCACAATTTCTCTTCCTCTAAGGCTCGAATCTCTAGTTTTCAAGCCATATTAAAGGCCTCATCAAAGGTGCGGAAAGTTTGAATTTGGAGGGTAGGAGAAATGTGCTTAGCGCAGGCTCGTGTAAAGAGTTCGATAAGTTTGGCCTGAGGCAAGGCATAAGTAATTTGGTTGATAAGGCCCCACCATCATCCAACAAAATCTGCAATAGATTCATCTTCAAATTGTCGGATGGCATAGAGGTCGGTGATAGATACTTTCTTGGCAATGTTAATGGAGAAATGATCCAAGAAAGATTGGGCTAATTGGTTAAAAGAGAAGATTGAGTGCTGGGTTAAAGCACTGTACCACTCTAAGGTGGGTCCTAATAAGGACATGGGAAAGGTGCGGAGTAGTAAGGCATCGTCATGAGCAATCAGATAGCAGGCATGTCTAAATGATCGCAAGTGTTGTTGAGGATCCTCCTTACTATTAAAATGAGTAAATTTTGGTAATTCCCATTGAGGAGGATATGAATGAAGGGGGACAGAAGGATGAATAGGCTCTCGATAAACTTGCTCCTATGTCAGGGTGCTACGGCTTCCTGAAACAGAAGCCTCCAGATTTTGCATCTTGTCCATCATTTGTTTGATTAAATCAGTGGTTGGATGAGATGATGGTGCGGTTGTCGTAAACAGAGGAGGATTGGGCTAAGGGCCACCACTAGACAATGGTGGGGTTAAATGTTGATAAGGTATTGAGGACGAATATGTTGAGGCGACCGAATAGGGATGTCCTATATAAGATGTTGAAGTCACCGGATACGTGTGTGGAAATGAAAAGGTGGGCGGAGCTTGAGAAGGAAAGCTTGTGTGGATAGATGGTAGAGAGCAAGTTATGAAAGGAGTAGTCTGTGAGAGAGACGAGGTAGGAGTAGTCGAAGGTAATGATATATGGGGCCCCAGGTTAACCAAAGGAAATCCAATTTGTGCCGTATGAACCCCTGAAGCCGCTGAGCTGGGAGACGGGGCTAAGGATGAAGAAGGCAAGGCAGAGTTATCAGGTGGGGAAGGAGCTAAGTGAGTAGCTATACTAATAGGTATACCAACAAGGAGTTAACCGTCGGGTGTACGGTCAGGGGGTATGAGACAAATAGTACTGTACATCGCTAGGATTAGCATCCAAAAAATTTGCAAATTCCTTATCTCCTACAGGGATTTTGGGAACTTCACTGGTGTCCATAGGATTCCCCGTAGGATTCCCCATAGGATGTGAAGGGGGTGATTCAGGCAAAGGCACGGAACAGGCATGTGAAACCATGGCTGCATCTTGTTTCCAAGTGATAACAACCATGGACAAGAGTAGACAACCAAGATTCAATCTATCAGGGACAAAAACAGCCACAAAATGTTGGAATTGGTAGGTTGTTGGTTTTTCGGGAACTGTGAAAGACAGTAATCGATATCGGTCAGGTAACCGATGTCGGTCAGACTGTAGCCGACGTCAATAAGTTAACCGATGTTGGTAGAATAGGACCGGTGTAAGAAGCTATAAGAAGTTGCTGATTTGGGGTTAACGATGCTTAGTATACCTACCAAACTGTTCTGAAGTGATTACTGAAACAATGTATGACAGAGAAACAGAACTAAAAACAAGCAAGATGCATAGGTAAATCAAGAAACTAACCCTAGGATTAGTTTTAATTATTGTGGGCTTATGCCTTAGATGCAAGATGATGTCAATCATAAACAAAAGACCTAAGGGAGATGTCAAGTTTGTTTTGGATTATAAGGTTACCTCAATCATGCGGAGGAATACCGTGGAAAAAAGGGGGGATGTTTGAGCTGTTGTGTTGATTATGATGTGATTCGGTATGTGTTGTGCAGTGAAAGTAAGATTAATTTCTTGTCAATACCGTGGATATCACCCCCATGTGTATGACCTGTTACTTAACCTATGTTCACTAGAATTGAAAACAACAAGCAAGAATGTGATGCACGTGTTTTAAACCCAAATCGAAAATGATATTCGATGAAGCAAAGGAGATGACTTTCACTAATGCAAAGATGTGAAAGCAAGACAAATTCTTTTACCAAAATAACAAAATATCTTGTGAATATTTTAGAAGAATAAAATAGCAAGTGTGCTCCCTATATGAAAGCAAGCAAGAAAGAAAGAAGCCCAAGAAGGGTCCCACCTGGCGTGCCAAAATGTTTCACACAGAATGTTTCCATTCCTAGAATAGAGTTGCTTTTATCCTTTCATTCTCTTGAGAAACAGATAAGGGTTAGGGCTAGGAGGAATACCTGTTGAGTGTTGGGAGGGTGTGCGCGTACCGTAGAGAGAGATTCAGATCGATTGTGAAGAACTCTTTTTGGTCTAGGAAGGACTACCTGCAAGTAAGAATACAAGACCACCAGATTTTAGTTAGACAATAAATGAGGGAACTGCCTTGGGCCCAGGAAATATTAGACTTCCTTTTGAAGGTGTTTAGTTCCCCTTTTAATACAAATTAACACAAATGATAATAAAGAAGCTATTGCGAAATCACGATTTAGGTACCTTGTTACAAAGCAATAGAGACTAAACTACTAATAATAAAATGTCACGTTATTTTTTTGGTCACTGGTCGTTGATACGTTCAGCTCGAGTTACAGGGATAAACCAGACTGGATCTGAGGTTGTTAGGAGACAAATAGGTGAGAGGAAGGTTTTGGGTATAAGTCATAGTGACCGATGTCGGTCACTGGATAACCGACCACGGTTAGATAACCGTTGCCGGTAGGGGATAACTGACACCGGTAGGGTCAGTAATCTAGGTGCTTCTGGATGGAGGTTGGTTGCAGGATGATTGTGGGGTTTTTAAGATTGGTGGATGGCTGAGGGGAATAGTGAAATAATGGGGAAGACTCAGACTATGATAAAACTGTCTTCTGGGCAATACAAGGATGTATGGATGAAGGTTAAGTGCAGGGTGCTGGTAGGTGGTAGATCAAGGAGTGAGCTTATAATTACTATTAATCAAAAGGCTTAAGAAATGGTGCTTAGAAACATACAAGACACTACTTACTCATTCTTGATGAAAATTCAGGTCCAAGGAATGTGGTGGTGACAGTAAGGCTTAGTTGGGATGATTCGGTGTTGGAAAGTGAGATGATGAAGCTATCCTCAGTCTTTTCCAATGCTTGAACAAGGGTGGCAGTGATCCAGTGGCTCAGTTGCAGTCTTCACCTCGATGCTCTTCTCTGCAACCTCTTCTCTTTTCTTCACTTGTCTATCTCTGTCTTGCAAATGAATTTTCGGATCCTCTCAAATGAATTCCCCCTCCTTTGTTTTTGGTTGGGGACAGTCATTTACAGGGAACCGATGGTGGTTACATGACCGACGGCGGTCGAGTAGGAACCAATGTCGGTTTCAGTCAAAGTGGGCTATTTTTAGTAAAATAGCCAACTTTCCCTCCTTTTCTCCCGAGGGATTAGTTGTGGGCTTGGTCAAGTCATTATTAGGTTGGTTTTGGTGCGGGTGAGGAGTAATTAGTCATGGGTGTGGATGTAGACCAAGTTATAGGTCTTAATTAGGTTAGTTTAGGGTTAGGGCTAGGTCATGATGAGGTGGCGAAATGAAGGGTGGCAGGTTTTGGAGATGTGGATTTATTAATTATAAGGTAATTAATAAATAATTGTGCAAGGTTTAGGTGG
Organism: Taxus chinensis; assembly: GCA_019776745.2. Classification (NCBI taxonomy): domain Eukaryota; kingdom Viridiplantae; phylum Streptophyta; class Pinopsida; order Cupressales; family Taxaceae; genus Taxus; species Taxus chinensis. The sequence continues at coordinate 604,590,856 of CM034150.1, forward strand.
TGAGGTTAGGTTGCGAAATGAGATGCGGGGCACAGGGTGTCGTAAGACACAAATTTGGTGTCTACAACTTCTATGGAAAAACTAGGTAAGTCAAGGACTACTCCAAAAAGAAACATACTAACTGTATGAATAACATTGTTTCCATAATGTACAGTCCATGTTTTATCCATGTTTCCAACTTTTTTTTTTAGTTTTGATGCTAATTTACTAGAAATAAAACATTCAATAGCTCCGGTATCAAAAATAATAGTTATAGGTATGTCAAATAACTTACCTAGAACCTCTTATGGGTGTGGCCTGTTTTTTCAGCTTGCTTGTCAGCTACTACAGTGTGTATCTTGTGTTGCTGATTATGATCATCCTTTTTCAAAGGACATTGATTTGTGTAATGATATTTGCCACAATTATAACAACCTCCTACATGTCTCTTTCTAGGCTCAGATTTATTTCCAGCCCTAGAATTATCATTCTGACCTCCATAGGACTTTTGTCCGTTATTATTATTCTTTACAAAGTTGTTCCGTAAATTACCAATAGACTTATTTGTTGCTAGTTTCTTATTATTATCAGTAGAAAACTTATTTTTCATTACAAATTTCTTCCATAGTCCTTTCTTATGTGCAAGAGATGATGAAGAGGAGTTGGAGACTTTCTTCCTAACTTCCTCCTTATGAGCAGAAATTGCCTTTAATTTATGTTCCTACCTTATGGATTTTTCAAAAACCCCTTCCATCGTGGTTGGGCTATGAACATCCACCTCTCCTCCTATAACAGGATTCAATCCCATGATGAATTTCCGTATCTTGAACTTCTCATCAGTTTGATACTAAGGTGCATACTTAAGGAGTTTAGTAAACGACTCCCAATACTCAGTTACAGTTAACTTCTCTTGAGCTAAGTTCTAGAATTTAGTCATTTTCTTATCATAGTAAAGTTGCGGCAGCCAACATTGCCTAAAGTAACCTTTAAATTGATCCCATGTGATATTAGTTTCATCAATATTCAACTCAGCTTTACGGATGTCCCACCATGAAGATGCTTGATGGGAAAGTTAATATGCTCCCCATATTGCCTTTGTTTCTTCTGAGAAATTCCTTATTGCAAAGTACTTCTTCATTTTACTAAGCTAATTCTCAGCTCCATATCCTAATGTGGTGCCATCAAACTTGGGTGGACTTATCCTTTTTATATCATTAGTGAGTTCAGCTGCCAGCCTAACCTTTTTGTTCTTAGGATTATCAGGTATGTTCACACTGTTATTATCAACACCTAAATTGGCATTGTCCTTAAGAGGTGGTTGATAATTATTACCGCCATCTTCTTCCTCCTCATTGCCCATTATTTTTTGTTTAAGTATAGCCAAATAATCCCTTGTGTCCAATAGGGAAAGCAAGGATCTCATCATTTTTTTGGGAAGTTGCTGCTCCTTCCTCGGGTGGAGGATATTTGTAACATTTCCTCTTGTTCTAATCATTTTCTATTAACACAAAAATTTAAGTTTCATCAAATTGTGGAAAAAATAGGTCCAAGAGCTGCAACCTTCAGCTCTAATACCAAGATGTAACATTCCCATTTTAAGACTTTAGAAACAAGGGAATTTTTTTTTTACACAATGTTCTCTATTCTTAAAAAAATTATCATTTAGAACACACATTCCATGCCAATCAATCTCATAATAGATAACCATATGCAACTGTAATGACTTGCTAAGTTACCGATCTCTCATTCCATGAATCGGTTACAAATTGATCTCTCATGTTTGTCTTAAAGTATAGAATACTTTATGTATTACAATGTATACTTGGTTTTCCTACCCTATTCTGGGTACTGAGTGATCTGTTTAAAGAACCTATTTGAATATTTTTTACCAATATCCATCTAACATCACGTTTCTTTAAACTAGGTGACCTAGGAAAATGTAACTAGTAGCTTACGATACTTTGGCCAAATATTTTCAACATACTGTTCATGTTACTATTCCTAGATCGGTTGCGTGTAGATAAGATGTCAGCCTGGCAACAGGTTGGCCCAGGAAAGAGCAAGCCCTGGATGGAATCTTCTAGAAGATCATCATGAGATGGAATGGAGAGCTCAGGCCTGAAGGAACATGCTCGCACGGAGGACCACATTCGACACTTGGCGATGGATCTGAGGGTGCGGCAAGGCAAGTTGGCAGCCCGGGAAAGTGATAAATATAAGTGCCTACCATGGGAAAAGAAATAGAGATATACACACACGAAAGAAGGATATATCATTTGGATATACGTAGGGAATAACAGGTTAGAGAGCGAGCGAAGCTCTACAAGATTGTTGCGAGTGGGTATTCTGGTTTAGGAAAGGATGTACTAAGCATGTGAGTCAAGGCTGAGGTAACAAGGGGTTGCACATGATTTTGATTAATAATTCCATTTCTAATTTTTTATTCGCCCAAAATGTGTCATGAATAATTATAAGGTGGAAGAAGTTGGATTGAATTTTATTTTTCATGACTTAGAAGATAACTCTAGTTAATTCAAATGGTAATTTGAGTTAATTTAAACACATTTGTTTGATTAAAATAATGCTTTTTAGTTCTAGTCAAGATTGGAGTTAACTTGGATTTAAAAGGTGGATATGACTTGATGATTATTTAAGTTATTTAAATGATGAAGTGGAAATGTGGATTTATTTTATTTAATTTTGATATTAAATTAGCTAATTAAAATTAGTTAAGGGGGTGAGAAGGTACAAATAGAATTAATAAAATTTAATTATATATAGGAACAAGGGTTGTAATGGTATTTTCGATAATCTATGATGCATAATGTTAATTGGGGGTGTCTAAATTTTCCCCTCTTTAAAGTTTTATCATAGATTAATAATGCTTAAAGATAGTAGATGTTAGTAAATGGTGGAAGGATGATAAAAAAGTGGTAAGGACTTCTTGATTTTCCCTGGTGAGTCATTTGAATGCCCTAATATGTATTATGCTAAGGGATTTCCTCTCTCAAGAGGATGTATGACGTGGGAAAGTAGGTGAACAACAAATTGATAGGAAGAATAAGAATTATGTTTGATGTGAGAGAATTAGAAAGAGGATGGGACTGATTTTTGTCATAGCTTAGCTTCCATTCAAATATTTTAATTATAGAGCAACCTATTTTGTTGTTGTGCATTATATTTATTGCCATTATTGTTGTCACGAATCACTTAGTACAAGTTCCAAAATGAAAAAAAGATGATCAAACAACCCAAATAAATAAGAAAAAATTAACAAAGGTTGTAATATATATTTTCTTTTTCTGTTTAAATTTAATTGGTTTTTCGGTGGTTAGAACTACCCAAAACAAAATTAACTTGACTTAAGTCGCACCAAATGGTGAAGTGGCACCAAACTGCAATCATGAACTATTAGCACTCAATATTGCACCTTACCCTGAGTCATAGAAAACTAAAGATTTTGAGGCAACATGGGACTGTCTCTAAGTTATGGGACCTTGCAAACTGAGACAGACCTCTAGAGAAGGTCGGCTTCCTCTGCTTATTCCTACTACTAAACTTCTCCTAAGAAGGGAAATGAAGCTACTTAGCACTAATCTATGATTCCAAGGGACCATAAAGAGAGTAAGATGCATAAAATGAAATCCTAGACTAAGGGGAGGTGATAGTACCAAGAACAAGGGGAAATAAACTTTTAAATGAGATAAAATGGAGGAAAATGAAGGTGGAGAGGGAAGAAATGAAAGCCATAGTCCAGAACAACATTTAAACTCCCATTTTCATACAATTCATAATAGAAATAAACCCTGTAATATGAATAAACATACACAACATACCTGTAAGTAAATGAAGAGGCAAGAAAATGCAACAAATCACCAGTTAGGGTCGAATAATAGCCATAAAACAAGTATTTTATTTCTTTAAGATTATGAAAATATCATTACAATGGAGGAAGAAGGTATAAACATGTTGCCGAATCACAATCCAAGTCTTGCAACTCAATAACTCTTGTGCAACACTTTTCAATGATGCCCTTAAATTTTAAAAGTATCCAACATTACAAATGAGCATCATTTTACAATTTATAGAACTTGGAAAAGAGATAAAAAGGGAAAATTGAGGGAACTTGTCTTTCCAACTTCACTCACCAACAACATGCATTAAATCCATGAAAATAGTTATGGGAACCCTTATAAATCCATTCCCTAATAATAATTTTCTTGCAGGAGAAAGAATGGGAACCATACCTCATTAATTCTATTAGTTGGATTGCCTAGAAATATTTATTTAAATGGTGGATATATTTTCCTCTTTTTCACCAACCTACCCTCACCTAAATTAAGAAGTACATAATGCTGAGATCTTTCCAGAAAGTCTAAGTTTATGAAAATTAGAGCATCTAAATGAAAATTATGGCCATCTTAAGTTTAGGGGGTCAGGGGTTTCACTTGGGCTCCCACAGTTCGTAATTAAATGATTTTATTCCTTTTATCCTTGGGTGTAGATATTTTTGGTTTTTGGGGAACTAAGGAACTGGTTCTATTTGTGCCTTTTATCTCCACTATATTCACATTGTTTTGTGTTCCCTAGGTAGTCAAAGTTTTGGGTTTAGGGTAGAACAATGGAATGACTCCACGCAGACCCTTTATGCCCGCAACTACCGGTTCATCTACAACTCCAACTACCTGCAACACTCACCTTCGTCTTCACCTTTACTTTGTGATTTTTCAATCCCAACGGGGAACTATTTCCCTGGTGGAACTAGTTCTTTTGTTACTCCATTCATCCACATCTCCGCAACACATTGAACCCCTTTTCCAATTCCTTTAATGCGGAATGAAAGGGGATGCAGGGAACTCTTTAGCCCATGGAACTATTCTTTAGTTTTGTCTTCCACCCGAAATCGTGCATTACATTGTAACTTTCCAAATTCTTTATATTGTGGACTTTATAATAAAGTGGAGAACCTTCATCCTACCGAAACTAGTTCCTAAGTTCCTCCTTCAATCCACATTTCCGCAATACACTAGAAAAGACCCCTTTTTCTATTTTTCTCAATTTTTTCTAAGTGTTTGACCAAGTATGGAGTTGGGGAGCTAGGAAAAGAGTAGATAATTTCCCTAAAACATGAAAATACCTTATTTTCCCAATTTATTCATCAAGCTCACATGCCCAAGTCCAAAATTTTGAAGTTATCCATTTTGCAAGGGGTGAAAAATTGGATAACGCAAACCACATGGGGGATTAAAATCATTTTTTTTTGTTATTATTACAATGACACAATTTCAAACCTAAAGGACGTAGATTTGGCATATCGCCGCTTCCACAAGTTAAAAAAATTGTGATTTTTTTAATAAGAATTGACGATAAACCAATCATGACGGCAGTATGGTCAAAACTCCACTTTTGATATAACTTATCACATGGGAAAGAGATGTAGTTTCAAGTGTTTATAAATTCATAAAATTATAAATGTTTCAAAAATGATCAAGGGTTTTGTAAGAAGTCAAAATAATCATCATTGTCATGGGTCCCATTTTTCCTCCAAAATGGGCCCATGCCTTCGAATAATAACACGTGAGTTAAATAAAAGACTTAATTTATTTTAATATCCCGAAAAGTAATCCCACCAATAAAAACTAAGTCAATTATAAAAATTAATCCATTTAATTTTAAGTTACCCAATAAGTTAAACTCACCCAAAATAACCTAAGCCACTAATTAATATAACCATATTAAAATTAAAACACTCCCAACACCTAATTTTTATGCACACTCAACCATATCCCTAGGATCTAATTTAATCTCCACCATACGATTAAATGTAACCTCAAATCAAAAGGGTGAGGATATATTTGAAAAACCCAAGTTTTAATTAATTTGTTTCTCCTTCTCCAATCGAATCTCTTTTTTGTTAATTTTTTTGTAGGTATGAAGAGATTAAAAGGGGTTCAAGTAATCAAGGTTTCAAGATCAAGCTTCTCATTCATTCTTCAATGAAAAATCATAGAGATCTGCAAACTTGTATATTGACGATGTTATTGGTTTATTGTTTTCATTTTTTTATTAAAAGCCCATACCTAGGGAAATATTGTGAGAAACCTTATTTATTTTATGTGACTCTGAGTATACATTTTATTTCATAGGTATATATACATATTTCAGTATGTATTTATATATGGCAGTTATAGTTTTGTCGCACCACTACAAAGCCCCAAAAGGAAGGCTGTAAATGTGAAGGCCGAATGGCCTGAGGAAAGTGTTGTAGCCATTAGCTGAGGTAACAAAGGCAAGGGGAGGGTTTTGGCCCATGCCACAACCGTGGGATGTGGCATGCGCCACATCACTCACTGTTTGTTCAAATAAGTGTGGGGATGGGTGGGATAGCCGTCCAACCCACCCCCCCCCCCCCCCCCCACTCTTATTTTTTTATTTAAAAAAAAAACTCCCTACTAAGGTAATAAGGATTTTCTACACCATTTCCTTATTAAAATAATTTTAGTCTTAATATATATATATATATATATATATATATATATATATATATATATATATATATATATATATATATATAATCACAGATAGTCAATTTTTGATTCATTCTGAAAAACCCATATTCAACATAATTTTTTCTAAACACGGTCAATGTTATCTAATAAACTCAAAGAAATCCAATAGAAAGAAGATGATTTCTTTAAATTATAATTACAACAGATAAATATACACAAGGAGAGGGATTATTTCCAAGTTTATAAGCAATAATATTTTGCTGTTTTTTAATCCATAATTACACTAGAAGTTCAGAATTAAATTAAGAACAAGAGGAAATATTTAAGCATGGAATATTACTTTAACATTTAAACAACAACCCTTTTTTCCAACATACAATGGTAATAAACATCATAACTGAATGCATATATATTTCTTTCCCTTTTTACACAAGATGAACACTACCAAAAAGAAGTTATTATCTCCAAATTTCAAACAGGAAGAGGGGAATAATTTCATTCCATACATTTAAACATTTCTTCCTTTCCTAAGTTAAATTGTTCATTCTAAAAGAATAAAACACCAACATATATTAAAACAAGGTATTTTATAGCCTGCAATTTTAAGTAACCTTTAACAATTGCAACAACATTTTCAACCGTGGTTTCAACCATTCAATTTATATATCTTAACAATTATAACACAATAATTTTTCCATCTCATACTGAAATAATATGATAAAATGCAAGCACAAAAATACATCCTCACAAGAGTATATAACATACTAAATGTTTTTCTCAAAAACATAATGTTGTTACAACTCCAAAACTACAACTCTGCATCATCTAGGCCACTCCATTTAGCTCCACAAAAGAAATGCAAATGGTCTTAGAATCACAAGAAAGATACAAAGTTGACCATCCAACCAATTATAATCATTACATGCCACCAAGGAGTCTAAGGTGGCATACTTGCATGCCCCTAAGCCCATGGGAAAGAGGTAAAACACTTCACTTAGCTCATAGGAAATATTTGGGTGCATACAACAGTTCAAAATTCATTAAAATCCTTTCAAAAACACAATGCAACCAAGAAAACTTGTTAAGAATCTCCATGATTCTAGTTTTAAGAAGAGGGGGTGGGAATCCCAAATTCATGCTACCATATAACCATGCCAAAATAGCCATAAAATCTCTTATCTCTCCATGTTTTATAACCACTCCTTATCTCTCCAAAACTCCCCCCAAGAATTCTTTTCAAACTTTAAAGTTTCCTTTTTGAGGGTAGAGATGAATTTCCAACCCAAATGGAAATCCACCCCTACCTACAAAACTAATGTAGTAGGGTTTCCAAATAAAGAGAAGGAAAATTCTTCCCTCTTCCCATACAATCTCCAAAAACCCACACCCCTCAAGGGTGGGTGCAACAACAATAAAAGCAACACAACATGCATTTTCCATAGTTATCCATAAACAATCATGCAAATAAAATCAAGTGAAAACATAAATATGTAAGATAATACCTTGTACTCCACAAGCCAAATCCAAGAATGTTTTCCAAAAGTGTTCAATTCTCCACCAAGCTTCCAAGCTCTCCCCCAAAAATGTCCAAGCAAAGAACCCCATCCCAAAGGAAGTGAGGGGTTAAAAAGGAAAGAAGCTACCCAAGACAAGGAATGGGAGAGTGAAAAATGTCACCCCTTAACCAAAATAAAATCCAATCCCTGATCTAAAAATGGATGTCAAAATACCCAATTCTATGTATTCTTTTTATTTGATACTTATAAAACATACCCTCAATTTGTTCATTATTCTGGGAAAATGGCTAAGTTAGGTTGAAGGTGATTCAGACACCTTTGATTGAAAAAAGAGACCATTTTTGTTTAATTTATATTTATTAGCTATCAACTTCCGCATAATTGTCATGAAACTGTTGTGTTTTGGTTGTGGTTTATCTACGGTTTGGCTGCGGTTTGGCTATATAATTGCCACACATTTTTATCCCTTTACAATCAAAATGGAGAATCTAAATAGTTACAAATTTTTTGGCTTCTAAAATGGTTCATTTCATCTTCCTTCCATCCTTGGGGGCAGATAAACTATAAATATGAGTTCATTTATTCATTCTAAACAAGTGATTTTGAGTGAAAATAAGTGTGAGAAAAGAGGAGTTGGATTTATTTCTTATTTTGTTCATTGAGAGTGATTTCTTCATTGTTGAGAATTGTGAGAAAGAAAATACAATTAGGAGTTTTGAATCCTTCTTAAAGGAAAATTATTGGAATTACTTTGTATTTTAGAGATTTACATAGTCAGAGGGAAGCGATTTTCTTACCCACTGAAATTTTTCCTATCTTTGGTTTCTCCAGGATAAATTATCGTGTCTCCTTTGCATGTTCCTTTCTAAATTTGTAGTATAGTTGTTAGTATTTAAGAACATTATATTGGTTAAAAGGAACATAAGTAATTTTCATTCAGATATCACTAAGAAAAATATTTGTTTATTTTATTGAGAGGCAGTTTACAAATCAGATTGGTATCAGAGAAGTTAAGATTTAAATTTTTTTGTGGTTAACTTGTGTTGAGATTGTAATTAGATGCCCCTTACTTGAAAGGGAAAAGAAAGTGGTGAAGGTATCCTTATTCCTTTTGAAGCATATTTTTCCAAAAGGAAGTGGAAGTAAGGAACTCGAAACATGGCTCATAGAGAAGATGGAGATGATAACGGAGAATATTTTTTTTTACAAGTTAGAGGCGAATGTGGAAAGTTTATCCAAGGATGTGGACAATATTTCCTTTTTTAGAGGGAAATTGGAGTCCATCATGGGATTACTCATGGAGAAACTTGGTGTTCCAAATGATACACTAGAAGCTAGTGAAAAATATGCTCGTGAGTATGAAGAATATCAGTCCCATGCCATTCATACACCTCATCCTTTCAAAGTAGAGGCCAATATAGAGATTTAACCTTAGGATGGAGATGTGAATACCGAGAAGCTTGTAACATTCCCATTTTAAGACTTTGGAAAAAAGGGAAAAAAAATATCATAGGCAATGTTCTCTGTTCTAAATTACCATAATTTAGAACACACATTTCAATGCAAATCCATCTCATAATAGAAAACCATATGCGGTTGTAAGTGACTCGGTGAAAACAACGATCTCTCATTTCATGACTCGTTATTAAACCAATTTCTAATATTAACTCAATAATATGTATACAACGTATATGTGGTTCTTTTACCCTTTTATGGGTACCCAAGAGTTCTATCTAAGAGTTCTATTTGAATATATGTTACCGATATTCATCAGAAATCTTGCATCCTAAACTAGGTGACATATGACAATGTAACCAATAGCTTGTGATACTTTTGCCAAACTTTTAAAACATGTTTATCATGTTTTCATTCCTTGATGAAATACTCATCAAATGGAATATGTCTCTCACCACGCTTGTTATCTTATCTAGAGTGGTCTTTCCTGACTTCTGTCAATCCAATCTGATTCAAGGTTTCATACTAGACAAGGGCAGTAACATGCACTAGTGTGGAAGACTAGTCATGATGACTAAGGGTACATAGACATACTCAATCAAATTAATTCGATTTGGTGTGTCTAATTATCTGAAGTCAACATGATTTGACCTCAACACTAGATCATATTCATATCCATGTATAGGATAGAACCATGATCTATTCTTACTTGTATGTCAATCAAATTAAACAACTATGCAGGGTGTTGAGACATATTAACTGCATCATAGTATCCATGACTCATGTCATTACGAATGTACTACACTGCAGTTGATGTGTACCAACATCCAACTAAGTTTCCTCAACTGGTTTAACATACCTTAAATTATAATTTTATTATCCTATTTAATCATTGTCTTTAAGATTAATTACAACAACGCTTAAAGATTCAGCTAACAACATTTAACCTATAAGGTTACAAGTTGAAGTTGAATGTGAGGTAGGTATACAAGTAAAATCTGCTTCCTAACCGTTTAATTACATGCTCAAGTTTGTCTTTAAATGAAACAACCTACATCATATCATGACAACATTGATCTTGAAGCTATAAAAGTGTGTTAATTAGTTCCTTACTTATTTCAGCCCTATCTCAAATAAGTTTATAATAACCCTTTGTTTTTGACTTCATGAAGATGAAGCCTAAATTTCATTTAATTCCTTACTAAGCATTCCAAATTTGATTAATAAATCTACCTAAGGGAAGTACACATTCAATCATTTACTTACAACATTCATAACACTTTAACAAGTTCATAAATAATGTCTCAATGATTGATTTCAAGGGTATTATCATTTTCCCTAAATCAAGGATTAATGTCCAATTATGAAAACAAATTACTTATATTTCAAATACATCAAGAGGACACACACACACACACACACACACACACACACACACACACAAAATTTATTCATGATTCCTTTCCATTGTTCTAAGGATCTATTTAAGAGTGTCAACTTATTAGTTACATCTTTTTTATGTGATAACAACCAACTAAGATTTCATATTCACAGACTCATCATTTTACAAATATAAGAAATATTACGTTCCAATATATATATATATATATATATATATATATATATATATATATATATATATATATATATATATATATATAGCCCCCCATTCATTTATGATATTACTTAATAATACCCCACAATTAATGCTAAAGAAGGTGCTTCAATAAGGTAGTAATCAACAATAAATCACATTATTTATTCATTAAAGAGGAGTGATACTTTCACTGAATCCAAAAGTATCTCAGAAATTACAAAGTGTCATAACAATAGTACAAAACTAGTTCTTATTACAACTTTCTTTTCTGAAAAAGTATATCTCAAGTAATGATGTCATATAATCATCATAATAAAGATATACTTTCTTTAGTAAAACATATGTAACTTTATATATGTCTTTCTCCTTTCATCTTTTATGAAATCCATCTACAAATTGTTAGCACGATTAATTTCATTTGAACTAGGCATGATAAGCACTATAACATTAAAACATTGTGCTTTCATCTGAATATTCCATAAAAAGAACCCTATTGTTTATGAAACAATTATGAAAACATAATAATAAAATAGAAAGACCTTTCCCTAAAGGATTACAACCAAGAAAGAGAAATAAGATTAAAGTTTCAATAAGTAAGGTTTAAATAATCATCATATCAGCCCTAAATTTTCATCATAAAACTCTTTTCAACATGCTAGAAATAAAATAGCAGAATTAAAGAAAGGAAATTCATATTTCTTCCTAAATTTACCTTCTCATTCATGTATCCAAATTAAGTTCCTCCAAGCAACCAGTTCCAACTTTCAAGGAGTACTACAAGATACATAAAATGTCTTTCAGAATAAAAATAATGTTTGGAAAACAATAAGTATTACATTCCAGCTAAATATCACACTATCTCTCACTCATCCCATAGCCTAATGTAGTGCCCACATTTTACACACCCCAATTACAACAGTAAAATAACAGGTAATTTTTTTTTGACTTACGTTTCTCACTACACACAACATAACAAGGACTCCAAGTACAGAAACTCGACTCACATATGACAATTACCTAAGTCATCGACTCACATAGACACAAGAAAACAACATAGGCCTGTCGATGCCACACCTTTCCCAATGAATGGTTACTAGTATTGACCCAACCACAAGAAAAATGACTTCAAGAATGGTGAACCCACAACACATCATTTCTTTAACTGTATTTTAGTTACGATTAACACTCTAAGAACATTATTGTGCAAGGATAGCTTCCTCCTTTTTCCAACTATAGAAAATTTAAGTTCATCCCACATATAATTTACAGTTCGACCATTTTAAGTTAGCTTCTTATTCTTTACAAAATTTTCCATAACTTGCACACTTATTTGGCATAATTCAAATGCATATAAAGTACTTAATTATCTTACTCTTATATGCTTTATTTTCTACGTTGCATTATGGTATTATCATTAGCATTGTCTTAAAAAAGGAGTTACGAAGTGTTTTTCCAACCTCTTGAAGACATATATGATTAAGAGACTTGATGCTTCACACGAACCCTAAGTTAACATCCAAATCAACTAAGGTTTAGATCAATTCCCAACTTCACCTAAGGGTTTACCCCTCAACTAAATGTGAGTTTTAAGTGAGAGGAAAAATTTATGCTAAATCACCTTCCAGAAAGGAACAAGGTGTTATGTTGAGAGAAACCAAGATAACACATTTAGCTTAGTGGAGCTAAGGAGTTCGTTAACAAGAGTTTAAGACCTAGAACAACTAAGTCACAACCTCCATCTATGTCATCTGGATCTAACAGGGTTTTCACTCGATGAAGAAATTTAATTTTAAATCTATCTTTGGATGACAAGGTAGTCCACTAGGCTATGAAGGAGGAGTTAGTTCTACACACTCCAAGAAAAGTTTGACTGTGTCACTCCTATCAGACAGGTTTAAGACAAAGTCACTAGACATACTAACTAAGATGATAAGCCCATTATTGAGCTCTGATTTGCCTAAATTAGGACGTTCCATCGAGTGTACAGATTAAGTTCATCCTATGGTTTTCAATGTCTTCTATGGTAAGGATTATCACACTTGAAAAACAAGTTATGCTCCAATATTGAAAAACGGTAGAGTGTTTCGTTTAAATCTCTTTATTACATTTCCAAAGTATGAAAGCACAAGATGACTCATTAATCATTTATTGAGCACTAAATATTCCCTACAAGATATTACTTCAAATCCATTTACCTTATATAAATATCAAAACTTTTACCATGTGTACTATGAATTCGAAATTGAACCGAAGATTAAATACACATTTCCTAGATGTCCTTGAAACTCGCATCTCATACATATCAATAGATTATCAAATATAACCTTCTGTAACATGATATTAAATTATACATTTATTCATTTAACAATGAACTATATAAATTACAATGATAATAAATGAATTACACATCACCTTTTTGTCATCATTCTTTCATCCTGCAAAACCACGTGAGCATGATATCAGTGATAATGCGCTGGCATGGCATCCACCCTAATCTAACATAATTAGCATTTTTCAATTTCCCATTTACATATGATAATAATTACAATTCACAATTGAAATAAAAGGTTTAGAGACATGTATACATTACATTTCAGTTTACTTCTTTTTGTAACACATGAGAGAGAGAGGAGGGAAGAGAGAGAAAAAACCATTTGTCAAAAGATCTATTTCACACAAGTTACACTATAGAGTTCTAAATAGTTATTTGCATGTGTTAAAAGTTTCCAGGGTGGTTTGGCAACCCTACGAGGGTCCCACAACTTTCTATTTTAACATTTTCTCACTAGCTACAAAATGTTCAAAACGGGCTTGGAGGCTACAAAACCACTTCCAAAAGTTATCTTCTGATGAGAATGCACACCATGATCAAATTTCTACATGTTTCCAGATGTACCAAGATTTCATAGCAACTGACGGAATTGGGAAAAAGTGAACGGTTTGCATTTGGTGGTTAGTTTTTCGGGGCCACTGGTCATAGTTGACCTAGTTGCAAATGAACAAAAATTAGCTTGAGGGCCTAGAAAACCACATCCAAAATTGATGTTTGATGGATGAGCACACAACAAGACACTTCCTACAAGTTCCCCTATATAAAGAGAATTCATTAGATTCGATGGGACTGAGAACTAGAAAACCATTTTCAAACGGTGACAAGTTTATGAAGCCACTGGTCCTAATTGGTCCAGTTTGACCTTGTCAAACTGCGACCAAAGGCCTATAAAATATCATTGTCAAAATATCCAGAAAAGTGTTTTTCCCTAAACCAAAGGTTCAATGCAATTGTCTAGTAAGAACACTAGAGGTTTGCGAAGGCAGAAAGTAATTTCTCTATCCAGGTTTCAAATGGCGGTTTAAAATGAAAGCCAACTTTCTAGATTTGACAACTTTCTACTATTGTAAACCAGTATAATAGGGCTCCTATAAGAGCATCAAAAAGATCTCATTTGTTCGTTCGGGGTCAATCCAAAGGTTAAGGTGACTCCTCACATACCAAGGTACACAAATGAAGCTTCACATCGCATTTTCAGAGTTACAAAGGGTACTTAATGAGTCTCCGAAAAATGCAAAAATTAACTATTTAAATAGGGAGAGGGTCAACATTATTACTAGGAAGTCAATCTCGTCTTGTTGATATACTAATATTGGGGCAACCTAGGTGGGTAGGAAGTTTTCTAAATCACCACAGAATGAGGGTGGAAGTTCATGTTTTAATGCAACGAGTTATTTTGACTTCGTGAGTTACGACACGACACTACATTATTTTGCAACAAGTTGAAATAAACAATTAACTGTATTAAAATCCTAATACTTTAAAATTATTTTAAGTTGTAAACAAAAAACTAAAAAAAATGAGAGTTATGAAAGATGAGGGGAGGTGAACCATGCCTGGAGAACGAAGCCGGTCAGAACCGCGGGATTTGGTTCAGCATCTCCCTTAAGCATTTTGTCGAATAGAATAGGAGCGTCCACAAATTTTTACCATTTCTCCTTTGCTCAAAATCCTCAAGCTTACGAACCCATTTTACACTGAACCAACAATAAAATAACATGTTTAAACAGTGTTGGCCAATACAGTTTGCAGCTCCCTCAAGATAGCCAGCGTGACTAAGAAATCCATACACACCCGCAAACAGTCTTATTGCAGGCACAATACAACAAGAGTTGGTCATGCAAATACTAGAAATCCCTCCATTGGAACTACAAGATTTTGTCTACTACAAGAGAATAATCTTACATGTTTGGGTATATCCCAAATGACCAATAGATTGGTGTCCAACCTACTCATCCCACCTTTTAGCTGTGTCAAAATTACTGACAAGTTTTCTTACTATTTGTGTTCTAGAGACATTATCGAACTTTCAATTACTGTTAATTTGTAAAGCTATAACCACTACTACTCGGTGCTCATCATCATCAAAATACCAATTTAAACTTCCTCCAAGCAATGATGAGAAGACTTGTACAGATGACTATCTTTTGATGACAAAACATCCACTAAAACATTGGACAAACTTGTCGGAGGAAAACAATTTAAACAAATGATGCAAGTATCCTGGGAAGCAATATATGAAAAATATCAATAGCTAAATGTTTTTGGCCATGAGATGATGGTAGAAGCGTTCCTTCAACCCCCACTTCCCAGAACTAGCAAGCCTCTTTGTAATATTCTTTTCTGGACATTTGCAATTTTGGCTTTTCTTTTCTTTCTTAGAAGAGTGCCATGAAACTGGGTTCTTGGTGACTTTTTTCCAGGTCTAAAAACAAAATGTCTAATAGAGCTTGCCAGACAGAGTGAACCTGAGGATGGCATAAGGATGCTTCCTTTAATGAAGGAATAATAAAAAGCATATTACCAGGGGTGAACAATTCACATGCTTTTTCAACAAATCCATTTTGCGCATATCCTGCAATCATGGAAGTCCAAGAGAATACATTTTTTTTCCAAGTGTTTAGTCGAACATATCACATGACAAAACAACTTCTATTTCAGTCTTATTTTAAAAACAAGTGTTAGGAAATCAGTGCTCACATTATTGTTTATAATAGTTAAATGTAATATACATATATTACATTAGTAAGTTAGTGTGTTAGTAAGATATTAATATTCTTATATTAATATCATATTAGTGTGAGAAAAATAAAAGATTGTAATATTATTAATATGAGTCATAAAACAACTCATTATTAATAATATAATATATTGTATTAGTTGTGAGTTTTTTGAATAAACAACTCGTGTAGATTATTGTGTGTGGAGATATTGGTGGGATATATGAGAGAATAGTGGCGAGTGATCATAAGAGAGATTAGTGGGATAATATTGGTAAGCCTCATCTCCTTGTTTATAGGAAATGGAAAGACTATATATTGTAAGCTCTCTCATCATGTAATGGCTCCAAATTATTCAATCAATAATATAGTGTGTTTATTATATTTTTGCTCTTTTTTTGTGTTTATGTTATTATCGTCATTCTGCAACATTGTCTTTTATTGATTTGTACAATTATATAATGTAATTGTTGCTTATTTATATTAGATAAACTATCAATTTCACATCATCTGGTATCAGAGCAGGCTAGAAAAATTTATGTGATTCATTGCAGGACAAAACCACAACCTCTAAGATGCAGATATGAGAGTTTTGAAGCTTTCATTGCCATTTTTGGAATTCTGATCTGAAAAAAAAATGATTGGTAATTCACATTTTTCTCAAAAACCCAGATTCAAAATCTTCTGAAATTTTTCGGGTTTTTTACTTTCTATTTTTTAAAACGTCTATAAAAAAATTACAAAAACCCATTTTGTATTTTACGAGAAATCGTGGAAACAATTATTACAGTTTTTAATTTTTCTGTAAAAAGAAAAAATAGTGACTGATTTCTAGCAATTAAAATCTGATATACTTTATTATTTTGGATAAATATAAAGCTGATTATTATTATAAGGGTGCATTATCGATTGAAACTGAACCTAATAGAATTGTAAAATGAGCCTTAAAGACAAATTCAACTGAGTTAGCATCATCATGGTTGGAGGAGGCAACTCTACATCTCTTGTTGATTACCAACAAAGAGAATGTTGCATTGTATTGGTGATATTTATTTTCTATTGTGTGTTTCATTTATGAAAATAAACTTGTTAAATCAAGTACATGATTGTATCACCTACATTAGTTAGGATGTGATGGGGGTTAAAGGGATACTGACATTAAATGACATGGTTTTTGGTAAACCGGTAAAACTAATTGGTTGTAGGTAAACCATGGATAAACCTTCATCTAGTTTTATGGTAACCATGGAAAAACCATACTTAGGTTTGTGAATCCTTGGAAAATCACATAGTCATTGTTAGATGCAGTATATGATGAAACCTTCCCCATGTTCACACTAAGGGGGTGAATGTTAGGAAATTAGTGCTCACATTATTGTTTGTAATAGTTAAATGTAATATTCATATATTACATTAGTAAGTTAGTGTATTAGTAAGATATTAATATTGTTATATTAATATCATATTAGTGTGAGAAAAATAAAAGATTGTAATATTATTAATATGAGTCAGAGAACAACTCATTATTAATAATATAGGATATTGTATTAGTTGTGAGTTTGTTGAATAAACAACTCATGTAGATTATTGTGTGTGGAGATATTGGCGGGATATATGAGAGAATCGTGGTGAGTGATCATAGGAGAGATTCTCTAGGAGAGATTAGTGGGGGATAATATTGGTAAGCCTCATCTCCTTGTTTATAGGAAATAGAAAGGCTATATATTGTAAGCTCTCTCATCATGTAATGGCTCCAAATTATTCAATCAATAATATAGTGTGTTTATGTTATTATCTTCATTCTGCAACATTGTCTCTTATTGATTTGTACAATTATATAATGTAATTGTTGCTTATTTATATTAGATAAGCTATCAATTTCACATCAACAAGTTGGACTTGCTTTCACATGCCTGGAATAGTATTTGTTTTGAAAACACCAAGCATTATTGCCGAGATGATTGTATACCCCATAAGCTGAACCAAAATCACCATCTTCAGGGGGGAATGAAAATCTGAAACTTACGGAATGAAATTGCGTGGAATTGTTTGAGAAGGCAGAAAGAGATCATACCCTGCTCCAAAGCTTCCATTTTGGCATAGGATGAAAGTACGTTGGAAAATGTAAACTAATTGGGTAACGAAAAGTCCTACGAATGGAGTAGATTTTTATACGTCCACCGAAGCATTTGAAACTACCACATCTAACAAAATTTCTCTCTCCATTTTTCCATCGCTGTAAGTATCCATTTTCTTCTAACTTTACAGCATGAGCTAGGGTTTACGTGGTCAAAGCCTCTGTACCTTGAATAAAGTGCTTGGATTATTCTACAAGGCAAATGGCTTGTTGAACATCTTGGATTCCCAAATACAGAGCTTACATTAATGAGAAAGGGGAAACGATAGGTGTGGAAGATTTTGAAATCGCTGAAACTATTCAATTACTGCTAAATTACATTGCTAACTTGGGTTTCAACGTGATTTATACTTCTAGAATTAAATAATGTGGCTGAATACTTTTATTATTATTTTCATGGTAATAGGTGGGTATGATTATGTTTAACCTTAGTCAAAAGGGACCGTCAATTATCCTCCACCCGAAATGCATTTTCACAATATATATATATATATATATATATATATATATATATATATATATATATATATATAAATTTATTTAATTTTAATATAATTTTATGGTGGAACTACACCTAAGAAGTACATTGATCATAAATAATTCCATACAAATAGGTAAGGATAATTTAATCATTATAAACAATCAAAGTAATTTTCGGTTGAAGCATCCTAAAAGTCTTGAGTTCATTTTTGTATTCAATTTGAGGCAGCAGTCAAAGATAACACAATATAGACCTTATCGACAATATTTTGATTGCTTCCACTAGTTCAAGAAAAGGAGCTATCTTTTAAGATCACACATAAGTTTAAACCAATCGTTATCATTTCGAAAAAGGGGTAGAATAGAAGAATTTCATAACCTACACATGACTCGAAAATATCTCACGGCCACATCATAAACCTGAAACCATTTCTTTAAGGTAAATAAAGCACTAAAACCTATCACAAGATTAAAAGGTGATATAAGCTAAGAATCCCAGAGGAGGAAAAACAACAATACCCAAGTAAAAAATTTTCCCAACATATGAATTAAAAAAATAATGAGATTATAGTCTCCTCATCCATCCAGCCTCAACTAAAGATCAGTTATCACTTCTTAAGCAAAGAAGAATGAAAATATACAAGACATTTCCTTATGAGTAATGCACATTAAGTGCTAAACAACCATGGAAAACTCATTTAAGATCAATAAGATCTTACCATAGGTACAACATAGCCTAGAATAGATAAATCCCAATACATGATTCTACCAATCAATAAATGATTCAATTCTAACAACCCAGTGAAGACAGGAAAAGAGAACAACTAGAACTAATCCACAATAGATTTCAAAACAAACCTAAAATCATCCAAAAAGAAGGTGGATTAAGCATTCGAGAAACCTCCCAAAATGAGAGTTAAACATCCATCAAAAATTCAGGAAATCTTCCCTAGATCTAGAGATCTGTTTAGAAGCTCAAAAGCCCAAAGTGGGTTTACAAAGAAATGAAAGAAAACAAAAAATAGAGTAGAACTAAAAATGTTTAATTGATCTTCTACCATGTTCAAATTCATTTGAACATACTTTGATTATTTCAAGGTTCTACAAAGGATTGAGGATAATATGTTTCAAGCTCAAGGTAAGTTTCCTTATACCCAACTTGATTGGTAATAGCAAAATATTCAAGAAAGAACATAGAGGATACAACCATTTCCCATTTGAGGAAAGGGACAAATTATAAATAACTCCATATCTTAAACAACTATATATCAACAATAAAATACAGTCCCAAAAATAGTGAATCAAATAATGGGTTACTATTTCTTTCATTGAACAACCAGACAAGACGACAATCACAAGATAATGTTAAACTAAAACCACTTCAAGCTAGTTTCTTGCGATAATAATATTGAAGGCATGCAAGCTATATTTAAGGAATTCAACAAACCAAACTACTATTATGGTGTATACTCCTTCAACATAAGTTTCCCTTCACTCAGAGAACCAATACATAGTTGTTTCCCTAATAAGAAGGTTCTAATTCATCAAGATAGCATAACAATAACAAATAGACACTTCTAGATTTCATTATTTTTCCACTTGAAAATGAATAACCAGTTTGCATCCGAAAGAAATAAGTCAAATATCATTAAAGTAAGAATAACAGACATAAAAACTAGAAGGTTTCACGTAGATCAATTTTTTTTGCTTCGGCCTTCACTTTCTCATTCTAAATCTCCAAGCATAACTTCAACGGCATATTCCTTTCTATGAAACACCAAAAAAATCCTCATAACTTCTCTACTTCCTCTTTTAACTTCATAGTGCTATTGTTATCATTCCAAATCGCCATGCAAGGAAAAACATTCATGCAAGGATTCTAACTAAGGTTTCAAAGAGAAAATCCCCATGAAGAGCTAAAGCTCACAAAAGACCAAAACAAAACCGAAACCATTCTTCTTTCCATCTTCCTCCTTCCTAGGTGGTTTTTCTGCCATTTCCAAAAACATTAAATTCTGAACAGGACTGACATGCCTTCTCTTTCTCCCACCATTGTCAGCTTAAGTTTGGATATAACTAAATTTAAAATTACATGCAACTAACACTTGGCAGAAATTCCAATTAGACTGAATATAAAATTTTCATGCATTCACCAATTTTGGAAACATCAAAGAGATAAGACCTCATTAACCCTCATAAATACATTGAGGTTGGTGCCATAGACCTTCCCCTTTTTCATGTTGTCCCCTTATCCTTAGATTAGTCCATGTTTAGGTTAGGTTTATAACCTTAGTTTAGGAGATGAATTAGGTCCTTAGGTTTAAGTCTAAGGTTTAGTCTTAGGATTTCCTTTAATCATTAACATCACACATTAATAAAAAAAAAATAGTAACTTAGGATAGGTTATAACGTAGGATAGGATTACAATCTAAGGAAAATAGTTTAATTAGGCCCCTTTAGCAAAAGCTAAGACTTGCATCATAACTTGCTAAAGAAGAATCAGAAAACCATCAAAGATTACTTACGAAATAAGAAGCAGAAGAGATCACTCATGACTTAAAAACAGTCAGAGTTTAGAGATTCTAAAACATGTCCATCTTGGTGAAGATGACCACAAGGTTATGAATTAAAAGCATGTCTTGGATCAATGAAATTGATCCAAGGTATTTCTGCTCTCCATCTGAGATTATGAAGACTGAAGCACAAGTTTGAGAGCAAAAAAACTATGAACAATTTTAAACTGAATTAATTTCTTATTTTCCAAAGTAATGAATTATTTTGCACAAGAAGAGATGAATTATTTCATTTTCAATTTAGCACAAACATGGCATAATGGTATCTATTCCTGCAAATAACATATTATCTACATAAAACATGATTTATTAATTCACAATAGTACACCATCTTCAACAAGAATTATATGTCAATGTTTGCAACTCCAAAAACATAATTCATCATAGATATCAACCATGTTAGAGGTGTTACAAAGCTAGACCATTGGCTAGCCCAACTGGAGGTATATTTCAGTTTGCTTCAAATTAATGAAAGTCAATAGATTTCCTTTACTCAGTTAAAATATACAAATCATGCTTTAACTTGGTTTTAAATTTATGTCCATTAATTGGTTTTTAAGAATCTTCCTCCAATTACTAAGTGGGATGAATTTAGAAAGTTAATCCAAAATTAGTTTTATCCTATTTGTTACGAGGAAAAGAGGTATGTGTATTAGTAGTTTAGAACATGTAAATGAGATTAGCTGGAGAGTTTCAGTTATATTTTTGCTATATTATGGTCATTTATAGTTAGATCAAGTTTTCACGGTGCTTCATTCCAAGTCTCAGGTCAAACTGCTGAAGAAATTTGAATATATGCAAGTTTTGGTCAAACCGGGTAAGTTACATTGTGATTTTCAAGAAAAGTTGGACCTTTTGATGCTCATTATGAACTGTATGCTTTACATGGGGGCATGAAATATTTGGCGTATCTTATTATGTCAGTTATGAATCTTTCAAAAAAATAATTAGGAGGTTTTATCATCACCTTTTTATGAACTATCATTAAGAAGATAAAGTGGTTTAAAACCCTAGTTAAAGCCTATCCAGGAGTAGCTTCTGGAAAGGTGAGTAAATCAGAAATATTTTGATTCAATTTTATAAATTTATGACTGGATATTGTATAATACTCTTCCATATTTCTAGATAGGTATGTTAGAGCATGTGGTCATATGTGGGCCCCACCTGAATTTTCTTTTTTTTTCTAAAGAGTTCCAGTTTGTGATAAAGTTTCTCAAATGACTTAATTAATAAATTAGTATTTGTGAAAGCCTGATATTTTTTATAGATTTCCATGAAGGTTTTAGGTCTTGGTGATACTGAAAAAGTGCAAGTGTTCCCTATTTAGGTTGACTAGTCAAAGGGTAGTTTTGAGGCAGTCGGAACTTGTCTTCAATAAAAGGGACATACCAAGAGCTACATGTGGAGTTAGGAGATCATTCAAGTTGTGTTGGAAACATAATTAATATATATTTCCATTTATATATATTTTTTTTCATTATTATGATTTTTGGTAAGTTTCTAGGTCATTTTGTGGACAAGAATATTTTTGGCTTTCCAAGTCAGAACTTCTTTTTATGAAATATTGAGTTGGTTGGAGGATGATATGGATTTGCTGATGCTTTCTATCACCTGTAATATGAACATGGATAATTTTTTCATCCAATGAATTGATTTGGAAGTGTTGAAAATTCAAGAATGGTGTTAACCATTTTCCTTTTGAAAACTACTTTTTGGGCAGTTTGATTTGGTGAAGGCAAAAAAGTTGATTTATTTTGAACCCGTGGATGTTAAATGAGATATAAATTATTTAGAAGTGGTATAAAGCTTCTAAAATTTTTGTAAAGTGGTCACATTCCATAGTTTATTTTTTCTTTAATGATCTTAAAGCCAAAAGGTGAAGACAAGGTGCTGCAAACAGGTGTTTTGTGAAGACAATCAGGCATTGGGTCCATTAAAGAAAATAATTTTATTAGCTCATGATAATTAAAACAATGGATGATGTTTAAATGTTATTTTAAACATGTGTGGTGAATTTTTGAGATTTATTAAAAATATTTTTGTAATGAGGGGATTTTTGTCATTCCAATGCAAGGGTTTTGAGGATTGTTTATGCATAAAAAGTGGTTTTCAGCTAAGCCAACCTATTTGGGTCATTGTAACAATTGTAATGGATGTAATTGAATTTTATAATTGTTTTGGGTCAGATTTATCATTAGGGACCAACCTCCTTTTGGTTGGAGAGAATATTTACATATAAATGTGAAGTTTAATCTCATTTGGTGAGCTAATCTTGCAAGGGGGAGAAGTGTGACCTAGATGAGAGTATTTTTAAGGTATGAAGGCATGATTTAGAGAAATATCATATGTTTTTCAAGTTGATGAAAGTATTATAGCATGTTTTTAATATATTATAAGCAAGACAAGTTGAGAAAGAAGAAGAAAGGGAAAAGTTTGAAAACCTAGGGTATGAGCTAGGGTTTGTGAGATGAATATGTAATCCCCATCAGTTGTGGCAAAAAAAAATTAGAGATAAAACATCATCAAGTTTTTGAGTTGGTGTTTAGTAATCCTAGGGGGGTTGTAGCCTCCTTTTGGATTTTATGCTTCACTAAATTGGAGGTTGGTGCTCATTGTAGGGTTGGCGCTCTACTAAACTAAGGGTTGGTGCTCCTTGTGAAGTTGGTGCTTCACTAAATCTATTATACTTATGTAATATAAGTATATTTTCAATGTTTTTTCTTCCTTGTGATGATTTCCCACTTACATATGGTGTTGTTGTGTTTAGTACTTTGTTTCTTTCTCTTATGATTGATGTTGCATATCTTAATAAGCACAGATGGTTATGATTGTTGTATGGAAAATATAATTGATGAATGTATGGTCTGGTATTTGAAATAAAAATTATATAAGGATTGATTCACCCACCCTTTCATTCCCTTTTTCTTCCAACAATTGGTATCATAGTAGGTCCTTGTAAAGAAATTTTAGCAACTTGAAGGAGATCATTTGAAGCATAAGCAATAGGTAAGTGTTCAGATATTGTATTATTATTAAGGATGAAGAATGAAGTACATGAATCATAAATGTATGCCTACCAAAATCAGATTAAGGACATGTAAGATAAGCATATTCAATCCATTCTAGCTTTGGAATCTTAAGTTTAAAGTTTTATCAAATCCCTAAAGGAGAAAGAAGACTCTTGTTTCAAGTATGAAGACAAATTAATCAGATTTAGAGGATGCTTCTAATAGGTTGAAAATGTATGAGAATATTGAGAAGAGATCCAAATATCTTGATGAGTGTTTAGAGGGGCAAAGGGAAACAAATGACAAAACAGGCCTAGGGTTTCAAGGAAAGCATAATGATGAAACTAGTCCAAGTTCCAAATCAGATGTGAAGGTGACTAAGAAGACTAATTTAAGAAGTTATAATTCACTTATACAACCTAATTCTATGAGGTACAATTCATCATTTCATGTATATTAGTTTATTTGTCATTATTTTGGTCATAGAACTAGAGATTACAAAAGGAGGTTTCCTAAGAATGGTGAAGATCTCTTCAAAGGTGAATGTTTTTCATGTTGTCAGTATGGTCATAGGACCAAATATTGTGGATGGAATCTTATTGTGTTTGAGCCAAGAAGAAAGAAAAGTGTTGTTTGCTTCAATTTTAACCAAACATGTCATATAAAACCTATTGTAATTCAAGTTATCAAAACTCAGGTTGACATATTGAAAGGTCATGATTTTTGGTCCAAGTAATTGATGTTACTCAATTTAAGGAGGTCCCAAGAAACTTGATTCTCTGCAACATTTTCATATACTGTTTGATTTTCATGTTTAAGGTAGAATTCCAGTGCTAAAGAAAGATGATAGTATACAAGGTATATCGAGCTCCAAATCCAGTCAATCCAGTAAAAACACGCACATATTATTAGGAGCCAATATCGGATTTTGTAAAGGAGGTGAATGTACTTTAAATCTCCTGTTCAAAATGAGTTGAAGAAATTAGGTCTCTAGGATAAATTTAGAAGTTCGATAAGGTATGTGGTAGTGGAACATCACACATGGTTGCTTTAAGTATGTCTTCTAGTAAATGTTTGAACCTTTTGAATAACTATATGATTTAAATGGTTAACATGACATATTTCTTAAATCTGATCTAGTCCAAGAATATGTATGGTTTATATCATGAGTGATTGTGAGCTCTAATGGGGGAGGTGGGATGAGGGGAGTGGGGCAAAAAGGGATGTTAGGAGGGGTGCTTTGTGCTAACCCCACTTGTCTGAGAAAATAATTGTATGTGTCTCTAGAAGTTCTAGTCTGATGTATACCATTGTAAAGTCTATTTTCATCGTGATTAAGATGTCTTGAGGAAAACCATTTTCTAAGCATGTTAAGATTACAAAAATTTCAAGTCTCTGTCACTATCATGAGCATTTAATGTGTGCATCATTATTTCATGGTGTTAAGGGTACTAGTATCAAAATAAGGGTTTTATGTAAATATCATTATTTTTCATGCGTTATGTTGTAAGTTCTCTCAGAAATATCATGTCTCTGAATTGTATAGTTAAGACATGTCAATTTTTGAATGTGTAAAGCAAGAAATCCAAGGTTGGCTATGTCATATAAGGAAGCATGAAGGGTTCTCATGTCTATACAAATTTGATACAATGTTACAAGGTGTTAAAATGAATAAACAAATTTACAAAATTCTACACAGAGTTGAGATGTCTCAAAGAATATGATGCTTGTGTTTTGAGCCCCATAGTATATAATCAGAAACTACATTACAGTAACAGGAATCAATGAAAAGCTTCTTGAGGTGTAAAAAATGCTCTTGGATATCAACTATAAATCTGTGTGAAGGGATCTTGTCTTGATAGAAGATCCAAGGTTTTTCAGAGTGTCTAAAGAGTATCATCAAATAGAGGTTGTTGTCAAAATAAGCATATGTTACTATGAAGAAGGATGAGGGGTAGAGAAGTACATTGTTATAGGTCCATTTTATGTCATAAATTTCAAGGTCACTGCATCATGGGATAGAGGTATGATTCATAGTCCTTCAATGCCTTTTAAAAGAATGTTTTTTGTCTAAGTTCAAATGGTTGTCACAAACATGGTTAAATATTCAAGAGTTTTCTAAGTCTTCTCTTGTGTTCTCCTTCTGAGTATAAGATGATTTTTCTATCTGTATAGTAGTATTAGCTGACCAGAACGTCTAGTCAACTGAGTACATGACTGTATTCTAGGTAAAATATGGGATTTGAGTTAATAAGTTTGTCTCAAAGTGTTCATAGAGTCTGAAATATTGCATGTTCTGTATAAAGTGGTCTTCGACTATTTAAGATGAGTTTAGCTTGAAAATGAGTCTATTAAAGGCATGCTATTGAATAATTTTGTATCGTGATGCATAAGTTCACTCCAAGTCTGTGTGTTCTCCAAGTGAGTGTATTTTCATAAAATGTCCCCAAGTTATCCAAGTTTGAAAAATGAAACAATGTCAAGTGTATGATATCTTTGTGTCACATAGTCAAAGAGTGACATCTTCTAGTCTAAATATTTGATCTTATGTCCTACAAAGAAATTTTTAGTGTTATAGTGAGTGTTAGGATCATGTAAGAAGGTAAAAGTGGTCCTAAAAATAAGTCTTTCAAAAGGTTTGTTGATGCAACCTAGAATTTACCAGAAATAACCTAGGCGTGTTGGCACATCACTTATCCTAGACTGAGCACTCACTCGAAGCGTGGAAAGGTAGTAGGCCCCTCTTTAGGGTTTCTTGTGTAAGATGTTAGCATGATGAAGACTTAATGCATTCATATCCATAAATAACATAACATTAGACAGAGCATATTCTAGATCTAGATCTAATGCTAAAATTTATAAATAATAACCATAATGAATTCAACCATGCAAGAACTAGTTATACTCATGATTAACACCTTGATTCATCCAATACACTTCATTATATTAAACACAGTAAATACACAAAATCTTCTTACAATAAGTAATACCATAAGCTCATGCGGGAATTAGATATAGTAGCATAACTTCACAATAACTTATATCCAGTTCTCATATACTATGCAAATCATTATATATTTATAAGGGTGGAGACTTTCCATTCATTATTTACATAATTCCCAAAATAGGTTGCATGTTGAAAATAGCCATGCTCCTTTACAATAATAGACACACATGCAAGTGTGTTAATAATATATCTCTTCTAGTTAACTAGAAGTAATAATTCTATTAATAACTTGAACTCATACAAAGCACTTAGTAGCATATATTCCAATAATAGCCCATGTGTTTCACACAAGTCTTTATCTGATTTGTGTGCTCTGCAGGCTATCTCCAAAAATAAACCATACATGTGAAAATGGAGTCCCGAATCTACCCTTGTCTTCTGCATGCGTGTCCTTTCCTATCCTTTTGCCACCCTTTGAATATGATTTACTCCTACATGTGAATCTTTTGTGTGCCTTCTCCTTAGTATCATACTCTCATCCACTCAACATTACTCCACACTAAACTGCATTTCCACCCTGGTAATGGCTGCTCTTCAAATAATAAAGAATAAGGAATGGAAATAAATGAAATAATTTCTATACAAACAATAAAATCTCACTCTGCAACATCATTTGTCTCAACCGGAAGAATTAATTCCGGATATTCTTCTTTTATCTTAGCTTCCAAAGTTTGCTAGCGTAGCTTATTTCTTCTCTGGAATGTCCAATGCAATAGATTCCAACTCATATTAGGTAGTTTCTCCCTTCTCGTTTTGTAACACCAGAACAATGTTGGACATAACAAACATTCCTCCTTCCAACAGATCCATCTTTTGTGTTATACATTTTCCAATCTCATCCAATTTTTCCTTTTGGGGGTCCTATGTTTTTGCAAGGGCCTCACACTTTTTCTTGACTACTGCTAAATCTTTCTGCGCGTCCCAATGTCTCATCTTTCATTTCCTTTAGGACTTTATTTTCTTCTACTATTGTCCTGATTCTTATTACTACCTCTATAGCCACACATATATTCAATGCCTAGTTTGCTTTCTTCATCTCCTCCTGTAAGGTTTGAAGAAATGCCTTGTATGATGAAATATTTCAAACTATTGAAGCCTTTTCTCTCTCTGCCTCATGCTCAATGTCCTTTTGTGCTGGCATGTGAATTGGTCCATCCTCAAGCACCAAATCGACTAATGTATGCGCATAGTGCATAGTTGAAGGGAACCTTTTAGGTACCTTGGACTCTAAGTGTGGTCTTACTTTTAGAACATGATCACCAATCTCCTCTGCCATAATGATGAGAACCCCATTCTTATTTTTCTCTAGGTCCTTCTCTCCTTTCAAACACATTATTTCTACATATTTGGCTTTGATATCTTCCCTTAGTGCTTTAATAGTGGAAGCCTTATCCACATTCCTAGGTGCCACCTCTGTAGATACCTTCACTACGGCATTACTCACCTGTTCATCAATCATAACAGTTGGCTTGAAGGTTATGTGCATGTTTTTTGGTGCCTTCCTCATTCTTCTTGACACACATGACTCTTCACACACATCAAAATTAGGCTCTTCCATGTGATTTTCGATGGAGCATGATAACTATTTCCTTACACACATGCTTACTATGTCAGGGTCTATCAACTCCCACCCATACAAGTCCTTTAAGGCCCACTATGCTCTGGAATCACGACAAAAAATTTTACTTGTTTCCTCTTTATAGCCCATGACTGGTGCAGTATACTCTCCACTTTCCCTCTTTGATATTGGCCCCTTAGGAACTTCAGTGCCAAGGTTTGGAGTTGGACCCTCTATGTCCTAAGTAGTATCTTGCTTTGTTTCTCCTGGATTATTTACTTCCTCTTATTCAACCTCTTCATTTCTTCATCCTTGGGCTCTTTCCACATCCTCTGGTTATATAGGATATCAAGACACGATCTCTTTAGACTCCTTTGCCTCCTCACTTAGCTTCAATTTTATCCTTCTCTTCTCAGTTGTCTCCTTCTGTGGAGAGATTCATGGTGATATTTGTACTGACTATGGATTAGTGCCTTGAGTTATTGTTTGTCTAAACACCCTCTTAAAGTGGAATTCTTCAGGGACTGCTCCTACTTCCAATTCTTCATATCCTTCATGTTCCTGGAATGGAGTACTCTTGCACTCATCTTCTACTCTTTCCATGGGTTGCCTCCATCCCCTATGATCCAAGCCACCACTTTCCTCATGTTATTCCTCCTCATCATCTACCTCTACCATTTTTGTGGGCTTTGGAGCTAGCATGTTCTCCATTGTATGCTTACCCTTAGGTGGCCCTAGGAGAGCGAAATCATTTTCTACATACTTGTTACCCTCTAACTTAGGCTTAAGATGAAGGTATATAAGCATTGATCCATTGTCTCCAATCACCAAACTCACAGGCTTCATTCTTATCATGTCTGAAATTAGCCTCTAAATATAGGCAATATGAACTGGATATACATATGTCTTCCTCAACATGTGGTAGTCATAGTCTACCTTGTCTGCAACAAAATTTAGGTGGCGCGCATCAGTAAAATGGTGAACTGATTCCTAGAAGCAGCATGCTACAAAGGCATATGATAGCTTACATCAGGGGCTCCATGTCGCATCCTTCATTGTAAATCACATGATGCAGAAGGTGTAAGTACACCATAAACTACATAGTCTTACCCACCACCAAAGGTAACTCCTTATGGATTCACCAATCCTCTTCAAATATCGTGCAAATCCAATCGTACCACATATCCACTCTCTTCTTGAACGACCCACTCATTGACCCTTCACACAAGTAGTTTTCAAATATTTCCGCAAGGGACTTGTTTTGCATGGGATATTCCTAGATCTTGTTCTTTAGCTCATCGGGCACTCCAATCTCCATAAAATACAAGGGAGAATAGGATAGTGCCGAAACTGATTTTATCACATGTGCTTGCTTCCTTGATGATAGTCTATGTAATGTAGCCTGATATGTTGTAAATTACTCCATGTGAAATTCTCCTTGCAATGTGTAACAAAATTGTATTCACACTGTGACCATCTCTCTTGATCATTCAATTTGGTCACTAGATTTATAGCTGCATGTACCATTGGGTACTTCTTTAATTTTTCAATATCCATTCTGCACGGACCCTTGGTATACCCTAACTCCTTCCGTGTCTCTAGGATTTCTTCTTTATCTATCAAGTCACTATCCAAATCCACTCTTGTACCCTTTAATCCTGTTATTGTTGAAATCAATGCAATTGTGATCCTTACCCTTTGTTTGGTGAAATAGAAAAAAGTCTTCATGTACTCTTCTCATCAACCATTGGTAGAAAAGTTCATATTTTCCAAAATATGGGAGCTTGTACAACTGGTAGACTCCAATTTTCTTTAACAACTTCTCTCCAGCATCATCATACACTGGCACGCCCTCTGTTGTGCACTTATTTGTCTTCATACTCAATAGGGCATCTAATTCCTTTTTAATATCCAATGTGTGGTGGTTTGTAATCACTTATATTTCACTTATAGACATGAGAATCCCATTCTTTTCCCACTATCACACCTTCTAGGTATTTCATCTCCGAGAAATTACTCTTGGGATCAATTTCAACCTCTGCTTCCACTTTCTTCTTTCCCTTGGTTGCTACAGTAGGTGCTTTCTTTGGTGCCATCTGTAAATCACAACATTCTATCCTCTGTAGTGTGTAAATTATTGCCTTCTATATTCTATGACAAGCAAGTCCAAACCCTAGCTTGAATATGTCTTCCCTAGTTGAAATCACATGCCCTAGCTCTTTCACAACACTCTACTTTTCTCAAACCCTTCACTAATGGGGATGTAAGCTTCTTCTACACATAAGTATGGTCTCCACATCTGGTTTCACACTCTCCACACCTCAACATGATTCACTCAACTCATTTTTTACTTAGCTCATATAAATTTTTGTGATTACACTGGTAAAAATGAACTTGTATCCCATCCTTATATAGATTTTAAAAAATTTAGTGCATTTATTGCTCCTTCACCTACCAACAATCCTCTCATTAATTGGACCATTTTCACAATTTTTGCATGGTACATCTTCACACCTTAGCTATAACCTTTTTGCGTGCCTTCCTACCTTCTGGCTACAGACTTCTCCTCGACGCACTTCCATGCACTTGAGTACCTCGTCACTGTGCCTTCTCTTAGTAGTCTCCATGGCCACTGCCTACCTTGTGTTATATTGTTCCTTTGTGTTGGGGTTAGCACACTGATTGTATAGACCAATATCAGATCTAAGCATACGTGAAATTTTTTTTTAGATATTCTACCAGAAGAAATATACAAAACAAGAGACATAAATCAACACCAGAGTTAACGTGGTTCACCTAGTGTGGGCTACATCCCACCAAGAAACAAGTCAATATGTTATCCAAAGCTTTGACAAGATATGCAATAAAGATTTACAATCTTCCACACCTCTCAGATGTACAGTACTTTATTTCTCTCAAGATTTTGCTTCATCGCCAAGAATTCTCTCTCTCACCAACTTTTGCAAGTTCTTTCTAATTCTTTTTAATCATTTTTTTTCTAAACCCTAAATTTTATGCTTATATACTCATTTATAGACTTAGGGCACTTAGCCATGCAATTACAATCAATAGATATACTTTAATGCTACAAATAGATCTAATACCCGAGAGTTAATTAAAACATCCTCGCACAAGTAACCAATGCTGGTTAGACCTAACCACTTCTGGTTCCTCCCTTTCCTGACCGATGCTGGTCATACCTGACCGATTGTCGGTCTTGGGTGACCGATGTCAGTCTTGGGTGACCGATGTCGGTTCACCCTTAACCGATGACGGTTAATGTATTTTCCATCGAGTTTCTATTACATGCTAAACTAAATTAATTGAGCTCCATAACTCAACAATCTCCCACTTAGAGATTAATTACTGCACCAAACCTGTACAATGTCATTCTTGGATCCTTCCTTAGCTCTATTTCTTCTTCTTCAAGTCTTAAACTTGAAGACCAACAGAAAGTGGAGTGTAGATCCAAATTCTCCTTTGCTAATGACTTCATTAGCATATCCGCAGGGTTCTTGCTCATATGAATATTTTCCAGATTCAAATGTCCATCCTCCAATACCTGTCATATGAAGTGATACCTCAACTGAATGTGTTTCATTCTCAAATGAAACGTTGAGTTCTTTACCAAATGAATTGCACTCTAACTGTCACTGAATAGTTTACAATCACCTTGCTCCTTTCCCAACTCTTCCATGAACCTACTCATCCATATCATCTCCTTTCTAGCCTCTGTAGCTACAACATACTCTACCTCTATAGTAGATAAAGCCAAAATCTTCTGCAATTTTGAAATCCAGCTAACTATCATTTCCCATCTACTATGAAAATATATCAAGTAGTGCTCCTACTACCATCCAGATCTCTAGCCATATCCTGAATCAACATAGCCACATAATGAAATATCTAAACCTCCATAGCATAACTGCATGCTAGATGTCCCTTTCAAATACCTGAGTATCCATTGGACTACTTTCTAATGCTCTTTACCTAGATTAACCATATATCTACTCACAACTCCCACTGCTTGTGCAATGTCTGGTCTTGTACAAACCAATAGCATACATGAGACTTCCAACTGCTGAAGCATATGGCACTCGTGTCATGTATTTGACCTCCTCATGTGATGAAGGACACTGATCTTTGCTCAATTTGAAGTGTCCAGCCATAGGTGTACTAACAGGTTTAGCATTCTGCATGTTGAACCTTTCTAACACCTTGTAGATATAATCCTCCTGAGACAAATACAATTTCTTGTTTTTCATGTCTCTATGTATTTGCATGCCAAGGATTCTTTTTTCAGCTCCTAAATCCTTCATAGCAAATGTGTGAGCTAGCTTTCCCTTAAGCTCACCAATGTCCTGCATACTATATCCTGCAATAAGCATATCATTCACATATAGTAACAAAATAATATAGCTCCCATTTTCAAGCTTCTTGAAATAAACACAATGGTTAGATTCACATCTCAAGTAACCATGCTCATGCATAAAACTATCAAACCTCATGTACCATTGCCTTGGAGCTTTTTTGAGCCCATATAGGCTCTTTTTCAACCTGCACACTAATTTCTCCTTACCCTTGACTTCATACCCAAGCGGCTGCTGCATATAAATATCTTCATCCAAATCACCATGAAGGAAATATGTCTTCACATCTAGTTGCTCTAAATGCAAATCTTCTACTGCTAACTAAACTCAATACAGTACGAATAGAAGTCATCTTAACAACATGAGAAAATATTTCACCAAAGTCAATACCTGCTTTCTGTGTAAATCTCTTTACTACAAGCCTTACCTTGTACCTTTTCTGTCCACCCTCTTCTTCCTTAATCCTGTAAACCCACTTGTTCTGCAATGTTCTCTTACATGCTGAAACCTTAACCAAATCCCAAGTTTGGTTCTGTTTCAAGGAGTCCATCTCCTCATCCATGCTATGCTCCCACTGGACATGAGTCTTATCCTACATTGCTTCTTCAAAGCTCTCTGGTTCACCACTATCAGTCAATAATAAATAAAATAGAGAAGGTGTAAATATTTATGGAAGGTTTACTTACCCTTTGTGACCTTCTCACAGGAGTTTGGGGTACCGGAGGCTCAATCTGGACTTCCTGGACATTCCTATCCAAATCTTGACAGTGACCAACGCCTGGTCACCTCTAACCGACATCAGTTCTGCTAATCGATGCCGGATTTGGATCCTCTATAACCGATACCAGTTCATCTGACCGGATGTTGGTCAGGGGTCAACCGACACCAGTTACTGTGTAACCTGTCGAGGTAATTCTTTTAAATACCTGAGAGTTCATTTTTCTTTCACAAACTTCTCAACTGATTCATCCTTGGGTACCAAAATTTGATCCCTGTACATTCTCTTTTCATTCCATTCAACATCACGACTCCTAATAATTTTATAATTCTCTAAATCCCAAAAATGGAAACCAAAATCACCAGATCCATAACCAATGAAAGTGCATCTCTTGGATTTTGCATCCAACTTTTTTCTATTTTCCTTATCAACATGCACAAAAGCTTTTAAACCAAAAACTTTAAGAAAAGAAATATCTACCTCTTTTCCGGTCCAAGCTTCCTTTGGTATTCCTCCATCTAGTGAACTTGAAGGCCCATGGTTAATCAAATAAACCACTGTATCAACTACTTCTGCCCAAAACTACAAGGGAAATCCATAATGTATCCTCATACTTCTAGCATGTTCCATGATTGTTCCTATTCATTCTTTCTTGCAACACCATTCTCTTGTGGTGTTCTTGGAACCATTCTTTCTCTACATATCCCATTCATTGAACAATAATTCATTGAAAACCTTGCTACAGTATTCACCACCATTGTCAAATCTAAGGCACTTTAACTTAGAATTTGATTCATTCTTCAACAAGGGCTTTCCATCTTTTAAAAGTCTCAAAAACATCAGATTTACGTTTAATACAATAAACCCATACCTTTCTTGTAGCATCATCAATGAAAGTAACATAAT
The DNA here is from genome assembly GCA_019776745.2 of Taxus chinensis. Classification (NCBI taxonomy): domain Eukaryota; kingdom Viridiplantae; phylum Streptophyta; class Pinopsida; order Cupressales; family Taxaceae; genus Taxus; species Taxus chinensis. Next base: position 604,625,722 of record CM034150.1, read on the forward strand.
ACTGGGATCCTCCATGAGAAGCTACTTGAGCTGGTCCCCACACATATGAGTGTACAAGCTCCAATTTCTGCTCCTTCTTAGTTGCCCCAACTTTGAGAAATCTCACTCTCTTTTTCTTTCCAAAGATACAATGCTCACAGAAATCAAGATCTAAATCTTTCAAATCTGATAACTTACCCTTAGCCTTTAAGATCTGCATTCCTTTTTGACTCATATGACCCAACCGATTATGCCACATGCATGCATCTGAATCTGAAGTAGATAATGCAGAAAAAGAATTAGTAATACAGGTAGATAAATATAACGTTCCTACCTTCTTACCTCTTGCCACAACAAAAACACCCTTGGTGACTTTCCAAGAGTCTCCTGTAAAAGTAACCATGCAACCAAATTCACCTAGTTACCCTACAGAAATAAGATTCCTCCTGAGGCTTGACACATGCCTCACATCTTTCAATACCCATGTATTTCCATTCTGCAATTTTAGATGAACTTCCTCTTTACCAGTAATACTGCAAGGTTCATCATCACCCAAATAAACATGCCCAAAATTTCCTTGGACATAATTTCTGAAATAACCCTTATTAGGGGTTACATGGAAAGAAGCTCCTGAATCTAAAACCCATGATTCAATTCTACTTATCTAAAGAAAGAATAAGAGCATCTTGCATTACCTCTGATGCAACAAGATTTTCTTCTTTACCTTTGTCTGTTATTGGTTCTCTTTATCCTTTGACCAAAATTTTTCTTTGCATGTCCTTTCTTTCCACATTTCCAACAAGTAATTCCCTTACTTCTGGATTTAGATCTACTATCCCTTGACTTTGATTTCCCATTACTCTTACTCTTGGATCTCTCCTTCTACCTGCCCCTACTTTCTACATTCAAAGCATTTCCAGATGATGATTCCTCTGTACTCTTCCTACAAATTTATTCATTCAATATTATACTAACCACATCATCAAACTTTAAAATATTATTAGTAGATGTTGTATTACTAACAACCATTACCAATTTATCCCAACTATCAGGAAAAGAACATAAGAATAAAAGTTCTTTTACTTCATCATCAAATGGTATAGCAATCGATTTTAACTGATTTACAATAGATGGAAATCATTGAAATGACTAGATGTAGATCCACCTTCATGCATCTTAGAACTAAATAGTTTCTTCATAAAATAAACTTTATTTGAAGCACTAGGTTTTTCATATAAATTAGCAAGAGATTTCATTAAGTCTACCATAGAATCCGCTTCTATAATATTGGAAGCCGTGGATGCTACCAGGCTCAATCTTATATATCCCAAAGCCTTTCTGTCAAGAATCTTCCATTCTTCATCAGTCATCTTCGTAGGTCTAAACTTATCATCCAATGGTAAATACAAATCTCTTTGATACAGATAATCCTCAATCTACATCTTCCATAATTGATAATTTCGGCCATCAAATTTCTCTACCTTGTATTTATTTTCTTCTGCCATTGTTGTAGCTCCCACTCAATCAGAAAACCCTCTGTGAGTAAATCTGTCAACACACAAAACCCTCAAACAAAGCTCTGATACCAGTTGTTGGGGTTAGCACACCAGTTGTACAGACAATATATCAGATCTAAGCATACATATAAATAAAAGTAGATATTCTACCAGAAGAAATATATAAAACAAGAGATATAAATCAACACCAGATTTAACGTGGTTCACCCAGTGTGGGCTACGTCCACCAAGAAACAATCCAATCTATTATCCAAAGCTTTGACAAGATATACAATGAAGATTTACAATCTTCCACACCTCTCAGATGTTCAGTACTTTCTTTCTCTCAAGATTTTACTTCATCACCAAGAATTCTCTCTCTCACCAACTTTTGCAAGTTCTTTCTAATTCTTGTTAATCATCTTCTTACTTCTAAACCCTAGCTTTTATGCTTATATAGTCATTTATAGACTTATGGCACTTAGCCATGTAATTACAATCAATAGATATATTTTAATGCTAAAAATAGATCTAATTCCCGAGAGTTAATTAAAACACTCCTCACACAGGTAACCGACACCGGTTCTGCCTAACCGCTATCGGTTCCTCCCTTTCTTGACTGATGCCGGTCACACCTGACTGATGTCGGTTATAAGTGACCGATGTTCCAGTTCATCCCTAACCCATGACGGTTACTATATTTTCCACAAGTTTTCACATTGCATGCTAAACTGAAGTAATTGAACTCCAGGGTAACTCAACACTTTGATATCTCCATGGTAGTGGTCCAATATTTGGAAAAGGATTCTTTTGTCCATCAACATATTAAACGCGGTGTGAATATATTTTTAGCATTTTGGAATGAGGAGCTTTGTGCAAATACCAACTACTATGGGGAAGATAAGGCTGATGACATAAGATGGAAACCATGCAGTTTTTTGAACATTAGAAATACTACAAGCATGGTATTCGAGGGGAGCTTATAGGTGCAGGGTAAATTCAATTTTTTAACAAATCGTAGAGACAAAGGTAAATTGAAAGAATCATAGCGAAAGGATTGAAAATATCAGGGGTAAGGTGACATGAGTAATAATGAAAACCTAATATATATGAACACTGTTCACTCTATGCGTTGTCACATAAGATGGACTTTTTTTTTAACTTAATGTTCTGAAGTAAGTACATGAGGTGCAGCCTAAATGAAGTCTTGAATGTAGAGACATGGAGAGGGATAACATGCATAATGTTGGCATGATGGAGAATTCATCAATGTTTATGATTCCTAACAATGCCATATATTACAGAACTATGAAAGGGTACATAATTGTGGAGCACCTAAAGATCCTCTATATCTTTATGATAACACTATACATGAGGAATATCTTAGGTACCATGGCTATCAAAGATACCCGTTGTCCTTAATGTTACAAGAGGGACCTGATGCAATGGGGAGCATGAAGTGGAGAAGTTGTGCTTATAAGTTCACATCACAGGGAGGATGCACTAAGACATATAAAAATAAGCTACTTGCTACAAAGAGGATAAATCTTGCATATAGGACGGAATCAAAAGAATAACAATGTGCAATGATCTCGTTAGTCTCTTTGCTATAAGCTTAACAAAATGTGTTCTCTCAATGGTAGAAAATAAAAGTTAGATCCATAAAGATATCAAAACGGGAAGATATAGGAAGGGATCTTCTCATATAGCCCAGAAGGATAAGAGGAGGCCAACAGATGTGTATGTACAATGTTAGACATTCAAGGTAAAACATGATTAAAGGAGGACAAGGATTGGGATGCTTAATATGGTAACCTGATTTCTAAAGGTGTTCAAACATTTCTTAGGAGTCATGGGCACTTGAGTTGGATGAGGGTACATTCTAATCCAAGATCAAATGAAAAATGATTAGATTATATAGCTTTAGGATGTCAAGCTTAAACAACATATATTAGAATAATGATTAGTAACCAAATTTAGGCTACTGAAAAATGGGGATTAAGATCAATTGCAGGGACATTTTGAGACATTAGCTTTAAGAGGTGGGGCATCAAGCTAAATCCTTCCCAAGCTAGTCAAATTAAGAGTCGAGGTAGGATAGGGAAGTGAATTTATTAAGAAAAGGTGTTATGTAGGAGGGATTTTTTGTGATAGTGGTTGGAACTAAGTATTTGAGTAATTATTTTGGGTGAGTGATATGCAGGGAGAAATGAGTTTGCTTTTGACGATATGTTGAGGATTTGTGAGAAAGTAATGAATTAGCTTCACATGATAGCTAGTATTTAAATGTTACTAGTTAGGACATAATTATAGGTGTCTACATTTTCCCCTAGGATGTAATCGGGTCGGCAGTCCAAGTGATGGCACTTGAACCGTCGCCGGTTAGTGTGACAGAAGAGATATTTGAAGGGATTAGATCTATTTTTAAAATTAAGGAGAGATCTATTGATTGTAATGTACGATGACTATGATGCCCTAAGTTTAGAATAAGATCATCATTTGAAAAAGGAGAGATATAAAGAGAATTGTCAAGTTGTGGGATTGAATTATATCCTTGATTCTACCTAGATGAGAGGGATGAATTAGGGGTGAAAAAGAAGTGATGTAGAAGAATATGGATGAGGGATGGCGAGTGAAGCTCAGCCTCAAAGCCGCTCCATTAGAGGAAAGGATTTGATGTCATCATATTGGGAAGGAAATGGACAGGTACATCTGAGATGGTGAGAAGATGGGGAAAAATATAAGCATACTGATGGAAGGCTTAGTATGGTAAGAATTGACCTCAATTGTAATGGATTGTCCATGTATGCAAAGCAATAGAGTACTCTTCTTGTAAGATCCCAACATGAGATATGAATCTATGATTATAGAAACATAGGTAGATCTAGATGATGGGAAAAAATGTATGAATGTAGATGATCCAAATTGTTAGAGGGTCTAGATCAATTGTAGAGAATGTTTTCGTTATCAATGGAGAGATGCACAAGTTCATGCATTGCAGTGGATGGATAAAAAATGATGCTTCTAGGTAAGGATACATGTCAAGGAGAAATGCACATTGGTACACGGTGTCCATGAAATTCCCATGTCTTGTGCGGTAGATAAACAAAGAAGGCGACCAAGATGAGTAGTTCAGAGTGATGTTGGAGTTTTAGTTACCAGCTTTATGTGAGATGAAGTTTTGGTGAAAGAGGTGTGCAACAAGGCATAGGCTTAACTTAGGGCACTCATCTGAGATAAGATTCCCATGCTACAGGATATGGAGGAGAAGATATACCAAGTCGATTGTAAGACGCAAGTACTCATTGTAATGAAGCAAGTTAGGATCGTACTCTAGGTTGTGATTATGATATAGGGATATCTCTATCTTTGGAAAAAATAGCCCACATTGTGGTGAACCAGGGATACATGTTGTGTTATAGTGTAAATGTACTTTGTATTGTTTTGGATTATTCTGAACCGTGGTTGGGATAGATGACCAGGGAGGAGAAGATTTACAAAGGAAAATTGTTTAGGCCATGACGGTGGCAATGAGGTGCCCTTGTTTGGATTAAATCATAACACAACTCTAAGTCCCGAATTCCTTGAAATAGGATTCAATTGTTTCGATGAAAAGTTAGGATCTAATTAAGTCTAAACGTTTATTTTGAAATGCATGGTGAACATTAGGGTGTCAAGAAGAATAACAAATTTACAAGGAGTGGATAAAATTGTCTTAGGTGGAAGAAATTTTGTATTGGAGAAACAAATGCCCTAATACTTGAAAAATGAAGAGCCGTACTTTATTTAATCTAAATATTTTAATTCTCATAGCAAACAAGCCTTCTTACCATGACTACTACCTGATCATAAACTTGGTGTCCCCGACTCCTCCCCAACTTTCAAGTGACATTCTAGCTTAGGTTACATGATCATTCTAGGGGAAGTAAAAAAATCCTCATCAACAGTTCATGGTTTAAGAACATTGACACCTTTTAGAATGCAGTTATGATCTTTTTGACCCATTGAGAGATGGTCCTATGCACGTGAACATTTGACACGTGCTGTGATTATAGATGAAATCTGTAGAGGAATATCAAATATCCTTTATGAAGAGGAAACATTGTATGATATATAGATCACAGTTGTATTTGATAATATTCACATGAATCTATTAAGATACAATTTTTGATTATGAGAACCCCTATAAGCAAACATTTGAGCATAAGAATGTGCACATAAGCTTAAAATGCGAGTGGGTACACATGCAACAACATTAGCATTTTTGTTTCTATATGAATGTATTTTGATGAATATTTATTTCCATGGATAGTGATGGTAAGGGTTATGTGAAGTGATAAAAACATAGACTACGATGCCATGGGAAACACAGCTAAATGGTAAAAGAACACCAGTTGAATGTAAATGTGAATGACACCATAAATGAAACTATAGCACTATATTAACAATTAAAAATGGCTACACAATGGGTGTGAACCAAGCAATTTAAGAAAATCAAATAATTAATATAACACATTACCAATGTCTTAATAGCCACTTCAAGCTTCCATCAAGATCTAATGAATGTGTTTAAGCAAGAATAGATTACTTGACTTAAGTAAAAACTGTTAAGAAACAACTAATTGTATATGCACTAGACAATATGCTGGGTGTGTAGTTCAAATCTATTAGTCTATGAATGACAGAGTAATGAAAGGTAATCTTTAAGCCATGTATTGACTCACTTGGAAGCCTAACATCTATTGCTTTAGGTGGTTCAGGTTGTGGATACAATTGTATATTGTTCAAAACATTGACTCTACTACCATATTAAGTGTCCTGACTTAGTTGCCAGAAATTCTAGGAAAGACACATTCGAGAGTTATTGGGAGCTTACATGACTTTTGCTGAATGTAATTTTATATTATTTTTGTGTTTTCACAAAAAAAAATTTCAATATCTAATTTAAAAAAAGATGAATTACTTTGACATCGAAACAATAATCTATTGAGAAATGTGACACTTTTTTCTAGAACCAATTTTATATTGCTTTTTGAAGGATATTAACAGTGAAAATCCAAGATGACATGTGCCAATGTGTGAAAAATAAGGCCTTGTGGTATGCAAAAAGATTTTAAGAATGTGGGTATCCTATACAAGGGTAGAAGCCATGCTCTTATGAACATGAATTTGTTCGATTAGCATCTTCCCCCAATTTTAAGATGGGAATACTAATGCCAAAGTTTCAAAGCTTGGAGTAGCCTTACGTGATGAATAGAACAATCTCTCCAAAACTGGATAAAAGGCTACACAAGATTCTTGACATTTATAAGGAAACTCAAAGTGGTTGAAAATTTTCCATGGATTGACATACTACCCTTACTGAAAGCGGAGGAATGAATGTGAACAATGAGTAATGCAGATGGCTTGTCATTACTAAATCATAAATTTTTTTGTTTATGGACTTCTCTTAAAGTGACACAATTGCATATTTTTGAGCAATTTCACAACGTATTTTAGTATTGTTTCTTGTGAGGTTTAAATGTTTTATACGGAATTTTTTTGTATTTTTTTATTTTTGTGCCATGTTCAAGCATAGAAATTCTTAAGATGCATGGCATTCATTGGATCTCGAAGCTCATCACCACTGGGGTGAGCTAGTTTGTATGCCCCAGTGTTGTACCTGGAAACTATGACATAGGGTCCTAACCAGTGTGGTTCAAACTTCCCTTTCTTTTCTCACTCTGCTCTGGTGTTGAACTGGTTCTCCTTCATAACTAAATCACCCACCTCAAACTGACGAGGGATGATTCTCTTGTTGTAGTTACAGGAGATTCTGTGTTGATATATCTTCAGGTGATTAAGAGTGCGAATGCGCCTCTCATCTAGGAGCTCTAACTCAGCCAATCTTGCCACTCAATAATCTTCATCCTTATCCAAATAGTCCCGAAGAGAAATTTGTAGGGATGGGAGTTCGATATCTAAAGGGTTGATAGATTTTTTCCCGAACACTAGGCAATATGGCATCGCACCTTTAGGAGTGCAAATTGATGTTCGGTAGGCCCAGAGGGCTGGGTGGATTTGTAGGTACCAGTTTCGACCAGTTTTGCTAACCATCTTCTCCATTATCCTTACCAAAGTCTTGTTTGTTGCCTTAGCTTGTCCATTACCCTAAGGGTAATATGGCGTGGACCATTTCAATCTGATTTGGAACTGTTGGAAAAGACATTTCACAGTTTTGTTCTAAAATGGCTTCCCATTATCTATGACAATGGCTGCAGGGATACCATATCGGAAAATAATGTGATTCATGATGAATTTCGAAATCTGTGCTCCAGTGACATAGGTTAAAGGGACAACCTCCACCCATTTTGTAAAGTATTATGTAGCTGTGATGATATGTGTATGACCATCAGATGAGGTATGAGTAAGCTTCCATATTAGATCAAGTCCCCACTTGGAGAATGGCCACGGGGTAGTGATTGGTAGCAATGGTTGTGATGGAGCATGGATGAATTTCCATACTTTTGGCAAAGCACACATTTTCTAATGTAATTACAACAATCAGTTTCTATGGTGGGCCAATAGTAACCTACTCTTAACAATTTCTTAGCCAAGACCATTCTGTTTGTATGTGCTCCACATACTCCTTCATGTACTTCTTTAATTGCCTGGATTGACTCCGTCACATCCAGACAACATAACAGATTCTTACCATATCCATGATGATAAAGTGTACCTCTTAAAAGGGTGTAATGGGCTATCTGGTGAATCACGCTTTGCTTTTCAGAATGGGAGATATTGGGAGGGAAAGTACTATCCTTAAGATAGGTGAAAATGGGTTTGTACCACGGGGAATAGGGACCAACAACCTCACAAGCCAAGCAAGATTCTGGCATGTCATACGTAGGCTAGTGTAGATTTTCTACCAAAAATGGCATATCATTGTTCCCTAGCAGAATGCGAAGCATAGATCCCACTATTGCCATGGCATCTGCTGATCTGTTCTGCGCTCTTGGGATCTTCTCAAAGGTAATGCACACAAAATACTCCTTCAGAGTTTCCACTAACTTCTTGTAAGGTATGAGCTTGTCATCCCTAACTTTATACTCATCATTAACATGTTTGATGATTATCTGCAAATCACCTACAACCTTAACATGTTGAATATAAAAAACTTGATGGCTAGCTTCATCCATGTAATGAGTGCTTCATATTCCACAATGTTGTTCGTGCAACGGAAGGCCAGGTGGAAAGGTTGTGGTATAGGATCACCTAAAGGAGTAATAAGGACCACTCCTACACCTGAACCATGAAACGTAAAATATCCATCAAAATATATCTGCCATATGATAGATTCATCAATGTAGAGAAAAGATGCATCTGGCAGATCCAAACTCAAAGGTTCTATGCTTTACAAAGGTGCTTCCACTAGCTGGTCAGCAAGTACTTGTCCTTTAACTAATTTTTTGATGGACAAATTCTATATCAAACTCACTGAGTAGAATGATCCAATTAGCCATTCTACCTATGAGGGTGGGTTTGGACAACAAATACTTGAGTGGGTTGACCTTGGATATGAGCTTGGTCTTAGTATTTAGCAGATAATGGAAAAGTTTCTGAAAGGTAAAAACAATAGCCAAGCAAGCCTTTTCAATCTAAGGATAATTAAGTTCATAGGAAATGAGGGTGTGACTTAGATAGTACATTGCTTTCTCTTTATGGCTAAGGTCGTATTGGGTGAGTAGTGCACCAATAGTGTATTGTGTAGCAGAAATATAGAGAAAAAGTGGTTCTCCCAGAGTGGGAGGCATGAGGACAGGTGGATTAGCCAAGTACTGTTTAAGAAAAGAAAAGGCTTGATGTTGCTTGGGTCCCCAGATGAAAGCGACGTCCTTCTTAAGAAAATGAGTGAATGAGTGACATTTATCTACAAGCTGGGAGATAAAGCGGTGAATGGCTTGAATTTTCCCTTGCAAGCTATGCAGTTGCTTGATATTCTTAGGTGGAGGCATTTCTGTGATGGTAGACACTTTAGTAGGGTCTACCTTAATACCTCGTCTTGACATGATGAATCCTAATAGTTTCCCAGATAGCACACCGAAGACACACTTCTTTGAATTCAACCTGACTTTGTATTCGTGTAGGCATTCAAAGATATTCCACAAAATGATAGGATGATCCTCTCTTGGTTTGGACTTTCCCAGGATGTCGTCTACGTAGTCTTCCATGATTTCATGAATCATAGCATGAAATATTACTGTCATGGCCCACTAATAAGTTGCTCTCGCATTCTTAATGCCAAATGGCATCACCTGATAGTAGAAGGTGCCCCAAGGAGTTGTGAAAGCTATTTTGTGTTGGTCCTCCTCAGCAATTTTAATCTTATTATAACCCGAAAATCCATCCATGAGCATTAGCATTTCATATCCTGTTGTTGAGTCAGCAATCATATCAATGTTGGGTAATGGAAAGTCATCTTTAGGGCAAGCCTTATTGATGTCTCTAAAATCTGTACAGATTCAGATACCGACAGGTTTCTTCTGGACAGGAATAATGTTCGATATCCATTCAGAATAGTCAATTGCTCAGATGAATCTTGCTGTAAGCAACCTTTCCAACTCTTCCTTGACCAACAAGGCCACTCTTGGATGCATCTTTTAGGCTTGGTGTCTACGTGCATGACTAGGTTGTGCACGACCAAAGTCGGATCTAGGCTGGGCATGTCTTGGTAAGACCATGCAAATACATCAATGAAATCTCACAACAACATAGTGAATGTCTTTTGTTCTCTAGCTGAGAGTGATGCCCCTAATTTTACTATCTTGGGATCTTCTTCAGTACCAATGTTGACATCAATGGTTTCTTCAACTAACAATTTTGATAAATCCTCCATATGCGTAGGATCGGGAGGTAGGTTGAGATCTTCATCCAAGGATGTCTCTACAAGATTTTCATCCTTGGTGTGGTCACTTTGTTTGTCCTTTGATTTTCTTATTTGTTTGTCAGCCAGTGCCTCAAAGATGTTTTCACTGTGTGACTTGGACTTTTATTTTTCCGAGGCTTTTCTTTAGAACTCTTGCCCTTTCTTTTCTTTAAATTTTGCTAACCGCAAAGTTCAACCTCCTCGCTGAAGTAGGCACAGGTGTTTAAGTCGATAAATAAACCCTCCTTGTGATCTCTAATGGGAATTGTATCCCTTATGCCCATGAACTCTGCAATAGCCTCGTCATTCTCAAATAAATCTAGTGGCACGTGACGTTGTTGGTCCAATTCAATAAGGGAAGGGTACACAAGGTCAAGGGTCAGTTCGGTGAGGGTTATGGTCAGGACAACATTGTTCATGAAAAGGTTCCTGGAGGCCAGATCCTCATATAGGCTATCATGGGAATCCGTATTGTTGTCTAGGTACTCGAAGCTATCCTCATGCTCAGAACAAGTCGCATATTGATTGTTGGGGTGTGCTCCATAAGGGCAGATCCCAATGCCATATCTTTCTATTTTGAAATGTGGAAGAGGGACTGGTTCTCTTTGTCCTTGTTCATTCCTCCCACATCCTAGGCCTTTGTAGCCCATGGAGTACATCATTCTGCTATATTTTTCATATTCCAGGGTTTCATAACAAGATGGATGAGTGTCCTTAGGGACCCAAGTAGTAGGTGGATCAAGCAATTTTTCCTCAGCTAACAAGCCTCCAGGTAGGAATGACCCAATAGTGTGTTCCTCTCTAGGTCTCGTGAAGTGGTAGTTGGGTCGACCTCTAGTCTTGGGTGACAAGGAGAGGTCGGAAACCAAGAGTGCTTGTTGTACATTATACTCCCCATAGCCATATTCCATAATTTTCATCTCCCATGAATCAAATGGAGATGTGGAAGTGGATGCCCCATGAGTGCAAGACCTAAGAGAATTTGAATCCAACCGGGATTCCATAGCCTCAGACTGAAAAGGAATGGCCATATCCATGGAGGGACATGCGTATATACCATTTCGTTTAAAGCTATTGAGAGCTCTACAATGAGCAAAGGCCACTGAGTCTCTTGGTATTGTTATCATATGTCCCTCATGTTTTAGCTTGATGCATTGATGAAATGTTGATGGCACGGCCTGCATGGCATGGATCCATGGTCGGCCTAGAAGCATATTATATGGAAGTTCCAAGTCTAGGACGTGAAACTTCATCTGATGGCAAGTGGGGCCCACCTCCATGGGAAGCGTAATGGTTCCTGGTGACTCTCTTTCCACGTTATCATATGCGGTGATAGTGATGATATGGGACTCAAAATCTACCTCCGTATGTCCCAATTGTTTGACTAATTAAAGCGTGCAGATGTTCAATCCAGATCCGCTATCCACAAGCACCCATTTGATTTTCCTGCGGGTGAAAACTACCTCAATGTATAAGGGAAGATTATGTTTAGGATTCTTGGTAGGGACCTCCCTATGGTTAAAATTGAGATGCTCACTTTGTGTAATATTTTCTACCACAGCTTGAAGGTATGTAGGATCGAATTCTAAAGGCACTCCCGACCTCTGAAGAGTTTGATACAAAATTTCTTTATGCACATTAGATATCTTGAGAAGATCTAAGATTGAGATCTTAACAGGTGTCCTCTCAAGTTGTTCTAAAAGGTTATATTTACCAGTTTGCGGGGTCAACAGAGAGGGTTCCGGAATCACGAGGTGGGCACACCTTGTTACCGCAGTGCATACCTTTCCCTTGATTCGGATGGTATTGACACAATCAGTAGGGGAGTGTATACAATCCGATGAGTGAATCGTAATGATTGTTATCTCTTTTGGTATACAAGTAATTCATGGCTTTATAGGTTTGGGATGAGTCTCCCCGATCTGGCTTTGTCTTTTGTGACTTATCATGTTTAGGGAATGGTTCCTTATAATCCCCATTTTCTCATTAGGTGTTTTTGTTTTGCCAGGGTTATCCACCTCTATCTCCCTATTATCAATGAGGTCCATAATATAGTGGCAAAGCTGTAGACATTTTTCTATTTTATGACCTTTAACGTGATGCATTTCATAGTATTCATGCTCCTTAAACCATGAAGGTTTAGGAGAGTTGTCATCAAATGGTTGCGCTATAGGATAGGTCATCATGTGGGCCACATCCAACTCTTATAGTATGATAGACAACGGTTCATGGAGGGAGGTGAATGTTCGTCACTTTGGTGGTGGTTGAGTTGGGCCCTTGGTCTATTTAAAAGGTTGACTGGTTTTGGACCGTTTGAACACATTTGGAATCAGTGATTCTGTCTCCCACCACGTTTTGTTTTTGTTAAAGATCTTCGGTTTTTTAGTGAGTTTGACACTTTGGTTGTCTTTAGATTGGGTTTTGAGGGTGCCTTTGGTAATGAGAGCCTTTTCTCTTTGAATCCCTTTCTTGATAACCTCCTCAAAGGTGCGGACACAATGCATTTGGAGGTGGAAAAGCTATATTTGGGTTGAGATTAGGGATGAAAATACTAACTAGCTGCTTCTCAGGGAAACCGCAAGGGAAGCAACTAGCTATCCCTCTCCATCGTTGGAGGAAGCTGGAGAAGGTCTCATTTGGGTGTTGTTTTGCACCACACAAGTTTGCCATGGTGATGTCACTCTCTATGTTATACAAGAAAATGACGCATGAATCTTTCCACCAACTCTGGCCAAGTGAAAATTGATCCTCATGGTAAGCACGTAAACTATTCCAATGCTTGACCTCCGAGACTCTTAGGAAAAAGTCTGATGAGGGTAATTATCACTATAAGACACCTCTTGACATCCCATGTATAAATCTTTAAACATGATCCCTTGGGTCTCCTTTTCCTTTGTATTTGTCGAACTTTGGCATATCAAATTTCTTTAGAAAGGGTTGAAGGGTCATTGTCTTGTCAAAAGGATAGGGGGCATAGTTCTTCGTATTGGTATTTCCTAATACTCCCTATATTGCTTTCTTGTATGCTCACAAGCATTGCTTTCATAGATTACACTTCTTGTGTGAGAAATTGTTCTCTAGTGGGAGAAGCGGGGACGTGTACATGATGATACCCCGTGTCTTCTTCTCCTTGGTTTTTCTTGATGGATTTTGTGGATCCTAAACTTAGGCCTTGAATTTTGAACGTTCTTGTTTGTGTCTTTTCTATACCTGGAAAGTAAGCAAAGCTAGTTGTCGACTTAGGTTACTGAGTTGTTGTTGTTGGATTGTGACTTGGTTTGTGTCTTTTTCTTCTAAAGGTTCTTCCTCTTCGTATTGTGGAGGTTCTTCCCCTGTCTCATGTTCTATCTTGTTTCTTCATGGCACTTTGATGAGGGGTATTCTATGCCCTACCACTTTATAATTTTCTATGTAAGAAGTGGAAGCATGCCCGCCTATTAAAATATCTTCCATATTGATAAGGGGTTGTTCTTCCTTAGTAGTGTCATTTGTAAGTAATATTGGTTCATTCTTGGTGGGCAATTTGGCCCCTAATTCCACGACCCATGCCAAAACTCTATCTTTTTTTCTAAGGATAAAACTCATCTAGTAGAGTGGGGTCAAAATCAAAGTCTGCGTGTGGTGATTCTAATTCATTTTCCACTATGATCGACCATCTCTTCGGTTTCCTTTTCTACAGAAAATAGTGGCCCTAGTCCAATGAAGGGATTTGACCCTTGTCTATTAGAGGTCTCCCAAGGGTGCGCTTGTTGTTCCTCATATATCTGTTTCTTCAACCCTAGACGTGTTTTGGGAGCCATGTTTTCATTATAGTTTCACTAGGGTGAGTTGTAGATAGGTGCAAAGCTTAGTGACTACCCCTAAGTGAAATGCAAAATGAAATTGCTAAGAGTATGAATATGTCAACAATGTGAGAATACCAATATGATAGAGTGATAAATCACCCGTGATACAAGTGTTTGGTATTAAAAATTGATCAAAGGAAGTACTTTCTAGACTACATTTCAAAAAGTAGTTTGCATCGTAAGATGATCAACAAGATGTTTTCACGTATGCCAAGTTCAAGGAAATGAACAAAATGTAAGTAAATACAAGAAGTCAATGCGATCCCCCAATCAAGATATACAATGAGTGATCTCAAAATCAATTAAGACCTATATCTCAAAAAGTGTCAATTACAATTCGTGAATGACACAACAATATCACCAAGATATGTTAACCCACTTTGCTAGAAAGTGAAGTATTGATATCGAGGTGTTATTGATATAACATGCACAAATGGTAACACCTAACACTCTTTGAAATCAAGGTAATAATAAAACCAAACTAAAAATCTCAAAGTATAGATAGGAATAGTTAAAATGTGTGCAACATAACCATACAATATATGTATTTATGTCGAGTTTACAAGAAACAAGACGTAAATATCGAAATTGTAATGATACGAGACAAACAAGCTAACTCCTCTATGGAAGTCTGTGGTGATGAACCATGACTAACTACAATGATGATCTTGACATGGGTATCAAGATCACAATGGCTACCAAATGACGTGAAAACACCTCTGCTCACTTTAGACGTTTAACTAACCCAGCCGCAAACATGGATGGGCATTAACGAACATAAAAGTGAGAGAAATAGTCAAATGAAAACACAAAGGTAATCACACATCTTTTGATCAACAAAGTGTCAAAAGAATATGAAGGAAATAAATCAAGAAAAAAGATGAAAAATGCTACCCTCACTTTGGCAGAGTTTCACCTCACCCTAAGGCAAGTAAAAACTAGGCGAAAGTTATACGTCACACGTTTCACAAAAAGAAGGTTCACAACTCAACACTGTTTTAAAATGGTCAAAGTGGGCTCCTAGCCAAAGCATATTCTCCTAGGTGGTTCTCTTGCCCTAGGTGTTACAAAGTTTCCACAAGCAAGTGCGATTTACCCAAAAAGTCACACTGACTAGTTTGGGAGTATCTTGGCTTTACTTTACCCCCTTCAAGAACAGTAGCCAACTAGTGCGTCTACATATACTATCAATGGGGTCGCCAAAACAAATAACTTGTAACGCTATCTCACAAAGGAGTCATTAGTCAAGTAAGTAGTGCGGAGCACTTCCCATTTCATCCACAACATTCTCTCTTGTGTGGACTACTTTGGGGTTCCTGGAACCACCCTCATTGTTGTAGCTTAAGGTGTTATGCCAAAGGGGTTATGTTCCAGTTGAGCGGAGAGGGACGTACCCTTTTCCGAAACCTGCAATACAATGTTTTGAATATGTTTTTCTTTTTATCTTGTTTAATTAGGTGTGGTTTGCTTGATCACCTTTTGGCAACTTGTATAACAACTGTATTATTAGTTTTTTATTTCATTTTGATTCCTCCTTTCTTTGACAAACATTTTTAGGTCCTGCACTCAAGCGTTAGTAGTTCTCCAAGAAAATCACATTATTTAAAACAGGATTAAGAGTTTCTTTTGATTCTCAAGATCATCTAAGGATGCAAGAGAAGAGCATACACAACAAATAATCTAACTAAAAATTTAAGAAATCTTTTCAATCAATGAACCATACAAAATTCTTGATAAATGTTCATTCCCCTAAACTAAAAGTGAAAGATGAAGTTTCTAATTTAGCAAATGTTATAAAATGAAAACAAAAGTTATTTTTGATTCTCAAGATCAACCTAAGGTGCAAGAGAAGAGAATACACAAACTTTATCCCAACTATATAGAAATGGAAAACTTCAAATCAAAGGACTATTGAAAAATACTTTGTAAAAGGTTCATTCCCTTAAACCAAAAGTGAAAGATGAAGTTTCTAATTTACCAAATGTTATAAAATGAAGACTAAAGCTGCTTTTGATTCTCAAGATCACCCTAAGGTGCAAGAGATGAGCATAAATTTTTTTTATCCCAACTATATAGAAATAGAAAACTTCAAATCAAAGGACCATTGAAAAATGCTTTGTAAAAGGTTCATTCCCTTAAGAAAAATGAATAATCAAATTTCTAAGTTTAATCCCAATGTTAAAAAGATATAGATCAAAGTTGTTTTTGACTCTCAAGATCACCAAAAGGTGCAAGAGAAGAGCATACACACGCTTTGGTATAAATTGAGAAAGCATGGAAATACAACATTCATCAAAACATTAGACATGTTAGAAAATGACCAGTTTTAAACTAATAGAAAAACCTGTAATTTCTATAAGTATAAATCCTGAATTTATGTTTTCATTACATAGTTAGCTTAAATACCTTTCCAACACAAAAAATATGGAGTCATTTTGAGTTCAAGAGAAAAAGTTATGGCCTTCGGAAAATGGGTTACACATATGCTCTTATGCTCACGGGTATGCACTTGACATGCACTCAAAAAATGTCAAAAAAAACGTCTCTTAATCTGCAAAATGGGCAAATTTTTCCAACAAAGATTCAATTTTGACAACAACCCATCACATCAATACATGAATAGAAGACTCAACACTATCAAACATTAACATACATGCTCAAAAATTTAAAATTTTCAAGAAATTGACAAAACTAGCATGTAGAATGATGAAAAAGTAAGCTCTAAAAATGAAAACATGCTGAAATCTTGAAATTTTCTCACCAAAATTAAATTTTAACTGCAACCCACTACATTAATATGTAAATAGAAGACTCGGCACTATCAAACACTAACCTACATGCTCAATAATTTAAAAGTTTCAAGAAATTGACAAAACTAGCATGTAGAATGTTGAAAAAGTAAGCTCTAAAAATGAAAACATGGAGAAATCTTGAAATTTTCCCATCAATTCTAATTTTGACAGCACTTCACCTCCTTTATACCTACAAGGAAGACTCAACACATGCAAACTCAACAAAACAAGTTAAGAAAAACAAGTTAGATCAACATGTGTAAAAGAGGGTTAGTAACAAAAAATGAAACTTAACTACAAAAACATGAAATTAAGTGCAAAGGACAATGGAGTAAGTCCCACCGGGCGTGCCAAATGTGTGCAAGTGTTGTTTTTAAACTAATTCTAATTTAAACAAATACTAACACCTAAATAGTCTTAATTAGCAAGAATTAAACAACATCATAAACACCATCATGATAAGAATTAATCAAGGGTTAGATGCTAACAATTATCAACAAAACTATGAAATCAACTATGTTAAGCACCTAAATATCCTCTATTCTCTAACAACATATAAATGAAGGAACCTAGGTAGGTACCATGGCTATCAAAAACAGTTGTCCTTAATGTTCCAAGAACCTAGGAATGGGGGCTAATCAAAGTTGGCCTACAAGACCCTTTTGACACCTCCCATATGACCCAAGCACTTTAAGAAAGAGGCTTAACTCTTCAAGATGATGAACTCTCAAGAAAACAAGGTACAAGCTCTTAGTCTCTTTGCTATATGCTTTGCATTTGCTCTCTAAGGAGTTTAGGTGTAAGTAAAAAGGTAGGTGGAGGGCTCTTTCTATAGCCCAAAGGATAAAGGATTCAACACATTCTCATGAATGTGGGATAAATGTAAAACATGATTAGGAATGGATAAGGTTGCTTTATTAAAGGTAACCTTAATTTAGAAGGGTTTAATACATGTTTAGCAAGTCATGGGAGTTGGGGGTATTTTAATTAATCAAATGTGATTAATTAATAGGTAGGAGTAAGCTTATAGAAGATAATTAGAGGAATATTAGTATGATTTAGGCTATTATAAGGGGATTAAATCAATTAAATATTGATTTATTGGTTAAATGGAAGGGAAAACTAAATAATTAATAATAATTAATTAGTCTAGGTAGAAGGGGTGATTTATTAACAGAATGTCGTAAATTAGGGTATTTGTTGGCTAGGAAACTTAATTAATTAGCTTAGTGTAATTAATTAATGATGATATGAGGGAAAATGAGTGTTTTTTACGATATTTCGTTTATTTGCGAGAAAGGGGATAATTAGCACAATTTAAGTATTTAAATTGCTTGGGCGTAATTATAGGTGTCTACACCTACTCTCGTTGAGGTAATTGGGTAACCATATTCCATCAAGCACTTCTAACTAACAAGCTCTTGTTTCAAGTATGTAAATGATAACATATAGTCCTAACTAATGTACTTTGAGTTTTCCTAGATGGCACAAAAACTTAGAATCATAAAGAAGCACCATCTGTCCTATCTCAATATTTTTTCCTTGATGTGTCTTTCATGACATGCTTTGTACCTAGATTTTTCTTGATTTTGACTCTAGTGTGCTATTTATCATCGTTCATCTAGCTTAATTAAATTTTCAATTCATTCTTTTAATGCTTTTTCATTAGCTAGACCTCCCATGCACTTAATACACAAATAAGGTAACATGAATTCCATAGGAAGGCCTACTTTTGTACCAAACACCAATTGAAATGATGTGCCCTTGTTTAACTACTTGTATGTTGTTCTATACGTCCAAACCACTACAAAAAAACTTTATCATCCCAATCCTTCCCTCCAACATCACAATTTTTTGTCAATGTTTAGATCAAAATCTTGTTAAAAGCCTTAGCAGTTCCATTTACTTGAGGATGATATGGTGGAGTCTTATGGTGTGTAATCATGAATTCATCCAATAGAATTTTGATTATCTCATTTAGAAAATGTGTGCCCCTATCACTTGTCAAACTCAACAGGCATCCATACCTTATAATAATATTTTCCCATATAAACTTGGTTATTGTAGCTCTTGTAAAATCCTTTGTAGGTTCTTCTTATACCCACCTTGTTAGATAATATATGCAAGTGTTGATATAGTGTGATCCATTCCTACGCGTGGCTAGTGAAATAGGACCCACAAAGTTTATAGCCCATTTCTCAAATAGTTCTACACTAGGAATAGGTCTTCAAGGCATTTCATCTCTTTGTCCTGGTTTTTCAATGTGCTGAAAGTGATCACAAGCCTTAAAATATGCCTTACAATCTTTATACAGGGTCTCCCACTAAATTCCAACGAGTAGAATCTTGCACTCAGTGGCGTCAGCTACATAGTTCCCACCTATAATACCACCATGAGCCTCTTCTATGATATCTATGCACTCATGTTCTAATACACGTCGGTGTAATACTTCATCTCGGCCTAACTTGTACAGGTCACCACGAATCAACATAAACAGTGTCACATGAATGGCAAGTTGTTTCTTCTCTAAGAATTTCATTCCTTCTAGTGCCACACTTGCTCATAGAAAGACAACAATGTCCTCTAATTTTGATGAAACATGTTGTAACCTGTATAATTGTGCATCGGGCATGGTATCTTCAATTACCTTCGCGTCTTCTCATGAATGTATTCTGGATAAATGGTCTGGTCCATAATTACTTTTCCCTGGTTTTACCACAACTATAAAATCGAATTCTTATAATAAGAGTACCCATCGACATATGCGCCCCTATAAAACAAGATTATTTACCAAATACTTCAATGTCATGTGGTCGGTATAAAATAAAAATGGTGTTACTAGTAAGTAATATCTAAATTTATGTAGCGTATAGATCATTGAAAAAGCTTTGTGCTCCGTAGTTGTATAATTCTACTCTGCAGGAGTCAACTTTCTACTATAAAAATAGATAGGATGATCTATAATACCTTCTCCAGGTAGAGCCAACACCATGCCAATGGCCATTCCAGAAGCATCCACATGTACATGAAATGCTTGGTCCCATGAAGGAAAGCACAAAATATGCATTGTAGTAATTTTTTCCTTTAATGTATCGAATACGTGCTTCTATGGTTCCCCCAGTAGAATGTCCCTTTTCCTTTTAGTAAATCCTCTAAGGGTGTGGAAACCTTAGCATACCCTTTAGTAAATTTTCTATAATAACTAGTGTGACCTTAGAATCCACACACCTCACTTTGAATGGTAGGCTCTTCCAAGCTGATAATGACTACAACCTTACTCAGATTAACCGATAAACCTTCCTTACAGATGATGTGCCCTAACAATATGCAAAATGGTGTAGAAAATATACATTTCTTGATGTTCAAAGAGATGCTTAACTGGCGACATATTTCAAACATTAAGTTTAAATTGTCACAAAGATACTTAACAAGTCCATAAACCATCTAGTCATCTAAATAAACTTGTAAGAAGTTGTGAATAAAATATTTGAACGCTTGAAAAACTATGCGTGAAAATAAATCATGTGTATTTTTCAGACCAAAAGGCATCACAGTATAGGAAAAATGTCCCCATTTAGTAGTAAAAGTAGTCTTTTCCTGATCCTCTTGTGCGATCCTAGCCTGATGATACCCAGAGAATCCATCTATAAAGGAATAGATCTCACGCCCTACAATGCCTTCTAATATTTCCTCGGTGAATGGCATAGGAAAGGGATCAGTCACACATGTAATATTTAGCTCCCTGTAGTCCACAAAGATCATAATATGACCATCTTTATTTATATTAGTAGGCTAACCCATTCTGATTTGTGTAGGGGCTTGATGATTCTAGACCTCAAAAATTTTCAATTTCTTCCTTGAACTTTTCATGCAAGTTGGGGTTCATTCTGTAGGGTCTCTTCCTGACCAAGCACACACCTTCCTTAAGTTTTATCTTCATTTCTCCTAATGATTCATGCACACCTTTGAGTTCATGGTATCCCGTAGGAAATAAGTCCTGATAATCTCGTAGTAACTGAATGATTTTGGCCACTTCATAGTCAGAAAAATAATCCCCAATTATGGCCTCCTTAGGTTCAACATCTAATCCAATATTCACTTCCTATATTTTTGTAGGTTCATGATAGGTGCGCGTGGTATTATCTACACTATCCAAAACTTCACGCCTACTTGTTGAATGATCTACATCCATATTTTCCACTTCCTCATCATCCACCAAGTAGATCATCTTTCCTTTTTCTTTCTCAAGTCAAGTGTGCTTAGGTAGTGTGGAATCTGTCTCTGTTTCTTCAACAACACTCGCACCTGAATCTTTTCCATCAAATAAGTCTTGAATGAGTTCCTCTACCTTGGCACTATTTCCCATAGTTAAGTGCTTTATAACCATTAATGCCTCTTCTACTGGAGGTTTAGTAGAGAAATAGTGAATCTTTTGGATCATTCCTGCAATCAAATCCTACCAATTTCCTATCTCTCTATGGATTTCCGCATATACATACCAAGCATGCTCATAGCCTTGTAAAGTGGAGTAAAATTTGTGCACCTAGAGTGAAGGTGCTAAAGCTTCCTGCCCCTCTATCCAGAGTCTCTCACACTACTGAACGTGGTGCTAAACAGGTTGATTACCATGATAAGTGTAGATTTGAGTAGATGCATTGCTCCTAGAAAATTGAGTAGAAAGAGCTATCCTGATTTCATTTCATCCTACAAGATTATCTCTGTGAACCACCCATAAGTGCATTGTTGTCCCACACAGGTTATATGCTAGCATATTCCATCTCTCCAACTAGTCTATCGGTTGTTCCTCCATGGCATGTAGAAATACCACAGGGTCTCCTTTTCCAGTGTATCATGGTATCAAGTTGTTATCTATTCTCCTGATACAATGAGGTCTACTATTCCATGCAAATGTGCTTCTTACTTCGCACTCTACCAGCTCATAAGTACCATGAGCTAGATTATCACAAGAAATACTTGTGGTAGAAATAACTTACTGTGCATCTTCCCACTGTAGAATCCCTTCCTTAGATGGATCAAGGACCTATGGGTCTTGAATGGTGGGCACATAGATCTGATTCAAGTCTTCTTCACTTAAAGGTTTAACATAAGGTGTACATTTTTTGTCTATTAATGGGATAATACCTCTTTCCTCCTTGTTTTCAAAAATTATATAACCCTTATTAAACCAAAGATCATCATTATTTACATAACACCAAGGGAACCCAAGTAGATCTAGGAAGCTATCTGCTTCTGCAAGTGCTAAGACCCTAAAATCCCCAGTGAACTTGGCTCCCTGTATAGTAATGGATGCATCTTTTAACACTCTAATATGGGTGGCCTTGGTTTGATTTTCCATAAATAGCACATTATAATATGGTTGTAATGGGGGTCTCCCCATTTGTACCCATGCATCTAAAGTTAGAGCATTGACTTTTGTGCTTGTATCAATCAATATATTACTCAAAATCCATTCATCCATAACAACACTCAAAGTGATTTCCTTGCTATAGTCTAAGCTATGGGGAGGGAGATTTTCATGCAGGATCTATCATCCAGTCTCAATACTTGAACACAGAGTGTTTCCCTTTAGCCAATTCCCTAACAATGGAATTATATTCTTCTAGAGAAACATTTTGCACACTTCCTTCAAGTAATCTATATCAGATTGGACCGTCTCTGCTTCTTTATTTTGTTCCATCTTCCCTGATTTCTCCTTAAAATATTATATTTCACCTTGAAGAATTCTGAGTACCTCCATGGTTTCCTAACACACCTCCTGATGGACATGATCTAGGTAGCATACATGTAGAACCTCCTCCTTAGTGATGGTAGACTTCTACTGCAACACTTCTTTGGCATGCGCTGCTTTAGAATGGGTAGTGATCTTTACAAGAAATACCTCATATTCTGGTTC
Organism: Taxus chinensis; assembly: GCA_019776745.2. NCBI lineage: Eukaryota > Viridiplantae > Streptophyta > Pinopsida > Cupressales > Taxaceae > Taxus > Taxus chinensis. The sequence goes on from CM034150.1 coordinate 604,648,653, forward strand.
CAACTTGGGCATCCACTTATTTTCCACAGTGTGTTGTATCCTAACCATCCCTGCACCTTTGTTTTATTGTTTATGTTTCTTACTAAGATGCTCATATAATTCTGGGCATTCCTCATAGCTATGATTCTTTCCACAAAAGGAACAAGTAATATTTTGAGGACATTCACACCTGTAGTGATTAAGAGATCTGTATGTATAGCATGTTCCATGAGGAAACTCACCTCGTCCATCACCATGGCCCCATCTTATGAATCCACCACAGTATCCTTGTCCTCTACCACAACCTCCTTCAAAATTCCCTTCATTTTGATCATAGCGTGCTTGATTGTGATCCCGATCCTGATGCTCATTCTTTCCTTTAGAGTTATCTAAGAATCATGTATGTCACACACCAATATCTATAGCATCACGGATCTTACCAATCAGTCGAAAGTCTTCTGTATTGTGAGTCGTGGACCGGAAAATTTTACAGTAGCAAGAGACATTATTCCTTATTACACATTGCAATAATGGGAAGTGGCTAGCATCATGGTTCAAATGACATATCTCATAGTCCAATAATAATGAACGCACTAATATGCGGGGACAACTATCCTTGGTGTGACCTTCTACTTCACAATTTGTACACCAAATCACATTGCATGTCTCATGTGTTGAATTTTCTGATAGTTTCTCTAACTTCTTTACCATAGCTCCAATATGTGATTCTAATAATGGGCTGACTCTAGTTTTTATGCTTCTAACTTCCTTAATGCATAAATATTCTTCAAGTGATTTGTGTAGATTAGTATATGTCTTATGTGATAACTCCCTTCTAAAAGGTGTAATCAGACCTCCAATGAACCATTGTGCATGCTGGCTTGTGTGAATATCATAAGAAAGCTTAGATAAAATCATTTTAAAATGGGCATCATACTCCCTGACACTCTCAGTAATACCTTACTTTATATCTTTGAGCGTGCTTATAATATGCTGCTCAAACTCAGGGATGTGAAACTCTTTAAGGAAATCATATCTTAATGTTACATAATATATGAAATTCATATCATGATCAAAATTTGTGTACCAGTTATGTGCGCATCCTTGTAACGTAGTGGAAAATTGACTTTCCCTGCACTCAAAATTTGTGATCCCTTTTACACACCACAATATTTCACACATGTGCACATGTTTAGTAGCATCTTCTATGCCCCTATATTATATAATATGAAGAGACATATCCATATAAATATTCTAGGGTTGGTGTGTACCTTACCCACCTAATCCAAAAACTCATGTGTTTCCTCTACCTCCAGAACCACCTATACCTCCAGATCCTCCACCTGTAGCCGGAAGAGGACTAGTGGATGTACTTCCCTGTGTCCCACAAGTATTACTCAACTGAACCCCTACTATCTGTGAAGTGTTACCACTCCCAGAAGTGAGTCCAAAATTATACGTGCTCAAATTTTGTGTGGATGATGCATGTGAAAAGGTACCCCCAAACAAAAATGAATACATTTTCCTTGCCATAAATGTACTTACTATGTGACTTACTCTTGATCTCCCACTACTTAAATTATCTTCCTAACTATTTTTCATACTAGATACTGGAAAAAAAATCACAAGGGATAGGTTAACAGGTATTATACAGATGCACACCTATGGCCCAGATCATATTTATTGGCATGCTTCCACATGAGGCCGAGGGGGGTTCCCTTTCATGCTTACCCAAATGGGAGAGGTCCTAATGCTCTGGCTCTATGCCTTCTACATGAGCTCCAAATCTTTAGTGAACCATCTCTCTCCTCAACACCATTCACTTTGTAACATCCCATTGCTTCTCTATCTACCTCTCGCGCACCTCATTATACTCAAGCCATATTTCTTCTATTTTCTTTCCTAAATCTAGGCCTACTATATTTCACCAAACCTACTCCTTCCCCCACATTTGGTGGGGTTTAGTTAGCCATCAGTTTTCTTTCCAAGTTTAGGGTCACCATTAATATTTTGATCACCAGTGGAATGCCTTGCAAGTAAGTTCCCCTGGGATATCGTAAAAAATTGAATTCCACTACCTTTGGGAAAGAATAAGTGGAAATTGAAGTACTCCAGAATATAACTGTTCAAAACAACACGAAACCAAGGATCCACAGGGTGTGCCCAAATCAAATCAGCATCATAAAGGGCCTAAAATTATTCCTGCATCTAAACAATTACATGATACCTCCAATCCCTTTTTAGTGCATAAGCAACTAGCCACTCGTACAATTCTACTAGAAAAATAGTGAAGAAGATCTCATACAAACTGTCATACAGATTCTGTTCCACCCATGCATGTGTGTTAAACTTAGATTCGATGTTGAACCTCTGTGTGTACTCTTCTTCTAGATCATGTATCCACTCCTTAACACTTGCTAGGGTCAACCGGTACATCTTCATCACTAACCATCCTGAAAAAAAATGAAAAAGAGGTCCCAGAAATGAAACCAATGATGCAGCTTAGAATTTACCAGAAATAACCCAGGCGTGTTGGCACATCACTCATCCTAGACTGAGTGCTCACCCAAAGCACACAAAGGTACCAGGCCCCTCTTTAGGGTTATTTGTGTAGGATGTTAGAATGATAAATACTTAAAGCATTCAGATCCATAAATAACATAACATTGGATAGAGTATATTCTAGATCTAGATCTAAGGGTAACATATTTAAATAATAACCATAATGAATTCAACCATGCAAGAACCATTTATACTCGTGATAAACACCTTGATTCAGCCAATATCATCCATTATATTAAACACAGTAAATACACAGATGCTTCTTACAATAAGTAATACCATAAGCTCATGCGTGCATCAGATCTGGTAGCATAACTTCACAATAAATTATATCCATTTCTCCTATACTATGTAGTTCACTACATATTTATAAGGGTGGGGACTTTCCTTTCACCATTTACATAATTCCCAAACTAGGTCGCATGTTGAAAGTAGCCATGTGCATTTACAATAATAGACACACATGCAAGTGTGTTAATAATAGATCTCTTTTGGTTAACTAGCAGTAATAATTCTATTAATAACGCGAACCCATGCAAAGTGCTTAGTATTCGCTCTTCCAATAATAGCCGCCAAAGTCTTTATCCAATTTATGTGTTTTACACACTATCTCCAAAAATAGACCGTACACATGAAAATGGCTAAGTCTCAAACCTTCCCTTATATTTTGCATACATGTCCTTCCCTATCCTTTCAAACCTTTGATTGTGCCTTACTCCTACATGTGAATCTTCTATGTGCCTTCTCCTTAGTATCATACTCTTTTTCACTCAACATTTGTGTCAACGTATCAACATTTATATACCTATGGTCTTGATTCTTAGTCTTATTCATGTTGTCTAGTCATGTTAGATCTAAGAGGACATTATAGTCAATTTTTAAGGTGATCATGAAATTTTGAAGTATTGAAGCATTTCTTTAATATTTGGTGTAACCTTGAGAAGATTTGAAACCCTCCCTAGGGTTTATATAGGGTCAAACACATGAGAACAATGTTATGAAAATTAAAATTCTTGAAAGCTCTTATATATTCTACATGGAATGTGTGTGAATGAACTTGAGCAAGTAAAATACAAGTCTAATATGTCTAATAAGTGGTGCAGTGGTATTCTACAGCTCTTATCTATGATATAGTCTGAATTGTCTACATTTTCAGAGCTCCTAATAATCTATGTCTCAAAGACAATTGTATCTTATGTGTAAGGGCTTATACAGATGAATTTATGGTTGACATTATCTATGTTTTGGTATATTCAGATGGTAGGAGTCATGAAAAAAGGTATGGCACGACTGAGACAAAAGCATAGAGGAAATTATGGTCTGTTAAGACCTAAACATCATGTTATAGGACTATAATAACTTGAAACGTTGGAGGATGTCTTGAAAATTAATTGAATGCTTATCTTGAGACTAAATATGATAACATAGGACATGCTCTAATAAGCCTACAGGAACAATGATGGGATATTGAGCTTAAGAGGAGCATTGGTGATGACTTGACTTCATGAAAAGAAGCTACAGTGCACTAGTTAGGCTTGTGTTTGGACTAGGTATGGTTGAAGTATTTCTTAATGAAGGTTGAAGGCCATTCAACGGAAAGAAATGCCATTCTACAGGTGTAAGAATATTATTATGGGTGGATGTATGAAATTATTTTATGCAAGAAACCATCCAAAGTATGATTTTTTTGGTTGAAAATGATCTTGCTACCATAATTTATATGCTCTTTCTTAGTCAATTGATTAAAGTGTTTATAAAGCATGAGAAAATGCTAGCTTATATGATACAGATATAAGAGACACAAAATTTTGTTTTAATAGGACTGATAATGCTAATAGAAATAGGGGAGTGATGGTTGACTCTAAACAAAGTAATGTAGATGTTGTTTGATCAATGTTTCTCTCTACAAGGTACTGGGTTCTAAGAGGTTTCACAATTTTGTGTAAATCAAGTCAGAAAATGATATCTCTGTTACATGTTTAGGTGAAGAAAATGTCATAGGTGTATATAGTTTTTATAAATAAGTGTGCAAGGATTCCTTTCCTTCATGCGAATATTTGGAGTTGTGTTATATCAAGAATATGAGGGAATATAGATCAATTGGTATAAGTATTGTATAACTCAGAAGAAAGACATGATAATGTACATATCAGTTATTAGTATTTTGATTTTGATGATGCATTCATTCTAGACATGAGGAGGTATTTCTTTCATCCATTTAGGAGTCAAGTATACTTAAAAAAACTTGTTTGGAATTATAGTATGTGAGGAGTGTATTTTTTTTTTCAAAAATCAGTGAGATAACCTACTTTTAGGTCTAAATAACTAAGCAAGTGCTTTAAGAAAGAAAAGAAGTGGTTGATCCCTCTCCACATTAAGTAGATAAGGTAAGAAGCCCAAAACTTGCATTTTTAGTGAGATATAGGCAATATGCTTCCAAGGGGATAATTTGTGTTGGAGCCTTGGAATATTGGCCAAGTATGAAGGTGTGTAGGCATGCAAGGTCCCAGTTATGGAATGGCACACAAGGAGAAAGTATGCAAGAGAATGATATAAGGAAGCATGTAACACACACGACATGCAAAAGGATCGGGACTTAGTCATTTTGGACATCTGGAGCAGAACACATGAAAAGCATGACCCGGTTGCATGTGGATAAGATGCTAGCCTAGCGACAGGTTGGCCTAGGATGGAGGATGCTTGTAATGGAATATTCCAAAATAACATCATGGAATAAGGTGGAGAGCTCAGGCTTGGAGAAGCATGCTCGCATGGAGGACCACATTTAGACACTTGGCACTAGATTTGAGGATGCTGGAGGATAGGTTGGCATTCCAGGAAAGCTATAAATATGAGCACCTGCAGAGACAGAAAGAGACATATACATATAATCATAGAGATAGATATCTAGAGAGTGAGCATAGCTCTGTAAAAATGCTGTGAGGACTCTGTCAGTGAATGGTTATATTCGGGAGATAATGCATTAGGTCTAGGGGTTGTAAATTTTCTTTTCAGAAGTGTAGTTACATTAAGTCCAGTGCAATGCATGACTGCGGTCTACTTCTCTATGACCATCTGTAATGGTTCCATGGATGTAATAAGGTTAATTTTTATAATATATACATGAATATCAATGGTTCTAATGCATATTTTTCTCTTATGAATTCTCTTTCCACTAAGTATGAATGCTTGTATGTTTCTTTTTGTTACAATACATGTTCTGGATTCTATTAAGCAATGGATCTGAAGTGACTGCAAGGATCTAGAGGTCATTTTGAGCCCTATGGTTCTTTTATGTCTTCCCCTCTAAAATCTCTTACACTAATCATAGATGATGTTTCCCACTAAACTCACATAAAAGAGAGACTTGGTACCCGTGTGTACCTCGGTTGAGCGCTCACCTTTCACTGGGTGATAGGTCGGTGCACATGGGGTTCCTTTCTTTTATGATAAGAGTAAAAATGACTACATCTTGGTTTTGTTGCCAGGACCTCTTTTCAAAGTTGTGGTGGGATTTAGCATACATCATGATCTATGTAATGAGTAATGATAGAGCGGTTAACATTGGAAAATGTTGAATCATGGTTCAAGAGCACGGAGGATGAATTTTCTCAGAGATTTAGCATTGGACCTGAGTTTAATGCACATAGGTGGGTAGAAGAGAATCTCTACCATGATCTGTACGAAACATTTTTCTATTGTTTCCCTATGGAACTGTATGAATGGCTCTTAGCCTATGCTTCTAGATCAAGTTGGCATTATAGATCACATGTGTGGACCCAAGAAGAGTACCAAAGGCTACAGGATGTAGATCTGATGTGGACACATGTTGTGGATCATTGGTGGAAAGGAGTATTAACTAGCTACACTCTGGAGTATGCCATTTCCACATATTCTTGTCCAGAGGTTGTTGAGTTTGAGTTTTTTAGGGAGCCCAGATGATTATTTTTATGTGTTGTCCCTCTAGCTTTGAAGATCCTAATGATTACCATGAGTTTAGAGGCTTTCCTAATGGCCCGCTAAACCACTCTGAGTATTGGGCGAGGAAGCTAGGGTGGAGGAAGATGGTAGATGTTACGACAGAAAAAGAAAGGGAGGAGAGACAAATCAAGTATGGTGAAGCATGTGAAAGGGAGATTATTAGATGATGTGAGGTTGTAGGTGTGATGGATGTATGGTGGTAGATGTTGTAGGAAGGATTTGAGGTTCATGTTGAGGACGTGGAGCCTGAGCAGTCTGTGTGACCCCATCTTAGCAAGCGTGTGAGAGAAACCCCTTTGGCTTCTGATGAGAGTTCATCACGCAGAGAAAGAAGAACCATTAGCGTGCATCTGAGCCCACCTAGTGATCAGACCCTAGCACTTGGTTTTCCAGATCATGGAGATAATATTACTAATCTAGTTGATTACATTGGAGGTGATCATTCTATGCCCAAGAGGTATAATTTCTCGTTTGGTACTTCTATGGCTACAAACACCAGCCCAGTGTTAGGAATTTTTAGGTAAGGTATAGGCACACAAGCATTTGGTCTCGCATCTGGAAGAGGCATGGGGTATACTATTGGTAGTGGGGCATTGTCATAGACCATAGGAACGTAGCTCAGTGGAACTATGGGAACCCTTAACATGACCACTTCAGGACCTAGTGGGCCTGGTGGATCTGGTGGTTCAGACGGAGTAGGAGCTGGTGGGTCTGGTGGATCTGGTGGTTCAGGACCTAGTGGGCCTGGTGGTTCGGGACCTCATGGACCTGGTGGATCAGGTGGTGGAGGAAACACAGGTGGAAACCAAGGATATGGTGGAGGAGGATTTGGACCCCAACCACCCCCACAAGTTTTCTTTGAAATGTCTCTACATTTTCCTGATTATAGAGGTATTGAGGATGCTGCAGAACATGTTCAAAAGTGTGAACTACTATGGCACATGAAGGGTGTCACAACCCCAGAATGGAAGGCTAGTTAGTTTGTAACCATGTTGCAAGGGCATGCACATAGCTGGTATAGGAAGTATGACCCTCATCAGACAGTAGTGGATTATACTGACTTAAAGAATGCATTCTTGGTAGAGTTCCACATTCGTGAGTTTGAGCAGAAGAGCATCAATGCTTTGAAGGAGATTCAACAAGGAATGGACAGAGAGTGTGTTGGGAGTATGATGCACACTTTAAGACTCTCTTATCTAAACTATCATATGATATCCATCCTTCACAACATGCACAGTGGTTTGTTGGAGGATTGATCACCCCTTTTAGAAGGGCCTTGTCTCATAAAACTTTTACACAACCGCATGAGGCATTGGTGGCTTGCCCTACGTGTTGAGGCTGTTGGTAGTGTTGATACTGGCTTTAGCCCATTCTTGGAGGCTCAGATTGCTGTTATGGCCAAGTAGTTGGAAAAATTGTCTACGAACTCAGCCCATGAAACTTGCAGTGGTTTGTGGTGCATATATTATGAGATAGAGGGGCACATTAAGGATAATTTCCCCCAGAGGATAGTACGTGTTGTGGTGGTAGAGTGTGAGATTTGTCATGGGGACCATGATGCAAGTAGATGCCCCTTGCTGCAACACACAATCAAGAAGAATGTATCTTGTTATTGCAAGATTTACACTTCTACAACCCATGATACTAAGGACTGTAGGCTCATTGATCAAATCCATGAGGCCATAGATCATGGGGTGCACCAAACCAGCATTGTAAGTAGTTCCAAGGGTGATGATCGCCGTTATGAGGAGCACGTAGATGGGTGCGCACGTGGAAGAGGTTTTTGAGGAGGATTTTGTGGTCATGGTAGCTGCGGAGGAGGAAGGAGTGAGTTCCTGCATGGAACCTATTGTTTCAATTATGGATCTACAGAACATTACAAATGTGAATGCCCAGACCTGTTGTAGTGCTTGTGGTGCGGAAAGAAGCATAAGTATGAGGAGTGCCTGGAATTGTTTGAGCATATGAATCAACAACACTCAAAAGGAAAATGGTGCACTGCAATGGTCAGTATTAAGAAATCATACATATAGTGGATGCCCTGGGTAACACGGGATGAAGGTTTGGATCCTGTCTTGGTAACAATAAGGGAAGAAGCCGCATGCTCAAGAGAGGTACCAAGACAGAAGAACCTAGTTTCAAGGGAGGAGGTCATTCATGGAAAGTGTCCAGACCCCATGCATCAAAAGGAGATATATCAGGACACCATGGATGTTATTCGAAGCTTACAAGGGGAGATCTAGTGTCTAAAGGAGTAATCCAAGGAAGGAGGGTCGAGGTGCAAAAGGATGACATGGATGAGGTCAAGGAGGTGTGTAAAATGCTAAGGCAGGAGAATATCATTCCCTTGCTAGGATCATGGTTGAGAGAGAAGGTACCATACACCGGAGGAGAGCAAGAGAGACAGGTATTACACATGAACCTTCCCCTTCACAACCTCGACTATGACAAGGAGATTACGTTGAATGCAGTTGTAGATGGATGGCTCCTCAGTAATATCCTCATTGACACAGGCACGGAGGTTAATGTTCTAACTTTGGATGCATGGCATTAGATGGGAAGACCCTCATTACAACCATCTTCAAATGTGTTTTATATGGAAAACAAGACTAAGGCAATGCCCATTGGTGTCTTAAAGGATGCAACTATTACTATCCAGGGAGCCAAGTTTACTGGGGACTTCAAAGTCTTGGAGCTCACTGAGGTGGACAATTTCCTAACACTACTTGGGTTCCCTTGGTTTTAAAAGAACAATTTGGACCTTTGGTTCAACAAAGGGTACATAAGCTTTGAGAACAAGGAGGAATGGGTCATTATACCCTTGACTGATGGGAATTTGGTACCCTATATTGAACTATTGGGGGAAGAAGTTATGGATAGGATATATGTGTGCACAATCAGAGACCCTGAGATGATACACCCTACTAATGGGGTTATCTAGTTTGAAGATGCTCAGTCAGTGAGTGATACCACCAGTCTAGCATGTGACAATTGGGTGCATGGGACTTATGAATTAATGGGATGGTAGTTGAGAGGGTCGGTGACCAAGGTAACAAAGGTGCACATGGTTAGGCACCTTGGAGGAAAATGAACTACCCAAGTATTCAGGAGGAGCCTTCCCTGAGATCTTTTTGTAGGAGGTGGAAGCTCAGTGGAAGGATGAGAAGGAATGGAGGGGGATGTTAAGTTATGTCTTGCTTGGAACAATAGCTCAGTGGTGGGCTACACATCAGGAGAGCCTTTTAGAGTGGCATGAGGTAAGAATTTCTCTCTCTATCAAATTTTCTAGGAGAAATGTACCCACCATCATCAAGGAGTACCATGGGAAGGAGCCCACCTCTTTCCACATCCAAGAGTGTGAACGGGTCTGGAGAGAAGGCACGAAAGCTTTGCCACCATCCCTCTGGGTGCACAAGTTGTATTCTACACTACAGGGTTACGTGCACACATGGTATATTCATTCAGAAGACATGCCGCCAGACAAGGAATTGGCAAGAGCTCTCGGATGACCTTATTCAAACCTTTGAGTATCAGAGTATCAAACCATTGGTTGATAAGGCCTTGTAGGGTATCAAGCACCTTACCATGGGGGATAGTGTCAGGATGGAAGATAGGCTGTTGGAATTACTAGGTGAACCAAGATTGGGGACGCGCTTTGAAGAAGTAGAGGAAATAGAAGAGCTACAACTTGAGCATGCATGTTTGGAAAAATAAAAAGGAAATATGGTGTATGTGATTGATGGAGAGGAATTGGAAATCTTATATGTTAACCATTTTGTAGGGATGCGCAAGGTAGTAGACAGTGTAGAAACCCGTGCACGCACCTACCATGAGCCCTTAAAGATGAACAAGGTTAACATCAGTTCAGGAGAAGAACCTAAGGAAGCTATTATTGGAGATTACTGGATGGAGAAAGAGGTATCTAAGATCATTGATCTGCTATGCAAATTTGAGGATTTATTCCCACGTGGGTACCATGAGCTCAAAGGTGTTCACCATTCCTTGGGGGAGATGAAGATAAAGATGAAGGACAGTGCGTGCTCAATTAGGAAAAGGCCTTACTGGATGAATCCCAATTTACGCGTGAAGGTTAAGGAGGAGATAGAAAAAATGATAGCTTCTGGGATCATTGAGGCAGTGGAGGAATCAAAGTGGATAAGTCTGATGGTAATCAACATCAAGAAGGATGGGTGGATTAGGATCTATGTGGATTATAGGGAATTGAACGCAGTTTGTGTCATTGATCCCTTTCCAACCCCCTTCACTGAAGAAATTTTGGAGGGAGTCACTGGGCATGAAATCTATTCCTTCACAGATGGGTTTTCAGGGTACCACCAAGTCCAGATTACAAAGGAGGACCAGGAGAAGACAAATTTCACCACCAAGTGGGGAATTTTTACATATACGGTCATGCCCTTTGGGTTGAAGAATGTGCCTACTATCTTTTCATGCATAGTAGTACAAGCATTCTAGACTTCATCCATAAGTTTCTTCAGGTCTATTTGGATGATTGGATAGTGTATGGTCTGGTTAAAGACCATTGTGACAATTTAAGGCTAATGTTTGAGAGGTGTAGGTAGTTGAGGATATCCCTCAACATTAAGAAATGTGTGTTTGCTACACCCTTTAGGACTTTATTGGGGCATATCATATGTAAGGAGGGATTGTTGGTAGATCTCGCTAAGGTTGCAGTTATTGTGGGGTTAAGGGAGCCTACTAGCCAAAGCACAGTGTGTGGATTCCTTGGGCATATGGGCTATTACAAGAAATTTATTAAAGGATATGCCAAGATCACCACACCTTTAGAGGAGCTTCTTAGACATAAAAGTTCCTTCCATTGGGGAGAGGCGGCAGCAAAGGGCATTTGATACATTAAAAGATAGGCTTATCATTGTGCCTATTTTACATTTTCCCTCTTGGGACAAGCCCTTTCATGTCCATGTAGATGCCTCAGGGACTGCCATTGGAGCAGTGCTTGCACAGCTAGGTGAAGGGATTGTTGATCATCCTCTATGTTTTGTAAGAAGGAAACTGACACCAGTAGAGTAGAATTATACCACAACTAAGCGCAAGGCATTGTCAATGATCTACGTGCTTTTCAAGTTTAGAAATATCTGCTAGCAACACCCTTTGTGTTTTATACTGACCACATGGCATTAAAATATTTGGTGAACAAGCCCATCCTACAAGGGCGTATATGTCATTGGGTGTTGTTGTTTTAAGAATTTGAATTCACCATTGTAGTAAAACCTAGAAAAAACAATTGTGGGCATGATCATCTATCAAGAATTGATTCAGGGGAGGACGCACAGAGTATTGAGGAAACAATGCCAGAAACACAATTGTTTTGGTTGCGGCGTGCGCCCTTGGACTTGGAAGAGATTTTAGTATTTTTGAAGGAAGGTGTGGCATCAGAAGGAATGAAGACTTTAGAGAAAAATTAGTTGGCCATACGCGTCGTGCCCTACATGTTAATCAGTAGAGACTTATACAATTTGGGACGTGATGAAGTTTTACGTAGGTGTGTATTAGAGCACGAGTGCCTAGCCATCATGGAGGAAGCACACAAAGAAAGTGTGGGTGGGCATTATGCAGGTGATGCCACTGTGCATAAGATATTAATGGCAGGTTTGTGGTGGGATACCCTATACAAGGATTGTAGAGACTATTGTAAAGCATGTGACCACTGTCAGCACATTGACAAACCAGGAAGGATAGATGAAATTCCTTTACACCCTATCCCTAGTGCTGAGCCTTTTGAAAAATTGGCAATAGACTTTGTAGGACCCATTATGCTAGGAGCACATAGGATTGGGTCACATTATTTCATCACTTGCATGGATTATCTGACAAGGTGGGCAGAGGCAGCTCGGACTAAAGATTACATAGCAGCAACAGTGGTAAGGTTCTTGTGGGAGAACATTATCATGAGGTATGGATGCCCGTTGAGTTTGACCAGTGATAGGGGTACACATTTCTTGAATGAGACCATGAGAATATTATTATCAAAGTTCATAGTAGCTCATCACAAGACTACGCCCAATCACCCGTAAGAAAATGGAACCGTGGAAGCATTCAACAAAATACTGAGTCATACCCTGACCAAAATTTTTGATGTCGGATGACAAGATTAGGATGAAAAAGTATCAGTAGTATTATGGGCTTATAGGACAACGTATAAAAGGCTGAACAAAGCCACACCTTTTCAGTTAGTGTTTGGTTTAGAAGTTGTCTTGTCAATTGAATTTATGTTGCCTTCTCTATGAATAGTGTGCGCAAGAGGGTTAGTTAATGAACAAGCGTTGGAAGAAATAATTGATGAGTTAATAAAGCTGGATGAGATGATCACTTGCCAGGTGGATCCAAACAACAGAAAAAGCAAAGAAGAAGGCTTGGCATGATCGCCACATTAGAAACAAGAAGTTTGAGTGGTGTTACTATATGATTCTAATTTTTTACGCCATCCTGAGAAGTTGAAAGTCCATTGGTTGGGTCCTTACACAATCTCGTACATCCTTGGTTCATGCGCATGCCAGTTACAAGTGTTGGATGGGATGAATTTTCCTAGACACTTCAATGGGAGTAGGCTGAAGCCCTACTATAAATAAGTCTTCTTGGTGTTTGTAAATAAGGCAAATTTTCCAGTTAGTTTAGAAGTTTCCTTTATGCATTTTCCTTTCTTGTGTTTCCTTTTCACGTTGTTGTTTTATTTTATGCACCTTGGGCACCGGTAACCTTATTGCTATTTTGGAGAATTTGTGAGTTTTCAGAGGACTGTGCATCATTTTAAGTGTGGGGTGGAGAAATGTGAAGGAGCACATGATTAGAGTGCCAAGGAAGTTGTGTTGAAAAGCCCTATGTTGAATGGCCCAGTTGAAAGAGGTGTATGAGGAGAAAGATGGAAGAAGAATGGTTGGTGCCAAGATAAAGCTACTTGTAGATCCCACGTACTAAGGTAGAGAAGTGCATTTAAGCAACATGAGGTAGGAAAGAGAAAGAATCAGGATAGAAGAAATTCCTTCGGTGTGGGTTACGTGCACGCAAGAGTCTCCTGTCATGTTGGATTGGTGTCGCACCAGAAGGTTGGAGGAGGTTTCGCACAAGGTTGGGCACGTGAGTGAAAGCACTGAAGACGGGCTTTGTTTGAAAAATCCACATTAAATGAAAAAAGTATGGTGGTAGGTGAAGTAGCATTTAATGTTCAAAAAGAGAAAAACTATAAGTAAAGGGTTGAGGCACTACCATTTTCACTTTGCGAAATAGAGAAAGGAGCAATTTTTATAAACTAGGGTTTCTAGATTCGATCATGTGAAGAAAGATCTGTGAGATTGAAGTGTGAGAAGCCAGTTTGAGTTTGAAAACTAGAAGGAAGGGGTTACACGGGTGTAAAAAGAGTTGTGAGGAGGCATTGTCTTGTGGAATTTTGATCCCAGTTAGGGTTTGACAAACTAGGGCATGGGTTCAAGAGATTTATATCATGGATTTGAGACTAGAGGTTGGAAGAAGTAGGACAGAGTAACAACGAGGGAGTGGAGTGATAAAAATACCTTGATAATGGAACTCAAGAAAGGAAAGGGCAAGGGCAAGGCCAAACAATAAGAACTCGACGTGAACATAAATGAAGAATGGTATATAGAGATGCAATACCCAGATGGGGTGATGATGGGTAAGGAGTGGGAATCCCACCTGAGAAATGTGCCTGTAAGTGATTATAACCACTGAAAAAACATGATAGAGAAGGATATGACACTAGAATTAGTGCGCCCCACAAGTAAATGAACACAAGAGGGCTTGTCGATTTACAATGATGACGTTAAGGTCAAAATGGAGAAGGCATGGTTGCTGCAACTCTATGAGTTGCCTTATTTTGGAAAACCAAAACACCTGTACCAATGGTTAATGTTGCGGGTACATGAGGATTACTTCCACTTTGTAGGGTGTAAGATGTGTGTCACTCCCCAGCTTATCTCCCAGTTCACATGCCTCATATGTGAAGGAGACAGCTTGGAGGATGACCTGAGTGACAAGGAGGAAATTCAGAAGACCATAAATAAATATGCCTGCAAGAAGGGGTCACGATACTGCAACATTTCAGACATCAAGGACCCTGTGATGAAAATGGCCATGCACCTGGTAACAAATTTGAATGGCCAAGAGAGGTGGACCCAGGTCAATAAGCCTTGGTTGCATGTTTGTAGGAAAATTGTAGAAGGCACTATATACAACTTGTCTGCTTACATTATGGAGGAAATTTTCAGTTGCATGAAGGAGGGGGACAAAATCCTCTTTAGCAATGTCCTCCTAACCATTTTATTTTCAAATATTGGAGTTCCTGATGCACCAGACATGTTTGTATGGGAGTACCCCGCCGAGGATCCTTTGCCTGCGAAGAGATTCGAGAAGTATGCTTATGACACAATGATAACACCCCACAAGGTGTGACTAGAGAAATGGTATTTGCCAAAGGAACGCATTTGGGGTAGAGTGGAGAATCCCTTAACAACTCCCACTAGCCACTGAATGGGAAAGGAATTCACTGTATCAACTTAGGTAGGCAGGTTCAAGCTGATAGATGAGTCATGGAGCCCTTGGTACAAACTTCCTTTCGCGTTCACTGCTCAATACTTCCAAGCAGGAGTGGACAGATTTAAGGAATCAAAGAAGTTGAAGCTGGAACTAGGTAGTCTGGACTTGGAGCATAGAGAGATGTGGAAGAGATTAAACTACCCTAGTAGCAAGTGCACGTACGTGGAAAGGTACGTGTCACATAAGGTCCAGATGACAAGGCTGATAACACTACCCATTGTAGGAGGATCCGCATGCGTGCGCATGTACCTCCGTATAAGGCCAAAGTTTGAAAAGGGTGTGTACCTAGAGAATGAAGTCTCCATACCTGAGGATCCCATGGAGAGGAAGAATCCCATGCCCAAGAAGAGGGGAAGAGAAGATAAAGCACCAAGTGTGTAGAACTGCTCAGACAGTGAGCATGCCAACAACAAGTGCCAAGCCAAGCACTTACATGTGGAGGAAAAATTTCCCCGGTGAAGGAGAAGACACCAGAAGTGGAGGCACATAGGCAACCACTCACCAAGGAAGAGTCACCTAAGGAAGAAGAAGAGGTCGAATCCCCCATTAAGGAGACACCTCTCAGGAAGAAGCAGAGGGTGGAAGAGGAAGCTGACTCAGAGGAGACCGACAGCTTGGAGAAGTACATGGGGAAAAGAGAAGGCGAGAGTGAAGAAGACGAGAGTCAAGGAGGAAGAGCATGAGAAAGATCAGGAGCCACATGTGTTCAGCATGTATGACTCGGGAGAGGAGAGCGGGGAAGAGAAGCAGGAGTTCATATTCACGCAGGTGCAAGAGTACACAGGATGAGGAAGTGCCACTAGGAGACATGGAGGGGAATGAGGAGGTTTCCAGGAGAAGTAGGGAGCTATAAGTTTCACAAAAGAGTAAGATCACTGAGGTGGTAGAGAGAGAAGCAAAGAGAATGCTCAA
This sequence comes from Taxus chinensis, assembly GCA_019776745.2. NCBI lineage: Eukaryota > Viridiplantae > Streptophyta > Pinopsida > Cupressales > Taxaceae > Taxus > Taxus chinensis. Next base: position 604,664,673 of record CM034150.1, read on the forward strand.
GGCCCTGGTAGACCAAGAGTTGGAGTGCAGTGCTGACATAGTACTGGAGGAAGGAGAGGAAAACACTGATAAGGAGCATGGCAACATGGGAGGAGGTCCTGCTCTAACAGTGAGTTTCCCCAAAGGCATGCGCTCGGGTAGGAGGGCCCTTGATACAGAACAAAGAAAAGTGATGGGCTACATCAATGACTCTAAGAAGGTACTACGCATGCATGGTTCTAGAGCACAGTACCCACAGAAAGGCTTTTATCCATGGGGTCATTTGAGAAGGAGGGCGCATACCCCAGAATGAAGAAGATGCTCTCTTGGGTGTTTGAGTCCCACATTGATGAGCCAGACTTTGAAGTCTTGCCAAGGAGCGATCATCATAGTACCAGAGTCTAAGGGAGCCAATCCCTTGGTGAATGCCCAAGAACTCTCAGATGAGCAAGTTTGTAACGCACTCAACAAGGTCGCGGTCGAGACAGAGGCTAGGCTCTTCACGCATAATGACATAGAATAAGAGTACTAGAGGAGAAACTAGGGAAGAAAGAAGGAGGAGATGGTGGAGAAGACCTAGAACTTGAAGTAGGAAGAACTGATTAGTGCACAGCTAAGGCGCGAGTTAAAAGAAGAAAAGATAAAGGTGCAGGAAGTATACAAGAAGATGGATTCTATCAAGGGCACCATCCTTTTAAAGCACCCAGACTTAGCGCCACCTGCACAAAAATACTCTGTCCCTTCTGGAATGTATAAAAGATCTAACGTGCATCCTCACTATGGAGAGACGTCCTTTGGCCCTGAAGTCTACAGAGGAAGTGTCTGCATGCTTAAAGGAGTAAGATAGATTGAGAGTAGTAGCGCTCATTGCGGAATAAAGATAGGTGCCCAATCTATTGACACCACATACAATACTTGCGTAGATAGGGATAAGGTATCAAGCTCCTTGGTTGCCAAACTTGAAGTAGAGCTAAAGGAATTCTAGGAGAAGAACAAAGGAAATAGGGTAGAGAGGGACAAGGTCCTTACCGAAGTGGAAAGCAAATTTGAGGTGATTAAAGCTTTAAGGAGCTTAATCAAGGCCCGGATGAAAGAACTATACCCTCAGATTACCAAGAGGATGGACATGATTGAAGACCTAGGCAAGGAGATATAGAAAATTGTTGACAACTTGGGCACCTAGGGAATTGGCTTGAGTTTGACAAGGTGATTATCCTAGTTGGAGGCCTCTATCAGAAGGCACACAACAAGGTCAACATTTGGAACAAGCTAGAGGCAGAATTACAGAGGTATTTTCCCAACTTGCTGAATTGATGCCCCCCCCATTCTTCAATCTTCCCACATTCTTTCATTCCTTTATTCTTTTACAAAATGTAAGTATACACCTTGGTTCTTTAAAGAAGCCTACATTCTTGGCTAAGTAGATTGTTTCCGCAGATGGAGAACAGACTTAGTGTGGGGTGATGTTGGACCCATGGAATATTGGCTAGCTATGAAGGCACGTAGGCACGTAAGGTCCCAATTATGGAATGGTGTGCAAAGAAAAAGCATACAAGAGAAGGGTATAAGGAAGTATGTAGCACACAGGACATGCGAAAGGATCATGACTTAGTCATTTTGGACGTCCATAGTAGAACACATGAAAAGCATGACCCGATTGTGCATGGATAAGATGCCATCTTGGTGATAGGTTGGCCCAGGATGGAGCATGCTTACGATGGAATATTTTAGAAAAACATCATGGAATAAGGTGGAGAGCTCAGGCCTGGAGAATCATGCTCGCATGGAGGACCACATTCGGACACTTGGCACCAGATTTGAGGACATTGGAGGACGGGTTAGCAATCCAAGAAAGCTATAAATACGAGCGCCTATAAAGATAGAAAGAGACAGATACATATACACATAGAGATAGATATATAGAGAGTTCGTGGAGCTCTGCAGAAATGTTGTGAGAACTTTATCAGTGAATGGTTGTATTCGGGAGATAATTCATTAGGCCTAGGGGTTGTAAATTTTCTTTTGGGAAGCGTAGTTACATTAAGTAGAATGCAATGCATGACTGTGGTCTGCTTATCTGCGACCATCTATAATGGTTCCATGGATGTAATAAGGTTACTCATTATAATATGTACATGAATATCAATGGTTCTAATGCATATTTCTCTCTTATGAATTATCTTTCCTTTCTTTCTGTTACAATACATGTTCTGGATTTTGGTAAGCAACCAATCTGAAGTGACTACAAGGATCTAGAGGCCGTTATGAGCCCTATGGTTCTTGTATGTCTTCCCCTCTGAAATCTCTTACACTAATCATAGATTTTGTTTCCCACTAAACTCACATAAAAGAGAGACTCGTTACCCATGCGTTCCTCGAGTGAGTGCTCAGCTTTCACTAGGTGTTGGGCTGGCATGCATGGGATTCCTTTCTTTGTGATAAGAATATAAATGACTAAAATTTGGAAGGTATGTTATATAGATGTGTTGATCTTAAATCTTGAAGATGATTTTCAAAAAGGCATTGAAGGAGTAATTCAAGGACAAGTGATCCTAAAGTCATTTTTAAATGTTTGAAGGTAGATTTATGGTTTTCATGTTTGATATAGACCTAGAAAGTAATTCCAAGCATGAATGAAGACCAATATGAGGTGTAAAATCACAAGGGGATCAATTTTTGAGTTGAGTACATGTCCATAACATCATTATTTTTTTCTGATGGAGTAAAAGAAGGAAGAATACAGTCCCAGAGGGAGTACTTTGGGAAAGTAAATCAATTTTGAGCTTTGTTTTCATTGTGCATTATCTTGTGTTGTCATTTATCATGTATATAATTCATTATATCCTTTTTCATAGATGGAAAAGGGGGAGAGAAGTTTCAAAAACAAGGTATTCTAGTCAAGTAGGTGCTTTTCTTATTGGTTTCCATCAATGTTTTGAAATGATGGTCGCCATCAATGACAAAGGGGGAGATTATTGGCCATTGTGTGGTTGTTTTTTCATTTATTTCAACCCCATTAATGGAAAAGGGTTTCATGTTTTTTTATGGTTCTCCATGTGATGTTATTTATTGGTAATTCATGAAGATTCAGTAATTGTGTCAGGATTGGTGAAGGTATATAGTGTCATGGTGCTTGGTTGAGTATGCAGAATCATAGTTTGAGTCATTCTGAATTGGTTTGATGATATCATGAGGTAAATAATGGTCTATGAGGTGTGTCTTAGATAAATATGGGTCTTCATAATGTTGGCATGGTGATTTCATGAGTTTTCATGGTTGTGTCAGGTCATTCCAAGCTTGTGTATAGCCCTAGAACAAGTAGGATGAGGTAGATTCATGAGATTTGGACCATATCAGTCATGGTATAGCATTGGAATAGTGTTGTGACATTTTACGTGAGGTGTGTGGTGAGTTTATTCTATGCATTCAGAGGTTAAATGCATATTTGAGTTTCTTGACAAGCAACATGTGAGAAAAAAATAGATTGACACATGAAAGTGAGATTGAGTAAAGAGATTTATAGCTATTTGTGCTAGATTGTAAGAATATACTCTTACATCAGGTTTTCATGGTGCTTCATGCCAAGTATCAAGTCAATTTTTTCAATAAATTTGAAGATATGCAAGTTTTGGATAAACCAGGTAAGTTACAATGTGATTTTAAAGTAAAGTTAGACCTTTGATGCTCTTTTTTAATGGTATTCTTTACATGGTGACCTGATATATTTTTCATAGTTTATTAGGTCATTTACAAAGCTTTCAAAAAAATAATTAAGAGGATAATCACTTTTTTATGAACGATCGTTAAGAGGATAAAGTGGTTTGAAACCCTAGTTAAACCCTAGCAAGGAGAAGTTTGCAGAAAGATGATTATATTAGCATTTTTTTAATTCATTTTTCCAAAGTTATAATTTTATGTTTTATAGGACTCTTCCATCTTTCCAGAAAGGTATGTTAGAGCATGTGGTCTTATGTGGGCCCCACCTGAATTTTCTTATTTCTAAAGAGTTCCAATTTGTGATAAAGTTTTCCAAAAGATGTAATGAATAAATTACCATTTATGATATCCCAGAATTTTTTAATAGATTTCCATGAAGGTTTCAGCTCATGGTGATACTAAAAAAGGGAAAAGTGTGCCCTATTTAGGTTGACTGATCAAAGGGCAATTTTTCGACAATTAGAAGTTGTCCTCAATAAAATGGACATAATAGAAGCTACATGTGGAGTTAGGATGTGATTCAATTTGTTTTGGAAAGATAAATCAGAGATATTTATATTTATATAAGTTTTTCTTAGTTTTGGTATGGTTTCTAGTTCACATTGTGGACAAGAATATATTTGGCTTTCCAGGTCTGAAATTTTTCTGAAAGATTGAGTTGGTTTGATCATGAGATGGATTGGGTGACACTTTCTATCACCTATAATATTAATAAGGATGAATTTTTCATCAAATGAATCCATTTTTAAGTCTTGAAAGTGTTAGGAAAGGTATTAACTAGTTGCATTTTGAAAACTACTTTTTGGGCAGCTCTTTTTGGTGAAGGAAAAAGTTGATTTAGTTTTAACCAGTGGATTTTTTGTGAGCTCTAATTAATTTATTAATGTTATATAGGCTATTTAATTTCCATAAAATTTTCACATGCCATATTTTAGGTGTTATTTGATGATATTGAAGCCAAAATGTGAAGATAGGGTGCTGGAAATGGGTGTTTTGTGAAGGCAATCAAGCACTTTGCCCATTAAACAAAATTATTTGATTGGTTCATGATAATTGTGACAATGGATGTTTTTTAAATTTTATTTTAAATATGTGTGGTGAATTTTATATCTTGAATAAATATATTTTTTGCATGAGTGGATTTTTTTATTCCAATGCAAGGGTTTTGATGATTTTTGGTGCATAAAAAGTGGTTTTTGGCTAGGCCAGCCTATTTGGGTCATATGTGACCATTGTAATGTAAATGATTGAATTTAATAAGGGTGTATGGGTTGAATTTATCATGAGGTACCGACATCCTTTGGGTTGGAGAGAATATTTACATATAAAATTGAAGTTTAAGCTCATTTGGTGAGCTAGTCTTGTAAGGGGGAGAAGTGTGACTTAGAGGAGAGTATTTTGCACATATGAAGGCATGATTTGGAGGTAGATCATATGTGTTTCATGTTGAGGATATTTTTATATCATGTGTGCAAGATATTAGAAGTAATACAAGTTTATAAATAAGAATAAAGAGCAAAGTTTAAAGACCTAGGGTATGAGCTAGGGCATGTGAGCTAAATATGTGATCTCCATCAGTTCTGGTAGCAGAAAATTTAGATATCAAACATCATTAGGTGGCTCAGTTCCTTCTTGGTCATCCTATCATGTTTTATCCTCCTTTTGGATTTGGTGCTCCTTGTAGGGTTGGTGCTCTACTAAACTAGGGGTTGGTGCTCCTTGTGAAGTTGGTGATTCACTAAATATATTTTATTTGTGTAATATAAGAAAAGTTTCATTGGATTTTCTTTCCCATGATTGTTTCCCACTTACATATGGTTTTCTTTTCTTGATTATTTCGTTTCTTTATCTTGTGATTAATGTTACATATCTTAATAAGCACACGTGGTTAAGAATGTTGTATGGACAATATAATTGATGAATTTATGGTATGGTATATGAAATAAAAATTATTGAAGGATTGATTCACCCCCATCACTCACAGTACCTTTTTCTTCCCCCAATTGGTATCAGAGAAGGTCCTTATAAAGTAATTATAGCAACTTGGAGGAGATCCTTTGAAGCACAAGTAATGGGTAAGTATTAAAATCTTGTAGAAGTATTAAGGATGAAGAATTAAGTACATGAATCAACAATTTATGCCTACTAAAATCAGATCAAGGACATTGAAGATAAACATAGTCAAGCAATTCTAGCTTTGGAATCTCAAGTTGAAAGTTTGATCAAATCCCTAAAGGAGAAAGAAGAACCTTGTTTAAAGTATGAAGAAAAATTGAAATCCCTTGAATGATATTTACAGGATGCTTCTAATATGTTTAAAATGTATGAGAATATTTAGAAGAGCTCCAAAGCTCTTGATGATTGTTTAAAAGGGAAAAGGGACACAAATGACAAAACATGACTAGGGTTTCAAAGAAAGCATGATGAGGAAGCTATTCCAAGTTCCAAATCAGATGTGAAGGTGATTAAGAGGATTGATTTAAAAAGATATAACTCAATTAGACAACCTAATGATATGAGGTATTGTTCATCATTTCATGGATATTTCTTTGTTCGTCATGATTTTGGTCATAGAACTAGATATTGCAAAAGTAGGTCTCATAGGAATGGTGAATCTCTCTTTAAATGTGAATGTTTTTCATTTAGTGAGTATGGTCATAGGGCCAAAGATTGTGGATGGAATATTAATGTGTTTGAGCCAAGAAGAAAGAAAAGCGTTGTTTATTTCAATTATCACCAATAAGTTCATATACAAAATTTTGTCCAAACAAGAAGAGGTTTATTGTAAGATCTAGTCCAAATAACGAAAAAGAGGTTACTCAAGTCAATGAAGTCGAGAAGACAGATTCTCAGCCTACCATATAGTGTATGAAGCATCTCAAGGTAGATTCCAGTGTTATTAAGTTGGTAACAAGGTTCTCAAGCCTAAATCAAGTCAAGAGAGTATGTTTACACTTATTGAAGAAGATAATATGTGTTTAAATACCTTTTAAGCTCCTGTGTAAGATGATTTGAACAAACTAGGTCTCTAGGATACCTCTAGAGTGATAAGGTATGTGAAGTAACATATCCATGATTATTTAAGTCTTTGTTCTAGTAGGTGTCCTATTTTGTGTGTGTCCTTTGTGGTTACTTGACAATGACTTCATTCTCACTAGTCTAAGAGTGTGTATGGTTTGTATCTATGATGTAGCTCTGAGTTCAAATATTGTAAAAATATGTTATGTGTCAAGTGTCATCATTGTCTGACCAAATAATTGTATGGGTCTCTAGAAGTTCTAGGCTCATGTATACCATTGTAAGGTATGTTTTCATCGTGATTAAGATGTCTTGAGGTTGTTCCAATCTTGTCAAGATTACAAAAATGTCAAGTCTCTATCACTGTCATAATAATTTAATGTTTGGATAATTGTATCATGGTGGTAAGGGTACTAGTATAAAAAGAAGTATAAAAAGAAGGTTATTATGAAAATATAATTTTTATTGGTGAGTCACGTTGTAAGTTCCCTCAAAATTATATTTTATCATGAAATTACAACACCCCCAAATGGTGTGAATGTGGATGGGGCATTCAGTGTAATTTGTGTAACATTGGGTTTCCTCTCAAGCTATGGGACTTGCGGGCTTGAGATAACCCTCCAGAGAAGGTTGGTTCCTACTCCTATGCCACCTACCACAAGCTACTCCTAATGCAGGAAAAACTATCTATCTAATCCTAATCTAACCTTCCAAGGGACTAGGGAGAGAGAGTGCATGAAAATTAAACCTACACTAAGAGTAGTGATTCACCAGAAAAGGATAGTATTATCCAAAAATACAATGTTAGGATATTAATGTTTACATTATACTTGTGTATTCAACAAATATAAATGTTAATAATAATATATTGGTTGGAGTTGTTTTAACAACTCGTATGATTTGAGTTGTGTATTGTTACGTGAGTAACAATCACAACTAAATAGGATTAGTATTAGAGAAACTTCCTAGTTTATAGGAGTTGCATATTCTTATATATTTGTAATCTATTCGTATGAAGAAATATATTTTGTATGTGTGAAATTAATTAAAGTCTCTGAGTCATGTGAAGTTCTTCCCTGTGTAAGTCTGGTTCTTATTTTATATTTGGTATCAGAGCAGGTGGATATCTTATGATGGAAGACTGATGGATGTAACTTGATTTTTATGTTACTTGTTTGATCCATTAGCATAGGATAGTTTCAAAATATTCCCGGAGAGAGACGTCTGTTATCTGTTATATACTGTATTTATGCTTTGAATTCTAATATATTAATCTTTTTTATGTTTCATATTGAATGATCACTACAGTATTTACATTCATGTTTCTATCATGATAAACTAATATCCTCATCATCTTGTGCATAATTGCATGTGTTTAACTTCAAGGCATCCTGGTGGTGGTAACAAGAAAAGTGCAACATGAATTGCAGTCTAGTTTCTTTATTGAGGTATTAATGTTACTTGAATTGTAACAAATAATTATACACCTTGCCCATTCTCCTTCTACAGTCTTGAGCATATCTACACATTCAAACATATCAGCTCGCACCCGCATTGATAATGTCATGGATGTGATTTGGTTACATGTCTCTATCAGATCGTGTGACAAGCTCCTGGTGACATATCATCTTGTAGTGGAATTCTTGTAGAAGATATCTCATCAGCTACGGGCTTCTAAGAGGACTATGGATTTCACTCTAACTTCTGCAGATTGATATGCATAAGAATTCATGTGGCAATAAAGCATTTACACACATGGATTTAACAGATATCTACACATGTTTTTCTTCTGTGTCGACATCCATTACCAGTCAGCTCTCCTATCTACATTGGAAAACAAGAAATATACAATATCCAATCCACAAATCAGAGGAGAGATAATATTGGATTGAAGATCTATGTAGAAGAAAGGTAGATATTCATCTAACAGTCGTTGTTTCCATCATCCACATGTAAATTGATCAGGTCAAGTAGGTGGTTTTATTTGTCATTATTAAATTGTTTTTAGATGAAATCAGTTTAGGTTTAGTCAAATGGTTTTTTTTTAAAAAAATTAAAAAATTTCGTGTGTCAATTTCCATAGATATTTGTGTCTTAGGTTTACAATTATAACATTGTTATAAAAAGTAATCTTTAATTACTTTTTAATTGTTATTTTTAATCAATTATTTCATATTTCCATCTTGAATGATCAAAAGGATTCATTGTGTCCTAGTCGTTCATGTATATTAGAGTTAATAGATTTGTAGTTTTCCATTAAAAATCAAATTTATAGTCATTATTATCTATTTATTTGTAAAAATGTGCATTTTTTAGTTTCAGCTGACACCTTTTTTTAAATATGAAGAGTCATAATGGACAAGTTGAGTCAAATTGAAAAATTTGAAGGTAAATATTTTCATACCTGGCAAGTATGAAATTAATTATTCCTAATTAACAAATACTTGTGGGATATTGTTGATGGAAAAGAGAAGAAATTGACACATGCAAATGAAGCAACAAAATGGACAAGCAGATATCGAAAGGCTACAATGATTATTAGATTGGGTCTATCAAATTCTTATTTGCATCAAATAGACTTTAAAAAGTCCTCTCACACAATTTCAGAGACATTCAAAAAATTGTTTGGATCATAATCTGGAAGTGCAACAATATCTTTAAAACAAAGATTGTTCAGCCTTAAGATGGAAGAAGGTGAAAACATGGTGGAACATATTAGTAAGTTTCGTTATATTTTCAATCAACTAGTGGGAATAAGTGTAGATGTGCCTAATTACGATGCTAAAGCCGTATTACTCAATAACATGCCTCCATGTTATTCTAACATTGTCTTTCCATTAAGTAAAATAAATCCAAGTTTAGAAGAACTTATTTCTTCTTTTCTAGATGAAGAAAAGAGAATCATGTTTGCAGAACCAGAGGAAAAATCCATGTATGGTAAGAAATAAGATTAAACATATCTAAATATTCTTTCAAACCTAGATCATCTTCTAAATATTTAAAGAAGCGGCTCACCTATTATTATTGCAGACAATCTGGTCACTTGTCCTCAAATTTCAAGAAAAGAGCACAACACTTACTTGATGGGAAACTGCAAGATAATGCAATGGTTGCTGATGAAGAAGGAGAAAATGAAGAAGAAGGAAATATTGCTTATACAAAAAATCAAAGTGATGAGTATTTTCTCTATTAGATAGTTTTTATGGGAGGATGGAGACACTAAAGGCTGGAGGAAAACCAGAAAACTCTCATCAGTCACCAACAACAGGGCCACACAAAGATGTGGTTGCATATATATAGTTTGAGTATATGATTTTCAATGTGAGTTTGCTTTCAATTGTGAGATTCTTTTTTTATAGTTTGTAGTGTTCAATAAGTGGAAATGTCACATTGATGGGGGAACATGGTCAACATGATCCAATGTTCCATTTCCAATTTTTCCGTTGTGTATTTGATTATTCCTATTTCCCCTATGAAAAAACATAGTAAAGAATAGATAACATAGTGAAAAGCATCATCATGAGTCTTGATGAGGTAGAACAGTCAGATGTGTTCCTATCCATACCTAGGTTTGTGGTTAGCCTCCTAAAAACCATTAAAGGCTCTTTAGATGTGTTCTTACTTGAGTTCCCACAATGCTAGGTTAGATGTGTTCCCTGGAGTGATTGGTTGATAAGCAGATGATTTGTGAGTGTGTTCCCATTGTCTTCGGTTAGATGTGTTCCTGAAAATGCATGGTTGATAATAAGTTGATTTTTTCCTTCTTCTACCTTCAGTTTGAGTGTGTGTTAAGATCATGAGTGCGCGGAGGTAGAAGGTTGCAGAGGAAGTGTGAAAATTATTTACTACCATGTAAACATTAAGGGGGGGAATGTTAGGATATTAATGTTTACATTATACTTATGTATTCAATAAATGTAAATGTTAGTAGTTATATCATTGTTATATAAACAATAATATATTGGTTATATTTGTTTTAACAACTCGTATGATTTGAGTTGTGTATTTTATGTCAGTAATAATCAAAACTAAATAGGATTATTGTTAGAGAAACTTCCTAGTTTATAGGTGTTCCATATACTTCTATATATATAATCTAGTCATATGAAGAAATATATTTTGTATGTGTGAAATTAATTAAAGTCTCTGATTCATGTGAAGTTCTTCCTTGTGCAAGTCTATTTCTAGGTTTATATCCAACTTCCTGAAATGGGGAGAGGTGAGTAATGGAGAGGGTGGACAAGATGCACCATAAGAAAAATATGAGATTCACATAGAACAACACTTCAAACCCATTAAGTACAACTCCCAAAACCTATAATATACATCATAACATGCACAATATACCCTACAATGGAGAGAGGCAAGTAGAAACAACAAAACATGCAAAGGATGGAAAAAATGCATTACAAAACACATTATATTACTCCAATAAGTATGCACAGTAAAACATCAGTGGGAAAGAGGCAATAAAATGCCATTACAAATTTGGAAAGGAGGTTTAAGCTCCACATTCAACCATAGAAAAGAAGAAAGAGAGAGTAGGGAAGGAGAAAAAATGACTAACTCCCTTTATAAATGAGCCCAAGATTAAAATTTATAGAATGAGAATAGAGAGAAAAGGTAATCCTAAAATATGATTTCCAGCTACTTTCAAGTTGCAATAAATGATGTGAAATGATGGAAATTGATTTGAAAAATCTCCCCATGTTGTCCCATCATCGGCAACAAAGAAAGAATAATGGCCATGCCCATTAATTGCATTTCCAACCACTTCAACAACCAAACTAAACTGGGCTAGTTTTCTATGTATTACACCCTCAAATCTTAATTTACTTTGGAATTTTATAGATTTATTTACATTAGAGTTGGAGCCACAATTCTAACGAGTATTCATTTGCACAATTTCATTGAGAATTTCTCGAGATATGAGGTTTCTAAGTGACTGTAATTGTTTTATGGTTTGCCATATATTTCTTCAACTCGATGGGAGTGGAAATTAATTCTTTGCTTGTTGGAAATGACTTTTGAATTATTTTCTCTTCTTTCCCTATGTTTTCTACATGATTTGAAATTCTCTTGGCATGTTAAAATTTGGTGGGGCCCCTTAGGTTTCCACTATTTTTTACTTTGCATGTTTGGTGTTCATAGTATTATATTGGGCCAGCTTAGCATTTAGCTCACCAAGCTGGCAATTTCCACGAGCTTTCTACTTTACCTACACCACAAAACCACCCTTTGTGTTTACATTATCCATTTTGCTTGATGGAGGGGTTTATCTTTACTTTGTATTATAACTGCCGGCTCAGCCTACTCGGCCAAGATGACTCTTTTGCTTTACCTCTAAGCTCTTACTTTGATTCATGCCATCTACCTCATGCCTTGGGCACAGAGCTCCTTGAATTCATATCTGACTCACCCTTTACATCGTGTTGACAACTAACATACCGCCACATCCTTCACAATGTTGAAACCCCCTTTGCATCAGGCCGCAAGCTCACTCCTTTCCAGCTCAATGGCCACCTACCCTGCTTCCATGAGGATTCCCCATGAATACTTGAGGGTCTCCTCTACTCTTAACCTTTTTAATTCATCCCAAGGGGCCACATGGAGACCTCGCCAGGACTCCACCTTCAGTTAACTACGTCGCGATGGATTCCCCTAGCTCGGAATTGGCTTGGTGAGCCATTCCTTCTCTCCTTTCATGATTTCAGCTAAGTCTCATTGCCAAAACCATTCAACCTACTTTTTTAACCCTTCAAAAAGACTCATCCTAGTCAAAAGATGGATTTTTTCTGAGACAAGACAATCACCATTGGCTTAATGGAAGTTCTTCCATGTAAGCCAGTTTGAAGATATGGTTTAGCCCTATTATTGCATCCTTTATAACTGACACCCCAACTCGATGCATCCTATCAATGAGCTCATGGTCTTGGCACTATGTCAATGTGTGGAAATTATTCCAATTTCTTTCCTGGTGCAATATAACCTTAGCCTACTTCAACTTTCAACATGACTCGCTCTTATGGCTCTTGGCTCGATCCCCACACCTCAAATATGCTCATTGGCCTAGTATGCGGTTTAGTTCCATGTGGAATGCCTAGGGGGTTATGCTATGACCTTGATTGGCTCATTTCTTATTGCAACACTTAATATTCTCCCTAAATGGCTCACTCATGAGCTCGAAATCCTAAAAGATGCACCACCTTGTTTCTACATTGCATGGTTTGGCCCTTTTGTGCACAACTTGATGGACTCAGAAAGGGCTCACTCTTGGATTATAGAGCTCAATCCTCTTTAAAACAGCTTGGCCTTCATGCATGGATCAGTCTGATATACTTTGTAACTCAGTATATAACCCTTTACACTGCTCTATGCATGGAGATGTGTAACCAACTTAGCCTACATGAGTGATCTGGACAGATCTAGTCATAACTTGATCTTTCAGTGAAGTAGCTCAATTTGTTTTCCAAAGTACGTCAACCACCAATTATTGACATTTACCTCTACAAGAAACCAAGATGTAATTTTTTAAAGAATTCTTCTAACCTTTGTTGAATCTTGTCAATCTTTTGGACCCCCCCAGGTGCATCAGGAACTAAGTAGAGTTATTGGAGGAGAATATTTCCATTTCTGCCAAATATCCCCCTTTGTTAGTGATCCCACTGCTAGCTTGTCAGTTGTCTAATCTCACCAATGTAGTGATAATTGGATAACAATTTGGAAACTCACAAGGCCATTTACCTGCTAAATGGGGTTATCACTAGTTTCTTATAGTTATCCATTGGACATGGAGTACCACGTGATCAACATGAACTAGTTAAAACTTTGAAAATATTGACCTCATAATGCCTTGAAACATCATTGTTCGAGGGTTGTTGGCTACTCTTTAATTCTTGTGTGGCATGGGGCTTGTTGCAGCTATTCTTAGATAAAATCATCAAGATCTCCTTGTTAACTAATTTTAGTTTCTATGCATTTGTTTGTATTTGAATTTTGTAACTGTTACATGTAACTATGAGCTTCTTACTACAAAAACTTGAGTCATGATGCATTGTATTGTCTGGAGCAATACAAACAAAACTATATACAAAAGAAAAAATCATACATGCCTCAAGTAAGACATGCAGAGTGTGCACAAGCACTTATTCTGCTGAAAAGAAACCTACTCCTACCCTACGCTAACCAGAGAGATGGGAAATTTCAAACAAAACCTACCATGGGAAATGCAAAGCAGCTTCCCTTTCTCATAATTGGCAACCATGAAAGTGATTTGACAATAAGTACAACTGATATTAAGAGTTAAATATTGTTCACAAATTTATTCTTCACTCTCCCATTTAGTAAGGTATCAACAAGAAACAATACATATACCTCCTCTAGTTGTTTCTCAATTGGTTCCAAGAGATATTGTCGTTGATCCTTGGCACATTGATGTTCTTCCTCATGATTAGATGCAAGCATGACTATATGTGTCTTCTCCTTTGACTCCAATGAAGCCAAGTACCTAATGGGGTAAGGTATGGTCTGTTGAATTTTCCCATCACTCTGAATTCCATCTTCAAAAAGTAAATCTTCTTGCGAGCCTTCCTAGAAAAGGTGACTGTCTACAATTAGACTCTTCTTCTTTCACATCTACAGACAACTGATGTGGCACCGTTGTGGATGGTATGAGAGAGATAGAAGCTTTGGTTTATTTTCCTTCCTCTTCCTCTGGCATGACACTTGGAAGACTTAACTCTTCCAACTTTGATTCAAGAGGCATGTTGCAAACTATAGGTTGCTCTTGCACATTCTCGTTTGTGGCAGTAGGCTCTTGTGATTGAAGGATGAATGATGGGATATAAAATTACATAACTTCTACAGGATCTTCCTCATCAAAACATTCTTCCAAATATGATAAACATTCAAGCTCTTCATTTTCCTTCTATAACAAGGTCTCTCCCTATTTCATGGTGACCTTTAAATCTTCATATTTTTCACCATGTGAAGCTTCATCCTCAAACATGAAGCTAGTGAGTTCAAAATCTTCCAAAAAATTAGTTTTTTGGAGGGATGAAGTAGGAGAGGGATCTATAATTTCTTATGTAACTTGTTCATGATTTAGTGCCTCTGAATCTATCTTGTTCACCTCCATGCACTCCTCTTCAACTAGACTTGGAGATGGTTGTTCTTCCTTTTCCTCGGACTGATTTTATAGGTTGAATTGGATCGAAAAACCTCTTTAAACAAAGTGGCATTATGGATACTGGATTTAGAGCATACATATTTTTTGTCTTCTTCTTGTTCCACTACTGCAACAAAATCAGGTTCAACCACCAATGGTTCTTCAACTCTTATCTCCTCTATAGGCTTTACCATCAAAATAATTGTTTCAATCGCAAACCTAAGATCCCATATTTTTAAATTCTTTGTAATTCCTTCTTGACTAGACTCTTCTTCTTATTTCCCTTGGCCAATTTCTTAATTGTCTTCTTCCTAAGATGAACTTGAGACAGCAAGCAGAGGGTTGGGTTGTTGACCAGATAATATATTTCTCTAAGGTGAAGGTAAATAAAGGATGTGCACGTTGGAGCAAGGCACATTTGAGGGCATGGAAGAATAGTAGAATGAATGTGTGTCATAACACTTTGAATTTAGGAATTATCCTTTTTGTGGATAAGGGATATTTTTGGAGATAGTGTGTGGAGCACACAAAGACATAAAGACTTGTGGTCCATGCAATGATATTTTTAGAATAAGCGATAGTTGAGTTGCCATGTATAGTTTAGGATTATAATAGGATTTGGAGCTCACGCAGAGGACATAGAGCCAGAACATCTGGAACTCCCTCATTTGGGAAAGGATAATAGGGAACCCTCATCAGCCTATTATGAGAGTGCGCCAGTAGAGACAACTTGGGCTGCGGGCATGTATTTGAATATACCTGGAAACCTAGCCCTTGCGCTTGGTTTTCTAGTTTCTAGTATAACCAATAGTTAGTAGACTAGTTTGGGTAGTAGATTAGACAGAGGTAGAGTTGAATTATCAACAAGTTTATGGCTAAATCATATATCAAGTGCATTTATTGCCAAATAGACATCTTCTCTATTATTTGGAGGGCCAGTTAGAGGAACCTTTTTAGGCATGTCATCAGCACAGAACATAGGCATGCAGATCTTTGAACTCACATCAGGGAGTAGTACAACTTCAAAGACTAAAGGAGTTCACTTTAGCACCATTTTTGGGATACAGGAAGTGCATCCTTTGGTTCAATTCTTGCCATAGGTGGAGGATCAAGAGGAATATGTGGCTCAGGATCTGGCAGATCTGGTGGATCTAAGGGCGGAGATAACACAAGAGGTTCTGGATTTGGTGGGCATGGTCCTTACCAGCCCCAAAATATTTACATGGAGATGTCAATTCATCTCCCAAACTATAAGTGAATATAAGATGTTGTTGAGCATGTGCATATGTGTAAGATATTGTGGTGTGTGAAAGAAATTACATCTTCAAAGTGCAAGGCCACTCAGTTTGTAACTATGTTGGAGGGACTACATGCACAGTTGGTGTATAGAAAGTTTGAGCCTAATGAGATTTGTGTGGATTATACAACATTATGGGATGCTTTCATTAAGGAATTTTATATACCTGAGTTCGAGTAGAAAAGTATAGCCACACTCAAGGACATCAAGTAGGGCACTACTGAGAGTTTCCAGGAATATGATGCTCATTTCAAAACACTCTTGTCTAAACTATCATATGATATCCATGCAAGTTAGCATGCACAGTGGTTCGTCGAAGGCTTTGATTATAAATTTTAGGAGGGCACTCTCACATAATACTTATACAAACCCACACGAGGCACTTGAAGCAGCTCTACGTGCTAAGAAAGGTAGGAGTATAGACACTAGAGTGATTCCATTCCTGGAAGCTCATATTATAGTAATGGAAAAGCAGTTAGAGAATCTATCAACCAATATAGCACATAAGACACACAGTGGAATTTGCTGCACAGATTTTGAAGTAGAGGGGTATACTAAGGATATTTTTCCTCACAGATTAGTGTAATCCTTGTTACCAAAATGTGATATATGTCATTTGGACCATGATGTAATGCGATGTCCCTTATTGCAATGTATGGTAAGAAAGAACGTGTCTTGCTACTATAAAATTTTCTGGTCCATGACTCACAATACTGAATATTACATGTAGATTTAATAGATCCATGATGTCATTGATATTGGTGTACAACAAATAGGGAATTCAAATAACTCTAAGGATAAAGGTGAGTGACATAATAATGATCACACTCAAGGGAACTATGATATAAATGAAGGGAACTTTAAGGGAGGTAGTGGTAGAGGTCAAGGATATTGTGGTGGATTCAGAGGCCGAGGCCGCAACGGTGGATAAAGTGAGTTCCCTCGTGGAACATGTTATACATTTGGATCCCCTGAACGTTACAGGTATAAATGTCCTCAAAACATTTCTTGTTCTTTTTGTGGAAATAATCATAACTATAATAAGTTCCCAAACTTATATGAATACCTGAGAAAGAAGAACAGATAGGAGAACAAGGGCGCAAGGATGGTTAGGATATAGCGCGTTGTGAAAAACCAGTGGATGAAGAAGTTGGCATTGGATCCTAAGGTAGTACCTGTGAAGATTACTATATGTGCTAAGGCTATACGCACCAGAGAAATGTTGTAACATAATCTTTCCATCACTAAGGAGGAGGTTTTACATGTAAAATAACTAGACCCTACACATCAGAAGGAGGTTTATTAGAAAACCATAAAGGTACTCAGAAATCTATAGGATGAAATATAGTGTTTAAAGGAACAATTGCAGAAGTTGGAACAGAAGAAGGCATCTAAGACTTTCCAGTCATATATTGATGAACTAAAGGAATTATGCAAGATGTTGCATTAGGAGAACATTATTCCATTACTAGGGAGTTGGTTGAAAGGAAACACTCCATGTGTTGGTATTGAGACTGGACGATAGATTTTGCATGTTAATCTCCCTCCCCATAGCTTGGATTATGACAAGGATATCACTTTGAATTTGTTGTAGATGGATGTCTTTTGAGAAATATTTTGATTGACATAGGTGCAGAAGTGAATGTGCTTACCTTAGATGGATGGGTTCAGAAGGGTAGACCTCCATTGCATTCATCTTCTAATGTATTGTATATGTAAAATCAAACTAAGGCCATTCCTATTAGAGTATTTAAGGATGCATCTACTATTATTTAGGGGGCCAAGTTCACTAGGGACTTAGAGGTATTAGCACTTATAGAAGCATACAACTTCCCAACTCTACTTGGGTGCCCTTGGTGCTATGCAAATAATGTTGACCTATGGTTCAATAAGGGATATATTAATTTCAATAATAAGGAATAATGGATTATTATCCCTTTAACAGATGGAAAATCTACACCTTATGTTAATCCCTTAAGTGAAGAATACATGAATAGAATTTATGTGCTCATCATTCGAGATCTGGAAGTGCTTAAGCCATCTAAGGAAGGAATCCTCCAGTGGGATGATGCATAGTCCATCAGTGATACTACAAGTATTTCCTGGGACAAATGGGCACATGGCACTTACGAGATGGTTGTGCGTGAAGTAAGAAGTGTAGTTTTTTATGTAAGTAGGCCGAACTATTTTAGGAGATTAGGCAATAACCCTGTACCCCGGTACACTAGTGAAGGAAACCTTGAGGTATTCCTATGAGCCATGGAAGTATAGTGGAGGATCAAGTGGAAAGAAGGAATATGTTAGTGTATACCCTACGCAGGACATCAATGCATTTGTGGATGATTTATAGGGATAATCTCATAGAATGGAGAGAAGTGAGAATCACTCTATTATCCTGGTTTTTTAAGAGTGATACACCTACTCAAATCTTTGAATATAATTTTAATAATTTTTCTTAGCACCATGTTAATCAATGTGAGAGACTCTGGAAAAAGGGGCAGGAAGCTTTACCACCTTCGTTTTGGGTGCACAAACTTTATTTCACCTTGTGAGGTTGTGCTCATGCTTGATATGTTTATGCGAAGCTACATAGGGAAACTGGAAATTAGCAAGACTTGACTACATGGATGATCTAGACTTTTGAGTACTTCTCCACTAAACCTCTGGTGAAATAGGCATTATAGGTTATGAAGTGATTGACCATGGAAGATAGTGCAAAATTTAAAGAAATCATTTAGGATTTATTTGGTGATTCAGATCTAAAAGTGTAGTTTGATGAAGTAGATGAGACATATGTAGAATCACTTACACACGCTTGTCTAGAGAAGGAGAAAGGAAAGATGTTCTATATGGTAGATGATGAAAAATTGGAATAGTTGAACATAGATCATTCAAATGGTACACACGAGGTCTTAGATAGTGCATATGAGAAGGAATGTGCCTAACATGAACCTATGAAGACAAAGAAAGTGAACATTAGCACGGATGTTGAACCCAAGGAGAGTATAATTGGATATTATTGGTCTAACTCTAAAGTGGCTAAGATAATTGAGCTACTACGTGATTTCCAGGACTTGTTTCCTAGGGGCTACCATGAGTTGAAATGGGTGCATGAATCTTTCAGTGAGATGAAAATTAAGTTAAAGGAAGGTGTGCACTTTGTTGGGAAAATACCTTATAGGATGAACCCTAACCTACGCATAAAATTTAAAGAAGAAATAGACAAGATGTTGGAATTTTGCATTATTAATCCCATAGAGTAATCAGAGTGGGTCATCCATATGGTAATCAACATAAAGAAATATGGAAGAATCAGTATTTGTGTGGACTACATGGAGCTGAATTTTGCATGTGTGATTGATCCTTTCCCTACACCCTTCACTAAGGAGATATTGGAAGGCATTTTAGGGTGCGAAATTTACTCTTTTACATATGGATTCTTTGGGTATCATCAGGTAAGAATTACTAAGGAGGATCAAGATAAGACAACTTTCACCAATGAATGGGGAATTTTTACATACATAGTGATGCCCTTTAGGTTGAATAATGCACCTACAGTATTTTTGTGCATTGTGGTTCAAGCATTCCAGGATTTTATTCACAAATTCTTACAGGTTTACTTGGATTATTGGACCATCTATGGTATTATTAGAGATCATTGTGACAATTTGTGGTTAATGTTTGAGAGGTGCATAATGTTAAGAATCTCTTTAAATATCAAGAACTGTGTGTTTGCTACACCTTTTGGAACTCTGATAGGGCATATCATCTGCAAGGAAGTAATGTTAGTAGATCCAGCTAAGATTACAATCATTTTAGACTTGGAAAAACCCACCAATTAGAGTTAGGTGTGTGGTTCTTGGGCCACAAAGGGTATTATAGAAAAATTATCAAAGATATGCTAATATTTTCATGCCCTTAGAGGAGTTATTTAAAGGTAAAGGGAATTTCTAATGGGAAGAATCACAGCAGCGCGCATTCGAAGAGCTGAAGGAGAGGCTTATTACAATGCCTATTTTACATTTCCCTTCATGGAATCTACCCTTTAAAGTACATGTGGATGCCTCTGGCATGGCCATTAGCACAATTTTTTCTCAGCCTAGAGAAGGTATTGTATATCATCATATTTTTTTTCTAGTAGAAATTTGACTCCTGCAGAACAAAATTATACAACTATGGAGCATGAAGATTTTTCAATGATCTACGCATTGCATAAGTTCAAGAAGTACTTGTTAGCAACACCTTTTGTGTTCTATATAGATCACATGGCATTGCAATACTTGGTAAATAAGCCCATTTTAAAGGGGCGCATATGCCGATGGGTTCTATTATTCCAAGAATTTGACTTTATAGTTGTTGTAAAGCTAGGTAAAAGTAATTCTTGCCCAGACCACCTATCAAGGATTCAATCAAGAGAGGACACACAAAGTATTGAAGATACAATGCTAAATGCATAGTTATACAGGTTAAACATCACGCCCTCAGAATTATAGGACATTGTTGTCTTTTTATGCACATGTATGGCACCAGAAGGGATGAAATCTTGGGAAAAGAAATAACTTACAATTCACGCCACACATTTTATGTTGATCAGTAGTGACTTATATAAACTAAGCCAAGATGAATTATTCCATTAGTGTGTACTATAGCATGAGTGCATGGAAATCATAGAGGAGGCTCATGGAAGTATTACAGGAGGACATTATGTAGGTGATGCCACCACACACAAGATTCTACTCATTGGTTTACGTTGGGAAAACTTATATAAGCATTGCAAGGAGTATTGTAAGGCATGTGATCACTGTCAGTGCCTTAGGAAACCTAGGTAAAGAGATGAAATTCCTTTGAGGCCTATTACTAGTGCATAGCCTTTTAAAAAATGGAAAATAGGCTTTATGGTTCCTATTTCCCTAGCGGCATGTAGAAATGGATCACGCTACATCATTACTTATACATATTATCTTATAAGGTTAGATGAAGTAGCACCTATAAAGGATTGTAAAATGGCTATAGCAGTAAGGTTCTTATGGGAAAATATTCTTACCTGGTATAGATGTCCTTTGAGTTTGAAAAATGATAGGGGCACTCATTTCCTAAATGTGATAATCAGGATATTATTGGATGAATTTATGGTCACACACCACAAGAAAACACCTTAGAACCCTTAGTAAAATGGGACTGCTGAGGCATTTAACAAGATATTGAGCCAGAATTTGACAAATATTTGTGATGTTGGAAAGACAGACTAGGATGATAAAGTTTCTATCATACTTTGGGTATATCAAATAACCTATAAATGATTGAATAAGGCAACAAACTTTTAGTTAGTGTATGACATAGAGGTATTTCTTCTCATAGAATTCATGTTACCTTCTTTGTTCATTATGTGTGTGGGAGGTCTATTTGATGAGCAAGCATTAGAAGAACTAACTGACACGTTGATACAGGTGGATGAAAGGCACGCCATATCACGTTAGAGTCAGAAGCAAGAAAAATCAAGGCAGAAGGCATGGCACGAGAAGAACATCAAAGACAATAAGATTTAGGTTGGGCAGATGGTAGTTCTTTATGATTCACAATTTTTGTGCCACCCAAGAAAGATTAAGGTGCATTGGTTGGGACCGTATGTTATCACTCATATACTTGAGTCAGGTTCTTGTCAGTTAGATGTGCTTGATGGATCACGATTACCCGGTTACTTTAACGGGAGTAGGTTAAAGCCCTACTATAAGTACTCCTTCTTGGTGTTTATAATAAGATAGCATTAACATTTAGATTAGATTTCCCTTAATGTAACATAAAAATTTTGTCACTTCACATCAAAAGAAAAATTAAATGATTTATGCAGCTGATTTAAACACCCATATATTCAAATCCAACATAAACCTTAATGCAATCCATTTATGATAACTATCATGAACCATGTGTAGTTACATTAGAGAGTACTAAACCTATTCATTCTCCCTTAACATTTTGTATGATCCCATACATCAAATATATCCTTTTGTTCTCCTTTATCAGGATATGATATATAAGTGAAGACTCCTAAGTGTTTATCTGGGTTCCACCTATGAATTCCACATGCATCTCACAGCTTAAATCATAGTGAGATCACAACATTGTAATCAGCAGCATACACTACTTTGTATAGAGTTTTAGAGTCATGTATGCCATGCTCAATTTTGTGATGGCACATTCATCATTAGGAAATTTTCATCTCACCCTAATCACTTATTCATTTATATGGATTCACAAGCGTAGATGTTGTAAATAGCTACAAGTCTTGAACAAGGTACAAATCCAGTTTAACCTACAAGGAGACGTACCATTATGTCATCCTATGATGCATATGAGAAATTAAACATCTTCATAACAATTCACCTCATTACTATACCACTTCCCTTCTCGTAGCCATCATAAGTTGATATAAGGGTGCGTACCCAAGATGGTCCAATTTATTTTCGTAACTCTATCAAGCTTTGTATTTAAAGCAACATTATGCCAAAATTCAATCTCTTGATGAGATAACTCAGTACATTTTCTAAGCAGCAGTATCCTAATGGTGAAAACTTTCATCATAGGGATATGACTATGTAGTAGATGTAGTGAGTTAACCCGCCAAAAATCCTGTATTGGAATATAGATTCTATTGTTTTCAAGGTAATCATTAATCATGGTAGAAAATTCTAGGCCTCGCGCAACCTTCTCCTTGAAAGGCTCATACCTAAGGTTTGGTTCTAAGTTATTCCCAAGGCCTTTAATCTCCAAACCACTTAGTTACCTTACTAGCTCTCATGCCCAGATAACCATAAATGGAAAAAATTACTATCTAGGTTTTTTATCAGTATTATAGTTTAAATACTGCCCTAGCCTAATCAATTAAGCCCATATTTTGACAATTCACATTATTAGAGATATGTATATACATATAGCTAATTATTTAGGTATGTATCATACATTTATCAAGTACCATAGACTATCGATGCCAATCAACACTTTAGCATAAACACATCATTTTTCCTACTTGTAGCTTAATTAAGAGCATTCATTTGTTTTATTATATCCATCAAGTATGATATGTTAAATTGGATGCACTACTTTTCAACTCATCTCGTCATGTTGTAGTCTTCATACATATGATCTTTAATCTCTATTAATATGATCACTTACCATTCCTTTTTGGAGATAATAACAATGTTGACTAGGGTTAGGGTTCAATTACTATGTCATTTATAACTTAGTAAGTATGCTCCCTTTTTACTTCTATTGGAAATTGAATATCATACTTATACATTCATAATGATGCATTATGGGATAGCCCCTTTTTTTAGCACATTATCATCTCATAGCACAAATTATCACATTTTTTTAATTCCTAAATAGTGAAACCATTCCTTATTATATCTTCATGTCAGATCACCATAAACTCTTTTGGTTAATGGTTTTGTGTATAGTCCTTATAGGGTACCCAATATTACTTTCATAAGAACTCTCTAGTACATTCTTGCATCTTTAGATATGGTTTAGTATCACCTAAGTTTATAAATCATCTATAGCACAAATAACCCTGCCTATCATAACCTTACTATGGTTCTATGATCATCTAGCTACTTACTTAGCAATGGCCACATATTATACTAGTAGGTTGGTATAATTCATTAAATACTTAGGTAGTCACCCACTAGTAACCTAATCTACTTCTAAGTATATTTAACATGTCATTTCTTAGTACATAAAATTCATATGCAAACATTCCATTCATAGCTTCATTCTCTTCTCCCTAGCATCCACACATAGGTTGTGTGTAGCACTTTTTATTTTATTATACTAAGGATAAATAGAATAGTAATTTATATACTAATTACCTATCTTTATTAGTTACAAATCTAAAAACTCATCATTTGTCAATTAATCACCTTTGAATCAAGATATTGCCACAAGAAATCCAACTATAATTCATTCAAGAAATAAGTACAATTCATGTTTATAAGAATGATCACAATATTTCCTTTCAAAGTTTAAAACAATTACATTAAGTGACCAAGGATTTTATCATTTTTGAGAATAAGTATTTCATTAAAGAACACCCAAAATCAGTCATATCTTCAAACTTTCTTCGATCAAAAGAATAAATGAGACTATATACATAAGCCTTCTTTCTTGACATCTATCTGTAAAATTGTTAGCATGAGTTAGTTCACATGAACTGAGCATGATAAGCACCAACTCTTCATAATGACATGCTCTACTTAATAATTTCATAAAAAAACTCTTATTATTTTTATGAATTAATATTATGGATCTTAAGGTAAATAATTATTTCTTAAACATTCCAAGAGAAACCAATATGAAAGAAATCAATTTTAGTCATAGACTTTCACACAACTTAATGTGTCACTAATAATCAGTCACTTAATTTATGAGATAAACCCAAGAATCCTAAATATTCAACAGACCGAAGTACCAGGGTAACATGATTTCAGTCAAGTAATCCCATACTTGCATGCCTCAAAATCATTTACTCAACAATTCAATAATCATACCAACTAAGTATTACAGTCAAGCAATATCATTAATCTTACTCACATAACCGACAAAGGATTTCTTACATCACCTTAGGTCAATTAAGGTCCCAACATTAATGTCAAGAGCATTAAATAAAAGGTAAGATATTAAAATGAATAACTTCAAGGATGAGAGAGAAATCATAGCATCATGTTATATAACATATATATAAATTCAAGCGACAATTTACATAGCCAACTCTTACATTGACATAAAAATCTAATTAAACATTCCTAGCTTAGGAAAAAGGAAATATGATTCCACGGTTCAGTGTTGTTATCAACATATATCAAGATCCCCTTAATTACAGTAAGCCTTTCATAGTCCCTAAGAGAATGGTTACCATGTTGTCATAAATAGAAAGAAGTCATGAGAAACATTATTTTCATTAATCTAAATAGCCCAACCAGACATTCATTATCCCATGAATTTTCTCATGATAAATTTAAAATGAAAATGACCCATTATTCCATAGTCAGTCAAGGACTCCTTGGGAACATTAAAATTATCTACTAACACATCCTACTAAATAAGGTTAGAGCATACCAAACTATATTAATGACAGAATCTAATGAAATTGATAAGGAACAATTTTAATGTCAAGAGATCACCATAATACCTAAGGGAAAGCGATATGCAGTTTGATAAGAGATAAAGAGTCAAACTTTTGGGTGAACTGGAATACCACCCAATCATACATAAATATGTACAGAACATAACATCCATCAAGGATCTAACACGTTCATATGGACTTAGTTAAATGACAAACTAGTTAACATATCACATAAGAGGAGGAATATATTGCTTAAACATTATGACCCTAAATGGGTTTCAACTCAAACTCAATATAACCAGTTTTTCAAATAAATTCTTGACATCCAGATCTGAGACCGTTGGAGAAAAAGTGTTTGGAATATGCGATAAGCTTGAGAAATCACTATTATGGGATGCAAGAATTCATTTTATTCTAAACATATCTTTCTTGCAATCAAGGTTGGAATGTTCTACATTACACCTTCAGCGAGTTGTTACCTCATGTGAGGATATGCAAACAAATTCAGTCTGATTTTGTTAATATACCATAAAAACTGGAAGGCATTCGATATCGATGAAGTTTGGTAGTATTTGAACCAAGATAAAAGTCACATTGGCATAGGGGAGTGTGTGTGTGGAAGGTGAAGTCATGAAAAACAACGTTTTCTATTTTATTACAGTCACTACCAACTATCTCTGCTACCATGTGAGTCAAAAGGGTGACAGTCCAACCAACCATCTCTACCACATCGTGTCCAAATCTGAGTCAACATCTTCACAATTTGTATCTCCATAAGTCTCATATCTGACAAGTATAAGGTTGGGATTTGCATGTTTATTTGACCAGTCCTTTATTCTTTGTTATCCACGTGGTAGTAAATTGTTTAAATATAGTCCATGTCTTATCTAAGTGATAGTTTATCATAAATTTTTAGTGGTCATGTTTTTTATCTTACATTAATATAGAATATTGGTTGTATGTCATCAGTCAATCTCATCATTTATGTTGAAGTAACTATGAAACTAAGACTATATGTTGTTTTATATGACAAAAGAAGAATTGTTTTGTGTTGTATAATAAATTGTTATTATAAAATTACATTGCGTCTAAAGTCAAAATATTGTAAAAAAATAGTTGTTTTATTTGTCACTCTATATCATATTTGAGAAAGAGTTACAAAACCATTTTGTATTTATGTCAAAATCAAAATAGTCTCAATAGTATTAATCGTCATAGTCAAAGTCTTTTTTATTTAAAAAGTAATCTCATTTTATTACTTTTTAAATTTGTATTCTCATCCTCTCACTTGTGTCAAAAGTGTCATTTTAAAAATTATGAGTTGTTGTCTAAAGTCAAGTCCATAAAATAAATAAAAATTTGTGTCATTATAAAATTCCGAAAAAAAATGCCTTACGGATGCATTTTCAGTGTTACCCGACGTCCAATGTTTTTGGAGAATCAGGTGAATAATATTGTATTTCTAATGATATTTTTTA
The DNA here is from genome assembly GCA_019776745.2 of Taxus chinensis. NCBI lineage: Eukaryota > Viridiplantae > Streptophyta > Pinopsida > Cupressales > Taxaceae > Taxus > Taxus chinensis. The sequence goes on from CM034150.1 coordinate 604,691,447, forward strand.
TGATTTCAAAGAAGGAAAATGTGCTTGGCTTCAGGGGATCCGCCCCTCGACCTGACCTATACCACAACAAGGAGCACACCCAGGACGTTGCCCCGGGACCTTACAAGGGGCGCTGCTCCTTCACCATGCTGTGGGATTCCACCTTGAGACCCTTGCTTTGGAATTTCAGAACCAAAACTAAGATTTGTGGGGAAGATGCATCAACAAAAGGTGGTGTGAATTTGATCTTCAACATCCAATTTGATGAGTAAGTAGCATGACTCGTGGATGACAGAGGTAACAGAGGATGGAGGTCAATCAGTTACCTCTCGTCAGTCACCAACGATGGGGCCACATGAAGTTGTGGTGGCAGTGTGTGTGTGTATGTGTGTTTTCTTTTATTTCAAATTTGCAGTATGATTTCAAAGTTCCTGTTTGAATAAGTGAAATGTTCACATTGAGGGGGAGAATTGGAACATGGTCTCAATGTTCAATTTTCCTCTATTAAGTTTATATTCAGTACACAGTGGTTCCTACATATTCCCTGAAGGAAAGACATAGTGGACAAATCTGAAAACACAAAGGAAAAGAAGCAACATGATATTTGGGTTGTTGGTTGTCTTGTAAAACCATCCTTTGTTTTAGGTTGTTGGTTGTCCTGTAAAACCATCCTTTGCTTTAGGTTTTTGGTTGTCCTGTAAAACCATCTTTTGTTTTAGGTTGTTGGTTGTCCTACAAAACCATCCAGATCATGAGCATGCATGGGCGGTAAGCTGTAGAAGGAAGTGTGATTATTTTTTCTACCTTGTCAACATTAGGGGAGTGTATATTGGGAATTAATAATGTTAACAATAGGGGAGTGAATGTTACAAATATATTGTGACATTATTAATAAATTATAATATTATTAATAATGATTTTATAAAACTCATATTAATAATATAGTTGTAATAGTTAAGTGTGAGATATTAATATCAGATTTATATGTATGAGAGTTAATCTCACCATTAGAATAGGGATATGAGATGATAGAGAGATATAGGGGATTCGTGATTGATGTTGAATCCTTGGATAAAGAAGATCATCTTCTTGTATAATGTAATATTTATCAGTGAATAATATGTCCCGATTTAATATAATTTACTAGTTTTATTGTTTATTTTGTGTAAAGCTCAGACCAAAATAATAGGAGAAATATCACCAATTTTTCCAACCCAGGATCCAAGAGGCTTTCTATCTTATTTAACACTAATCCCTAGCCATGCTTAGTGACTCAAATTTAGTTATTTTAAAATTAAAACTAGTTTCGGACAAAACTAAACAGCACACCGAAAGGATCATCGAGACTCGTGGAATCATTCCATGTCGCTTTACCTAAACCTTCTTGCAACTATTAAATGGTAGTTCACTACTAGTGTCAAATAACCACCAAACCTTCTTTACATATTTTAAATCCATGAAAAAGGGTAATTAATTAACCAAGCCAAGCATAATTAAGTGCATAAGGATCTCAGAATTCAAATACAACTAATCTTCTTGTCTATACATTAACATAAAGTAGTACCCAATAAAAGGAAGTGTTCAACACATTTACGACCACAAGGTCTAATGAATAAGCTTTTAGGAGAACAACTTACCTATATAGGATTGGTCCCAAATGAACTTCAGTATGCTATAATTCTCTAATGAATGGGAGTATTTTAGTCACAATCAACTTTCCTTCAAAAATCAGCATGGAATTTTTAGTAGAAACAACCAAGCTTTAATAATATCATAACAATAGTGGTCAATAACCTAGCCTTCTGAATATCATACAATATTTTCATAGGAGCACATCTATTTCCCGTTATCCAGGGACTATGATTAAAACAGAAGTGTCTGGGTGAAAAATGAGTTGGACTTTATCTACACAAAAACTAGATCTAAAACATAATATTTCCACAACCTGTATTGAACCCAGAAAGATTTGAATACTACCAAAGTTAGTGATGATGAAAAAAAATGGAGGTCAATATGAATAAATAGAACGGAGTCGACCATATCAAAAACATCCTGATGAGTAAACAACTAAACCTAGTTTGTAAATAGATTACAACAATTTGTTGTTAGAAAACATAGCATCCTATCGAGCCATCATACGTAGCTCTAGAGTTAGATCACATATGTCATTCAAAGATTCCCAATCATGGGTCGAAGAGATAGAATTTGTGTTAATTGCAGCTGCCATTATTCCATACAACTTGAAACTAAACATTAAAACCAGTTGTTTTCTTCAAATATGGTTACTTATTAAACTCAAATTTGGTCGACTAAATGACCAATAGATGCCTCCAACAAGACAAGTACTATTGCTCAAGAATATATATATATTTTTTTAAAATAAAACGTAGTTACATAAATCTAACAAATACCCGAAAATGGAAAGTCATCTACAGCATAACCACACAAACATCAACTTCCAGTTTTCCACAATATCTTGTTAAATTTTCATATAATCCTAGAAGAGATGGGTAGAATTTAAACATATTTTTTATAGTATTTATAATTACCATAACACATTTGTATTAAGAATTCAAAATAACACTAGGCATATCAAGCCAGGAGCCATTTAATATTACAGTCACAACACACATTCAAACTCAAGAAATGCATTATTCCTTAACCCTACACCCAGTAATTCATTTCCAAACAACATACATCACGAATCAATGGTAGCTCATACTCTACAGAAGTAAAATATTAAATCGATTTCACATCGCCAAAATTAAGAATATAGATTTCATTTAAAGTAATGTTCTTTTGTGAAATGACTAAATGGAGCAACATATTATAATGAGTTAGAGTATATCATGCCTGTTACGCTTGTCCTTTATTCCTTGAAAATTTCCCACATTTCTTCTAAAAATCCCCAAATTTTGTAACGAATTGCATCATCCAATCGAAACATAATGCTTTCTCAATATTTATTGAGTATGGGAGAATTTTTTTTCCCATTGACTCACTGTTGTTTTCATCATACAACATCTCAATAACATACAATTCAATTTTTCCTTATATGCATAGCTTCTACAAAAATCTTGCAATAGAATGAATCAACAACCACAAACTGCCTTGTTTCCCTCAAATTGTCCTTGCATTTCCCAAGGAAGGTGAGTGTTTTAATGCATAATAAATGACATTAATGTAGAATTCCATTGAGTTTTCTTCCATGTTTATTAATCGAGTTGTTTTAGCTTTTAAATTTAACGAAGTCCCACATTCATGCCATGTAATGCACTTTCAGTTTAGTTAAACTGAAATACCTCATTTTAAAAAAATTGGTTGATGGTATTAATCAATAAAAAAATAAAATAACTATTGGTACAAATATTTAGGTAGTGGGGTGCCAACTCACCTCATTATAATTTGACAACCATAGATTATATAATGGTATTAAAGAGAACATAAAATATCCTAAGAAATAGAAAATTCAGATGCCCTTCCTTTATACGTCTTAAGACTTCACACAATTAATATGTTATACAACCTTTCTAATATCTAAAGGAATACCCAAATCTAGCTCCTTAATCAATAGGTTCACAAGTTAATTTTGAAACCATACTACTGAAATTAGATTGTCCCCTACTTATTTAAAGTTAGGAAATCTCCAGTAGTAGTTACTTAACTATTTTAGACTTTTTGTATTATATATATAGCAGTAATAATGTTTAACTTTGAACAAGCAAGTTGCTTGTGTATGCTTCGTGGGAATTGATACCTTTAATTTCAATAATTAAGTCCTTTACTAAACGAATGTAGTCCTTCATCCAAGAAAATCTGACTATCATAAAATTAGGTTACGCAAACTATTGGGTGGTCTTCTTAAGACCAATTATTAGTCAAAAGTAAGTCTTAATCACATTCCAAGTTTTAGTCGCTAAGCAAACTATCAAAAATATCAAAGCCTTAACATAACTTAGTTAAAAACTATAATGTTAATAATTTATTAGAGATGAGAAACAACATCACTAATCACTTTCAAGGCATAAATTTACACCAAGGATTTCATTACGTACTACATCCCAAATGACGTATTGTCCCCTTATCAAATTAGTTCATCATTAAGATAGGCCCTGAAATTAACAGGTTTTAGATCTAAGGAGCTCATCCTTAGCCTATTCATGTTTTCTCGATTACTTTCTTACATCAAGGTTCACATTAATTATTTATATGTAAAGGTGCATTTGTCAAAGAACAAAACCATTTTTACTATCATTCCTTTAACAACGGTAGTGAAACCACGGGGTGCTACACTTACTATATTTTCTTTAATGTTTTTCCTTCCTCTTCATTATGCTTTGTCAATTTAGTTCAATGTTTTGTGTAAATAAGAACGCTTTCGTGCCATAAGCTAATTACAATCTGAAGTGCTTTGATGCATGGAGGAATGCACATACCCTTAGTGTGGAGTGGTTTTCATTCAAATATGGTTATGCATAAGGAAAAATACTGGTGCAAGTGATTTCTCTTGATAGAAAGTGTAGATGGTATGGAAAGGTGTTGCTAGAAAGAAAATTACTCCTAAAAGAAGATCATAGTTGAAAAAAATTCCCAGTATAACGTGAGGTAAGATGCGAATGTCGAAACTACTTAAGGCAAGGCACAATAGTGAGGTACTTTGGCACATGGAAGCATGTGAAAGGAGGTATGTGGCCAAAAGGTAGAAAGGCGTGCTAGAAGGCTATGGCTGGGGCACGCAGGTGTATCACACAGAAATGTGGTAAAATTTTCAATTAATGAGAGGATCGGGTGGTAGGTGGAGGAGAAATAAATGTGATAAATTTTTCCAAATCTATATAAGAACTTGATGCAGGTTCATTTTTACTTTTATAATTAAGATTTTTTGAGCGAGTTATTTTCGATCGTGCTGTGCAAGACACATCGAGGTGCAAATATATTTAAAACCAGGGGAGGAGAGTGTATTTTTTCATGAAATTGGCTTGTCCCCCCATTGGAGAAGGGTTTCAATGAAGAAAAAGCATACAAAGAGGATAAATAGGACACAAGGGTTTGAGAAGAAGCTAGGGCATGTGTTTCTGAGCTAGGGAATGAGAGTTTTCTCAATAGAGGTAAAAAGACGCAACCTTGGTTTTCCATGACACCAAGGAAAGCACCTGGAGTAGGAAAAAAAGGGAAGAAGAAGGTAGAAATTGAGGTGGAGATCGAGGATGCCCCCAAAAGTAGGTTTTCATAAATGTAGTACCCAGAGGACATAATTGTGGGACATGACTAGGATTTTGATGTTTGTAGGAGCAAGGTAAGTGACTACAATCATCACATGACTAACAAAAAGGAAGTGGTGGATGCGCTTTTAAGAACAATGAAAAATAAGTGCACACTTGATGACATGCCTATTTATGATGATGCTGGAGAGAAATTTTTGAAGAAGGTAGGGGTCCTACAGCTTTATGAACTCCCTTATTTTGGAAAACTAGAGAAAATGTACCAATGTCTTATGAGCAGAGTCCACGAGGACATATATTATTTTGATTGGTGGTGGATGAGGATTGTCGCGCCCTTAATTACAAGCCTAATAGGTTTAAAGGGAATAGGAATAGATATTACCGGTGACTTATCTAACAAAGAAGCTATTTTGGCCACCTGCAAGGAGTTGGGTTACTCAAAGGGTCCACATGGAATGTATATTAACAAGTTAATGAAGTACCCTTTGGTACACGCGCCCACACACTTACTCACCAAGTTGAATGATTACGAGACATAGTCACAAGTGAACACCATGTGGCTACATATTTCTAAGAATATATCATAAAGGGAAGTTTACAACTTGGTAGGATACATAATAGATACCATAATTGAAGAAATGCACAAAGGGGAGAAGATAATATTTGGAAACATTTTGCTATCTCTTGTTTTTGTTGAAATTGGAGTGCTCAATGGGCCAAAGAAAAAGATTTGGGAGTATCATGCAAAGAATCAGTCTCTAGCAGAGAGGTTTGAGAAGTATTTATGTGAGGGATCTATGAGTAGCTCATTTAGGTAAATGGAAAATTTATGGTATGACAGACTTCACATGGCTTTCGAAGAGGAGTGGAGAATTCCTAAGGAGCTACCATCAATAGTTGGGAAGATGGTAAAATTTTTTGTGTACCAACATTTTTGCATTGTGCATTTTGCAATGAAGGATGGGGCATGGATTCCTTGGTGTAAACTCCATTATGCCTTTACAGCATGGTTCTTCCAAGAGGAAGTTCACAGGTTTGTCGATGTGTGCATGGTTTAAAGAATGATAGGTCCAAAGGATTTATATGGCTGGGAGTTAATAGACTAAGAAAAAGCCAATGCGGAGACTAGGAAATTGTTGTCCTGGTCCATGTAGACACACATGGACAAACCATATTTTGATGTGTAGGAGTCATGTGTCTCACTCCGAGTAAAGAAGAAAACTCAGATTCGGCACATAACTGTCAAGCCTCTAGTAATTTCTGATGATATATTAAGCAATTCCTTAGTCAAGGTATCTGCTAAAGTGGCGCGAAGGAACATTGATAAGGCTGCCACCATTCGAGCGCTAGTTGAAGATAACAAGGATAAGACTCTAGAAATAAAGTGCTTACAAGTAGAGAAGGAATAGGAAGAGGCAAAGAATTTGGCCTTTATTAGCATGGCTGAGGATATTGGTGATCATATTCTTAAGGCAAGGCCTCATTTGGAGCCTAACATTCCTCAAAATTTTCCTTTTGCAATGCATTATTTGTGCACTCTGGTGGGTTTAGTTTTGAATGAAGCACACATTGTTATGGCCACACTAAAAGATTCTACAGAAGAAACAACAAGAGAAAGGGTTGTCATTGTTAGGAAATTTTCACATTTTGAGGCCTTGCTCCAAACATTGAAAGATGCGCTGAAGAAATCGGATCAAGCTTTAAACATGTGTGCAGCGCAGGATGCCATAATAAGAATCAAGACTATGGTAGAGGATAAAAAAGTGCTTAAGGTAATGAAGGATGAAACACTTGGGCACGTAGAGAGGTTATCCCTGGTAAAACAAAAGCGAGAGGCCCTTACAGTAGCCCAAGATCCACATAAAGATAGGGTTGATGAATTTGGGAAACTTATAGCTCAGAAAATGGACTCCATGGAGGGAATGGTCTCAAGTATGGAAGATATTTTCCAAGTACTACAAAATGGGAAGGAAAATATCACTCAGAATGAAATGGATGCCACATTGACAGACATTACATAAAAGATAGGAGACGAACTAATTGACTGGCACACCTTGGAGGATGAACTCAAAAATGAATATCTAGAGTTAGTCCTACCAGAGGAAGAGGGTACTGCAGAGTAAACTCCATTCTTTTGTAAAGTTCCTCATTCATTATTTCATTCATTATTCTTTATTGTTGGAGGCATAAGAAGGAATTTCCATTTTCGGGGTGGTAATGTACTTTAGTGTGGGGTAATGTTGAGTAGATAATATATTGCTCTAAGATGAAGGCACATAAAGGATGTGCACATTGGAGCAAGGCACATTTGAGGGCACAGAAGAATAGAAAAATGAGCGCTCGCCAGAACACTTTGAATTCATGACTTAGCCATTTTGTGGATAAGGGATATTTTGGAGATAGTGTGTGGAGCACATGAGGACATGAAGACTTTTGGTCCATGCAATTATATTTTGGAAACAAGTGACAATTGAGTGCCATGCATAGTTTAGGCTAATAATAGGATTTCTACTTATAGTTAACTATAGGAATTCTATTGTTAGAACACTTGCATGTGTGCATCTTATTGTAAAGGTGTGTGGCTATTATTATCATGTGGCTTATTTTGAGAAGTGCATGTGTGGTGAAGGGCAAGTCCCCACCCCTATATATGTATTGATTTGTATGATTTAGTGTTTGGAAAACTATGGTAGAGTTATGTTGTTTATTTTTTCAGGTGCATGACTCATGGAGATACTCATGTAATGTAAGAATATTTTTTGTTTTATAGTATTCAATACAATTGATAATATTAGCTAGATAATGGTGTTAATTATGATTTAATCTGGTTCTTACATGGTAGATCTTGTTATAGTCATTGTTTAGTTCATTCTTTATCTATTCTAAGAACTAGATTTGGTTTATGAACTATGTGTTGTTTACTATTGGTAATGGATCTGGATAGCTATATGCACCATCATGCTAACATCATGTAAAAGAAACTCTAAAGAGGGACTTGGTGCCTTTGCACACTTTAGGTAAGTGCTCAATTTTGGCTGAGTGACTGTCTTCTTCCCAAGATGAACTTGAGACAGCAAGAGGAAGGTTGGGTTGGTTTACAATAGGTTTTGTAATTTTTTGTGGTGGCAGGAGGGATGTAACTTATTATTTCTTTAGAGGGGAAGACTGCTTGGAATGAAAAAGGGTAGAAGAATCGAGATGATATGGAAGAATAAAAGATGGAGAATGGAATTCAACAATTGGGGCAGCATACAATGGGTTTGAACCTTGACACTGCTGAAATAATAAATCATGGGAAGGGGGAAAATAAGAACAAGGAATTGATTCTTGACTTACCCATTGACAAGGTTTTCTTGCACCTTTCTCATAGGATTTTATCTCCTCAGTCCACTATGTAAGTTGGCGAAACATTTCAACCATGAAATCAAGCTTCTCCTATGAGCTATAGAGTCTTGGAAAAGGGCATTCCCATGGACAAGGTGCCCTACAACCAGTTCTAAATGTTTTCATCTACACCATATCCCTTGACTGAACCATGCCAGCCTCCATTCTTTGGATCTTCTCCAATAAATCAGCATTCTCCATTTGACTTTTGTCATTATATGCATACCTATGTTCATGATAGGTTCCATAGCAAAACTGGTTTTTACATTTCTCATATGGGTAAGCATAGTAGTTTTGAATCTAATCATAATGTTGATCCAAAGGATTTGTGAAGCTCATAGGAGGCTGGTTACACTACTGAAAATATGAATTCCACTGTGGGAATAAAGCCATGATTGCACAACTTCATAGAATGGGAGAAAATGAAAGATATGGAAAGAGATATTAATGAGAATGGATGGAAGAAAGGTCTTCAATTTGAGAGATTAGGTTATTTGAACCAAATGGAGTTGCCATGTATGTTTGTGAATGCTTCCCAAAAGCTAAAATTTCAACAAGAACTCACCAACCTGTTGAAATGGAGTATGTTACAAATGATTGAACTGCACTTCAGCTAATGATATGCTTGAAATGAAACACTTTAGAAAAACTCTAACTTTTTTGAGGTCCCACTGGGCGTGCTAGAACTATTATCACATAATTACAACACCCACGAATGGCCTAAATGTGGATGGGGCATTCGGTGTAATTTGTGCAATATTGGGTTACCTCTCAAGCTATGGGACTTGCATGCTTAAGATAACCCTCTAGAGAAGGTTGGTTCTTGCTCTTAAACTACCAGCCACAAGCTACTCCTAATGCAGGAAAAATTGTCTATCTAATCCTAATCTAACCTTCCAAGGGACCAAGGAGAGAGTGTGCATGAAAAGTAAACCTACACTAAAAGCGGTGATACACTAGAAAAGGAGAGTGTTAGCCAATCACTATCCAACTACCTGAAATGGATGAGAGGTGATAAATGGAGAGGGTTGACAAGATGGCCCACAAGCTAAAGATGAGATTCACATAGAACACCACTTCAAACCCATTAAACACAACTCCCAAAAACCTACAATAGACATCAAGAATATACACAGTACACCCTGTAATGGAGAGAGGCAAGTAGAGACAACAAAACATGAAAAGGATGGACAAAATGCATCACAAAACACATTATATTGCTCCAATAAGTATGCATAGTTCAACATCAGTGGGAAAGAGGCAATAAAATGCCATTAAAAATCTTAGAAAGGAGATATAATCTCCACATTCAACCCTAGTAGAGAAGAAAGAGAGAGGAGGGCAGGAGAAAAAATGACTAACTCCCTTTACAAATGAGCCCAAGATTACAATTTATAGAATGATAAGGAGAGAGAAAACATAATCCCAAAATCTGCTTTTCCAACCACTTACAAATTGCAATAAATGAGGTGAAATGATGGAAATTGATTTACAAAATCTCCCTCATGTTTTCCCATGACCTGCAAATGAGAAAGAATGATTGGTCATGCCCATTAATTGCATTCCCAACCACTTTCCAACAACTCAAAATAAAATGGGATCATTTTCTATGGAATACATCCATAGAATCTTCATCAATTTTGTAATTTTTGGGTTCCTTTGTATCAGGCTCGGAGCCATGATTCCAATGAGTATTCATTTGCTCAATTTCATTGAGAATTGCTCAAGATATGAGGTTTTGAGTGATTGCACTTGTTTTAGGGTTGTCAGGTATTTCTTCAACTCCATGGGACTGACAATTAATTATTTGCTAGCTGGAAATGACTTTTTAATTATTTTCTCTCCTTTCCCTATGTTTTCTGCATGATTTGAAATTCTTTTAGCATGTTAAAATGTGGTAGGGTGGCCTAGGTTTCCACTATTTTTTACTTTGCATGCTTGGTGTTTAATGTATTATATTGGGCCAGCTCAAAATTTGAGCTCACCTCTGAGCTGACTCTTGCTTTTTTGCATTGCCATCTACTCTCATGCCTATGGCCATCTAGAGCTCATCTAACTTGTATTATTACATTTCCAACTTCATGCTCCTTACATCATTTTCACTTCTGTTAACATATCGACCTCACATCCTTATTGAACTATAGCGGTCTTCTAGTTGAGTTAGCCTCCAACTCAGCACCACGTTGAAACCCCCCTTTACATTGGGCTGTAGGACTCACTCTTTTCCAGCTCGGTGGCCACCTACCATGCTTCCACATGAAGGCCCCATGCAGATTTGGGGGTCTCCTCTGCTCTTTCACCTTTTGAATTTGTTCACCAAGGGGTCCATGTGGTGACCCCGCATGACTCCATCTTCAGTTGACTATGTCGTGATGTGTTCCTCTAGCTCACAATTATATCAGTGAGTCATTCCTTCACTCCTTTCATGATTTCAGCTAAATCTCATTATCGAAACCCTTCAACCTACTTTTGTGACCCTTCAAAATGACTTGGCCTAGCCCAGGACTTAATGCATAGGATGGATTTTCCTGAGATAAGACAACTTGTCATTGGCTTGACAGAAATTCTTCCATGTGATTCGGCTCGAAGATATTGTTTAGCCCTATTCTTGCATCCTTTAGAACCTAATCCCCAACTCGATGCATCGCGTTGATGAGCTCATGATCTTGGCACTGTGTCGATGTGTGGAAATTATTCCACTTTCCCGCCTAGTGGAGCATAAGCTCGGCCTACTTCAAATTTCAACGTGAATCACTATTATGGCTCTTGGTTCGATCCCCACACCTTAAATTGGCTTATAGGCCTAGTATGTAGTTTGGTTCCATGATGGAATTCCTAGAGGGTTTTGTTATGAGCTCGATGATCTCATTTCTTGTTACAATGCTTAATAGTCTCCCCAAATGGCTCGTTTCATGATCTCGGTAGCCTGAAAGATGCACCATCCAATTTCTACATTGCTTGGTTTAGCCCTATTGTGCACAGCTTGATGGACTTGGAAAGGGCTTACTCTCTTGGATTATAGAGCTTGATACTCTTTAAAACATCTCGACCTTCACACATAGCTCGTGATCTGATATAACTTTTTAACTTGGCATATAACCCTTTACACTGCCTTATGCATGGAGATGTGTAACCAACTGGTAGTTTGTCATGGGTGAGCTCAATGGATGTGATCACAGCTTCATCTTTCAATGAAGTAGCTCAATTTGTTGCCAAAGTAGCTCGACCACCAATGATTGAGCTTGGTTATCTCTACAAATAACCAAGACGTAATTTTTTAAGAATTATTCTAACATTTGTTGAATCTTGATAATCTTCATGACCCCCCCAAGTGCATTGGGAACTATGTAGAGTTATTTGAGGATCCTTTTGCTTTTTCTTCCAAGTAGAACCCTTTTCCAGTGGTCACAATGCTAGCTTGTCAGTTTTCCAATCTCACTGGGGTAGTGAAATTGGATAACAATATCATGTATGTTAATTATAAAGTTAAGACATTTCAATGTGTGAATGTGTAAAGCAAGAAATCCAATTAAGGGTGGTTATATCATATAAGGAAGCATGAATAGGTCTCAGGTCTATACAAATTTGATGCAATGTTACAATGTGTTCAAATAAATAAATAAAATTACAAAGTGCTACACAAAGTTGAAATGTCTCAAAGAATCTGATGTTTGTGTTTTGAGCCCCATAGTATATAATTAGGAACTACATTACACTAACAAGAGGCATTGAAAACCTTCTTGAGGTGTAAAATATGCTCTTGGATCTCAAGTATGAAGTTGTCTAAAGGGATATTTTCTTGATATAAGATCCAAAGTGTTTCAAGTGTCTAAAGAGCTATGGTCAAATAGAGGGTGTTGTCAAAACAAACATATATTACTATAAAGAATGATGAGGGGTATAGAAATGCACTATTACAGGTCCCATTTGATGTCATAAAGTTCAAGGTCACTGCATCATAGGATAGAGGTATTAGTTCACCATGTATCAAGGCCTTCAAAAGAATGCTTTTTTGTCTAGGTTCAAATGGTTGTCACAAAAATGGTTAAATCTGTAAGAGTTGTATAATTATTTTCTTATATTATCCTTCTATGTATAAGACTATTTTTCTATGTGTGTAGTATCATTAGCTACCATAAGGTCTACTCAATTGAGTACATGACTATATTTAGGGTCAATGATGGGTTTTGAGCCAATAAATTTTCTTGAAAGTGTTCATAGAGCCTGAGATATTGCATGTTCTCTAAAAAGTGGTCATGGAACATGTAAGATGACTATAGCTTAAACATGAGTCTATTAGAGGAATGATAATGAACAAGTTTTTATGGTGATGCATAAGTTCACTCCAAGTCTTTGTATTATCTAAGTGAGTGTATGTTCATTAAATTTCTCCCAGTTATGAAGTTTGAAAAATGAAATATTATCTAACGTATGATATCTCTATGTCAGGTAGTCAAAGAGTGATATCTTCTAGTCTAAATATATGGTATTAAATCCTGTGAAGAAATTTTCATTGTCATAGTGAGTGTCATTATAATGTAAGAAGGTCCAAGTGGTCCTAAAAAGGAGTCTTCTAAAAGGTTTGTGTCAAGGTGTCAAGATTTTTATACCACTGGTCTTAGTTATCAGTCTTATTCATCTTGTCTAGTAATGTTTGATCTAGGAGGACATTACATTCAGTTTGCAAGGTGATCACGAAATTTTCAAGTATTGAAACCTTTCTATAAGAGTTGGTATAACCTTGAGAGGCTCTGAAACCCTCCCTAGGGTTTGTATAGGGTCAAGCACCTAAGAACAATGTTATGAAAATTGAAAGTCCTGAAACCTCTTACATATTCTACATGGAATGTGTATGAATGGACTTGAGAAAGTCAAATACAAGTCTAATATGTCTAATAAGTGATATAGTGGTATTATAGAGCTCTTATCTATGATATAGTCTGAATTTTGTACATTTTATGAGATACTGATAATCTATATATTAAAAATTGTTATATCCTTTTTGTAAGAACTTCTCCAGGTGAATTTATGGTTGAAATTCTCTATGTGATGGTATATTCAAGTAGTCTTAGTCATGAGAAAAGGTATGGAATTACTAAGTAGAATAGATGAATTTAAGGTCTATTTAGACCTAAACATCATACTACATGACTGCGATAACTTGAAATGTTGGAGGATGTCTTGAAAAGTATATTAATGCTTGTCTCAATACTGAAGATCATAATAGAGGACATGATCTAATAATCATAAAGGAACAGTGATGGGATATTGAGCTGAAAAGGAGCATTGGTGATGGCTTGACTTCATAAAAAGAATCTGCAGTATACTAGTTAGGCTTTTGTGTGGACTAGTGAAGGTTGAAGTATTTCTTAATAAAGGTTAAAGGCTAGTCAAAGGAAAGAAATGGCATTCTACATGTGTAATAAGCTTATTTTGGGTTTATGTATGACATTAGTTTATGCAAGAAACCATCCAAAGTATGAGTTCAGTGCTTACAAATTCTCTACTTATCAGTATTTAGATGTTATGTCTTAGTCAAGTGATTGAAGTGTTTATAAAGCATGAACAAATGCTAGATTTTATGCTACAGGTAAAAGAGGTGCAAAATGTTTTTCTAACAGGACTGATAATGCCAACAAAAATAGGGAGAGTCGTGTTTGACTCTAAGCAAAGTAATGTAGATGTTTTTTGATCAATTTTTCTCTCTACAAGGTACATTGATCTAAGAGGTTTGAAAATTCTATGGAAATCAAGTCACAAAATTCTATTTTTGTTACATTTTGTAGGTGAATAAAATGTCAGAGGTGTATGTAGCTCTTATAAATCAGTGTGTAAGGTTCTCTTACCTTCATGAGAAGATTTGGAGCCAATTCATATCATGATCATGAGGGAATGTAGCTTAGTTGATATAAGCATTTTATAACTGAGAAGTAAGGACATAACAATGTACAAATCAGTTATTGGTATTGTAACTGTTATGATGCATTTTAGAAAGGGGGAGGTATTTCTTTCATCCTTTTAGGAGTCAAGTATACTTAATAAAGCTTGTGTGGAAGTATAGTATGTGAGGAGTGTAGTTTTTTGTCAAAAATTAGTGAGATAACATGCTTTGAAATCTAAAGTACTGAGAAAGAGCTTCAGAACAGAAAATAATTGGTAGATCCCTCTCCAAGGTAAGTGGACAAGGTAAGAAGCTCAAAAATTGCATTTTTAGTGAGATATAGGCAGTATGCTTCTAGGGGGGCATTTGGAAGGTATGTTAAAGACTTGTGTTGATCCTAGATCTTAAAGAAGATTTTCAAAAAGGCATTGAAGGAGTATTTTAGGGACAAGTGATCCTAAAGTCAGTTTTAAATGCTTGAAAGCATAATTTTGGTTTTCTTGCTTGATATAGACCTATAAAGTAATTCCAAGCATGGATGAAGACCAATATGAGGTATATTATATCATGGGGTGAGGATGACTACATTTCCATATGATCATTATTTGTTATTGATGGAGTCAACATAAGAACAATATAGTCCCAAAGGGAGTAATTTGGGAAAGTAAATCAGTTTTGAGCATTGTTGCCATTGTGCATTGTCTTGTGTTGTCATTTCTCATGTCTAGGATTCATTTTTGAATTATTCATTAATGGAAAAAGAGGATAGAAGCATCATAAAAATGGTATTGTGGTCAGGTAGGTGCTTGTCTTATTGGTTGTCATCAATGTTTTCTGAATGATTGTCACCATCAATGATAAAGGGGGATATTGTTGGCCATTTTTGTGTTTTTTTGTCATTTATGTTAACCCAATTTATGGAAAATGGTTTCATGGTAATGTATGAGTCTCAATGTGATGTTATTCAGTGGTCATGCACGAAGATTCAGTGGTTGTATCAAGATTGGTAAAGGTCTAGAGTGTCTTGGTGTTTGGTTGAGTATGCAAAATCATGGTTTGAGTCATTCTGAGTTGGCTTGATGTTTTCATGAGGTCAATAATGGTCCATGAGCTGTGTTTTAGATGTATATGGGTCTGCATAAGGTCATCATGGTCAGTTCATGTGTTATCATGGTTGTGTCAAGTCATTCTAGGATTGTTTCTAGCCCTTGAGCAAGTAGAATGAGGTAGAGTCATGAGATTTAGACAAAATCATTCATGATAGAGCATTAGAATAGTGTTTTTATAGTTTACCTTAGGTTTATGGTGATTTTTCAAGTCTTCATTCAGATTATAAATGTATATTTGAGGTTCTTGGGAAGGAACGAGTGAGAAACATGCAGTTTGGAACATGCAAATGAGATTTACAAGAGATTTTGAGAGCTATTTTGTGCTATATTATGAGAATAGATAGCTATATCATGTTTTCATGGTTCTTTATGCCAAGTCTCAAGTCAAAGTGTTGAAGAAATTTGAAGATATGCAAGTTTTGGTGAAACCAGGTAAGTTACAGTGTGATTTTCAAGAAAATTTGGACCTTCTGATGCTCATTGTGAACTGTATTCTTTGCATGGGCACCTAAGATATTTGGAATATCTTATTATTATAGTTATGAATCTTGAACAAAAAAAAAATTAGGTGGTTTGATAGTCACATTTTTATGAACAATCATTAAAAAGATAAAGTGGTTAGAAACCCTAGCTAAAGCCTAGCTAGGATCAGCTTGCAGAAAGGTGAGTATATAAAAACTATTTTGATTCTATTTTCCAAAGTGATGATTGGATTTTTTAGATGACTCTTCTATATTTCCAGAAAGGTATGTTAGAGCATGTGGCCATATGTGGGCCCCACCTAAATTTACTTATTTCTAAAGAGTTACAATTTGTGATAAAGTTTCCCGAATGAGATAATAACTAAATTACCATTTATGAAATCCCATGAGTTTTTTATATATTTCAATGAAGTTTTCACATCATGGTGATAGTAAAAAAGTGCAACGTGAGCCCTATTTAGGTTGACTAATCAAAGAGTAGTTTTGGGGTAGTCTGAAGTTGTCTTTAGTAAAATGGACATTAAAGGAGCTAAAGGTAGATTTAGGAGGTGATTCAAGTTGTTTTGGAAATATAATTCAAGAATATTTCCATTTATATAATTTTTTCTTCATGATGATTGGTTTTGGTATGGTTTCTAGTTCATTTTGTTGACAAGAATATTTTTTGCTTTCCAGGTTAGAACTACTTTTTCTGAAAGATTGAGTTGGTTGGAGCATGAGATGGATTGGGTGATTCTTTCTATCACCTGAAATATGAGTAGGGATGAATTTGGAATAAAATTAATCCATTTTTAATTCTGTAAATTTTAGGAATGGTGTTAACCATTTACTTTTTGAAAACTAGTTTTTGGGCAGCTTGTTTTGGTAAAGGAAAAAGTTGATTCAGTTTACACAAGTGAATGTTTCATGAGCTCTAACTTATTTATAAGTGTTATAAACGGTCTGTAATTTTTTATAAAGTGGTCCCATGACATTTTTTGTGTGTTATTTGATGATATTGAAGTCAAAATGTGAAGATAGGATGCTAGAAACAGGTGTTTTGTGAAGGCAATCAAGCACTGGGCCCATTAAATGAAATATTAAGATTTTTTCATGATAATTGTGACCATTAATGATGTTTAAAAGTTATTTTAAAACATGGGTGATGAATTTTATAGCTTTACTAAAAAATATTTTTGAATAAGGGGATTTTTCATTCCAATGCAAGGGTTTTGAGGACTGTTGGTGCATGAAAAGTGGTTTTTGGTTACGCTGACCTATTCAGGTCATATGTGACTATTGTAATGGATGTACTTTAATTTTATAAGGTTGTACATGTTAAATTTTTCATGATATACTAACCTCCTTTGGGTTGGAGATAATATTTACATATAAAATTGAAGTTTAAGCTCATTTGGTGAGCAAGTATTGCAAGGGGGAGAAGTGCGACCTAGAGGAGAGTATATTACAAATATGAAGTCATGATTTGTAGTAATATCATAGGTGTTTCATGTTGAGTATATTTTTATATCATGTGTGCAATAGATTATAATCAAGACAAGTTGATTAAGAAGAGGAAAGAGCGCATTTTGAAGACCTAGGGTATGAGCTAGGGTTTTTAAGTTGAATATGTGGTCTCCATCAGTTGTGGCAGCTAAAAAATCAGAGATCAAACATCATCAGGTGGATTATTTTGTGCTTGGTCATCCTATAGGGTTATATCCTCCTTGTGGAGTTGGTGATTCACTAAATTAGGGGTTGGTGCTCCTTATACGGTTGGTGCTCTACTAAACTAGGGGTTTGTGCTCCTTATGAAGTTGGTGATTTACTAAATCTTTTTTATTTGTGTAATACAAGTATATTTTCAATGGTTTTTCTTCCCCATGAGGGTTTCCCACTTACATATGTTGTTCTTGTGTTGAGTACTTTGTTTCTTGCTCTTCTGATTTATGTTGCATATCTTAATAAGCACACATGGTTATGAATGTTGTATGGACAATATAATTGATGAATGTATGGTCTGGTAAATTAAATAAAAATTATTGAAGGACTTATTCACCCCACCCCCTCTCAATATCTTTTTCTTCCAACAAAAATATTTTATCTACCTCTCAGCATGCTTTAGACAAAGAAGATGACATCAAGCCAAAAAAAAAGGAAAAAGGGAAAGGTAAGAAAAATGTTACTTCCATTTAGGATACAAAATTTCATTGTGATGTTAACACTCATTCTAAGGAAAAATGTTGGAAGCCCCACCCAAAATTGCATCCCTTCAAGAACAAGAAAAATAAGAAGAAGGTCATGGCTTCCCTCTGGGGAGAGGAATTATTTTGCAACAAAGAGGTGGATGAGACTATGTTTTGTGCCTTCATCCACAAAGAGTTATGTTTAGGTAATAATATTAACGCTCAATAGAATGAAATTAATAAGATCTTTCATATAAAAATTTAGTTGAATAATACTAAATTAGATTCTCTTTCTTATACTTGTTCACAAGCTAATTTGGTTAGTAAAGAGCTAGTTAATAGTCTGATGTTGGAAACTTACAATCATCCAAGTCCATACTCATTTGGTTGGGTAAAGAAAGGAAAATCAAGGTTACAAAGAAATGCAAGATTAATTTTGGTATTGATAAAAATTTCATTGATGAAGTTATTTTGGATGTTGTTCCTCTTGATGTGTGTGGTGTAGTGTTTGGAAGTCTGTAATTGTATATCAAAGATGACACCTTCATGAGAAGATCAAACCAGTACCATTTAGTGAAGGATGGTAAAAGATACATCATTTTATCCTTTACATGAGACTAAAATATTTCTTTAGTAAGTGCCACTGAAGCCCGAAAACTTAATGCTAGTGGGAGATTTTATTTAACTCTTCTAAGGGATATACAAGCTAAGGAAGTTATCTCTAAGACCACTCATAACATGGTTACTAAAAAGGAGTTGAATAATATTGTAGAGTTTATTCATTAGTTCAGGGAAGATATTATGGTGATGCCCCCAGTTAGGGAAATTGAGTACATGATATAGCTGTTATCCGATGGTCTACTTTTAGATATGGGATTCCATAGGCAATCCATGTAGGATGCCCACAAAAATAAACAACAATTATAATCTTTGTTTAAGAAAGCAAACACTTTAGGATTGTGACAAGGCCAATTATTGGAAGTACTTTGTATTTTGGATATTTACATAATGAGAGGGAAGATATTTTCTTACCCGCTAGAGTTTTTCCCACCTTGAGTTTCTCCACGATAAACTCTTGTGTCTCCTTTGCATTCTCTTTTCTAAATTTTCAGTATAGTTGTGATTATTTATGCACATTATATTGGTTAAAAGGAAATTAAGTAATTTTCACTAAGTTATCACTAATAACATGATGCATTTATTATGTTGCTCAAGGAAGTTTACAGATCAATCCCCTTGCCACAAAAATGCACCAAATTAAAATGAAGGTAAAATCAAAATTATCCCAAAACAATCATGAGAGGATTTCCCAAAATCCCATACATTTCAAAAATCAAAGTTTCCATAATATGAAATGTGTGAGTGGGTGGAAAAAATGAACCAATGGGCCTCATTTGCACTGAAAAGAGCTCACCTGCCCATATGGATGGAGGTTAGGGCCTATTTTCCATGCAAATGAGGTCCCTTGCTTTTCATACACCCTTCCTAAATGGACATTTTTCCCAAATCCGAGTTTGGGAAAAATGTGGCATTTAGGAAGGGTAATTAGGCTCACCTAATCTATGATTAGGTGGCCTAATTCTTCCTAACCAAACACATCATCCTAAAACCAAAAGTAGATGTTAGAACCACATGAAAAGGGGTAACATTTAACATTATCTAACAATAAACCAAGGGAACATAAGAAATTAACGAATAGCTAAGGGTATGTTCAAATCCTGGAAGAACATCAAAACCAGCATTGACAAAGCTGCCAAGAAGTAGTTGTAGGTGCTTTAGCTGCTCTTGTTTGTTTTTTTTGCTATTTTTTTGCGGTCTCTTTGCTAATTTTTTGCAGAGTTTTTGGTGTTTTGTCTTGTTGGGGTAGCTGTTATTTGGCTACTTTGGGCTTCATTGTCACACTTGGATTCTGATCCTTGTTTTTCTGGTTTTCATTCCTATTCTGGCTCCTAGGCCTTCTTTTGTTCACAAGGGTATAGTCCCTTTCAAAAAACTATTTACCAATAATAAAAAAATGAATAGCTAAGGAACATAATAGTTCATCACCATGATAGAAGGAAAAGGTAGGCTAACAAATCCAAACATGAGATGACATGGCACAACATGAGAAAGGGATGTTGTAATCGATAAGAAGAAGAGGTTTGGCAGTTATGCTTTTTGTGCTAATTGATGTGTGTTCCTTGAATCCCATGTTATTCTTATGGTAATTTCTCATCACCTTCACACTCAATAGAAACCTCATATATGCCCAATATGATAAAAAAATACAACACTATCATATAGATGACAATTAACATCCATACAAGTCATGTTAAACTAGGAGTATATCATAGCATGAATCATCTACTAAATGAAACAATATAACATTATACATCTGAATGGATTCAATATCAATACAAAATCATGTCCATAATAACTAATGATATTATCATCATAACATAATATTTGATAAATGAATAGTGGAATCATGTGCCCCATAGGCAACCTAACAACAAGAGTCAGAATTCTAATGCTAGAAATAAGATATCATGAACAATTTCATATCAAAAAAGTGTACTAAAGTAGTAATATCCCTAACAAACAACAATATCATGAGATAATGTCCCAACAAAACAACACAATAAGAAATAATTTCCGTGTCATCATGATAGTATAGATACAATGAGTCACTCTCAACCAAAATGAAAATACTAAAAAAGGTGGGAACTACAATTATTGATAAACCATGATAAGAAACCCATATGTGCGTAGAAAATCACACACTGAGAGAAAAAGATAAAATGATCCCGATATACACAGTAAGATGATGTACACCATGGCTATAAATAAACTAATATGCTTACAAAATACTTGTAATTAGTTAAAAAGAAAAGTTTAAAAGAAGTGCAAAACAAACCCAATATACGCAGTAAAATGAATATACACCAAAGTTATATATAAACTAAGATGCTAACAATTTACCTGTAATTTGTCAAAGAAAAATATAAAAAATAAAAACAAACCCCATATACGTTGTAACTGATAGACACCTTGATTATGAATAAGTCAAGATGTTGAAAAATACCTATAATAGGTCCAAAAATTAAGAAAACATTTGAAAACCAGCCTAATATACAAAGAAAAATGAGCCAAGATGACAACAAAATATTAACAATTGATCAAAAATGAAAATAAGAAATGAAATACAAACCCAATATACAAGAAAAAATGATTACATCAAGACTAACAATGAGACAAGATGGTAACACGATACCTACAATTGGTCAAAAACAATGAAAATTTTGGAAAACAAGCCAAATACACAAAACAAAATGAATACACCAAAGCTAACAATGAGCCAAGATGGTAACATGATACCTACAAGTATTCAAAAATAAATACAAAATTCAAGTAAAACCTTGCACAAATAGTAATTTAGACGTACCAAGGTTATATTCAAGCCAAAATGCTAATAATATTACTTACAATAGGCCAACAAAAAGCAACAATGAAACACAACTTAAAATAACGACATATAATTATGCCCCTAATGTGTTCCATGGTGAATAATAAGTAGATGTGAATTCCCCCAAGTAAGGATATGTGCAATGGGATTGGATCGGACCAAAGAGTGGAGTTATGCAACTCTTCATGACACTCTTATTAAATCATGTTGAAGTTTGATTTGAAATTTACTGGATTAGTTTCTCAAGCAAGGATATATGCAAGGAAGAACATGAGAGCCAAGATGCCCCAAAATAGGATACATGAAGGTTTAATGGATTTTCTTTCCCCAAGTAAGGATACATGAAAGGGGTAATAAAAGTGATAATTATAAAATACTCAGAATGATCACTAGGATTATAATCAAAAGTGCAATATTGTTTAACTATGTTGATAGATGCTGAGAGTTATTTGGTTTTTTTATCGCTTTTATTTTTGTTTTATTTTGAACATTTTTATTATTATTTTGATTTTTAAGGATTTTGGAATATAATTTTTTTTGTATTTTTGGATGTGTTTTACTTTTAATGATTTTTGAATATATAATTTTTGGGTTTTTTGAATGTTTTTATTTTTTAGAGTGTTTACTCAGTAAAGTGTGCACTATTTGAACCTATTTTCAAAAAATTATAATCATTTCATTCTATTGGCAGAATGTTGATATAGTGATTAGGATGTCTTACTCCACGCAACTAGGAAGATGTGAGGGCTCACCACCGAAAGACAATAAGGACATAAGACAAATGAGATAATGATGTGCAAATGAAGATGATGGATATAAATACATGAGGTCAACAATGGTCCATTTGAGAAAATGTGACTCATATTTGATTAAGAATATATGACTGATTCTAAGATGATTTCACTTTATAGTTCTTGACTAAACTTAGATCCATTGGTGGCCTACTTATTGGCAAGATCGAGTGTAAGGGATGGTTGTCTTTCTTAAAATTTGAAAATAAATTGATTCTTCAGTATTTTGTATGATTAAGCACTTTATATTTGAAAGTTTTTTCTTTATATATTTGTTTTTTAAATGACCCCCTACATTCTACCCCATACCACTAGTAAGAGGTAATATTTCAACACCAAAGACAAGACATAGGAAAGTAAGGGTACCTTTCTCTTTTCCTAGTCTCATGCTACTAGTAAGAAGTGTGGGCTTAGCACCAAAGACTTTGAAGGATAAAATGTGTAGTGATTATGAATATTTTTTTGTATTTTGATTTATTTTTCCTTGTTGTGATTGTGCTTGTAGGAAATATAGTCTTCCCCCAAATATCAGCCCCACATAGCTAGTAGGATGCAAGGGCTCATCACTTTAGATTGATATGGACAGATGAAAGGTCCAAGTAAATAAGTTTAGTACTTTATGTTGAGAGAGCTTCTTTGAAAGGATTATTTTCCATTAGTAATCTTTTAGACAATATTGTACATAAAAAAATTTGAAATTGAAGAATCCATAATAGTGATGAGATATACAATCCCTCATAGGAAAAATATTAAAATGTGTCTTATAGGTGAATAATGTGATTGTATGATAACGATAAGATTTAGATAATTTGTTTATGGATGAAATTATTAAAATTATTTGCACAAGCGGCCTCCCCTAGTGCGGAGAGTACCTATGAACAAGAAGATATTTATTTTCCATTTTTTATTTTCAAATAGTGATTCAATGTTGGTCTTATTTTGTTTTTTTCATGGATTAGGGTTTGTAATGAAGTCATCTTGGAATATTTCCATGTTTATGAATTATGATTACTCCTAATTTATGATCGAAAAAGGTCCAATTCAATGGGATGGAGATTTGATTGGGCATGACTTACGAGACTTAGGTGAACAAGGTCCAAGCTAATGGAGGTGATTGAAATATTTTCAATGATATGATTCAATTGGTCTTGGTATACGAGACTTGGGAGGACAAGGTCCAGGTCAACGTGTATGTGATTGGAAAAACTTTTGATTAGATCTAAAAAATTGATGTGAAGATAGAGGTAATTTTTCGATGTGAAAAACATGGTTAAATCCATATTCACCCATGATTGTAATGATGTCAGGAACGAAGAATTAATCCCTAAATGAGCATCTAAGGCATCTCTTAAGATTCATAGAGCAAATATTTGATGTTTTTGCTTTGTCTATAAACATTCTTTTGATTTTACGATTATTGATTAAAGCTTCAATGTGTAGGAATTTTATGTTTTTGATGTTAATATCTAAAAGGTCACGAGGACCATATGATAGAACTAGATTATTTGACAATAGGTTTGTGATTATATCTTGAAATGGTTGTGTGTTGATACCCCTAAGAATACAAACATTGTGAAATTCACAAGTAGGAATTTCATGAATGGATATGACCGTATAGTCAAATCCGTGGAAGGGATTTTTATAAATTACTTCTTTGACTGTTGGATAATATCTTGAAAATTTGATGAAGAATCTACATTAGATGGATGGTGTGAAATATCCATAGATGTAAGATTGAACATTTGGGATGTTTTGGACGGTATCAAAACATGTTGTGTCTCTACAATAAGATGAGGGATGTAGAGTGTAGGATCTAGAATTCTAAGGATAAAATCAATCTCAATGGTGTTTGATGATTGACCATTTTCTTTATATTTTTCATTAGTATCATGTGTTGAAATCAGATCATGAAAATATTTCAAGTTTTCGTTATATGTTTTAAGATAATTTTCTAAAACACTTTCCATTTTTTATTGAACTAATGGAAGAAAATTCAGAGAAGAAGTTAATTGATTTTGACTTGTAGATTTGTATCCATTTTCATCTTCATCTTGTGGAGTTGAATTTTTTAAATGGTTTTGGAAAATAATTTCATCATTGCAATTTGAGGTATTTGAAGTGTGTTCTATTTCAATGATTTTGTCATCAATTAAGTCTTGGACATAATGGTGAAGCCTTAAACAATGATCCATATAGTGTCCTTCTATGTCATGGAATTCATAATATTCTAATCCTTGATACCACTTGATCTTGGGTTCCCCTTCATATAAGGGTCTTGTGATTGGATATCTTATCATATTAGCCTTCATTAATTATAAAAAACACTAGAGACAATTTCTCTAAGGGGTGTAAAATGACATTTGACTTTACACGGAGTAGTTTCATCGCTAGGTTATATGATTGGATTTTTTGTTGATTTATCACTAAGTTGGTAAGTAATATGAGAGATTTTTTTTGACATCTCATGAAGTCTTTTGAATAATGTGTTGTTTTATGTCTTGCGTGAACCCACCATTGTAGTAAATGTAAATACCTAACATGAAGGGGTGATTCATGAATTGGTTAGAGAATGTGTTAAATTTTGATTGTTCTTAAAGTTTAACAAATTGAATGTAAAAATATAAGACATAGAAATTAAGATTTATTTTTCTTAAACATTGACAAAGTTGGATAGAAATTGATGTTGAAAATGATGATTCTTAAACTTGACAAAGTGAATGTCAATGTATAAGAATTAAAGATATGAAGGATATATATTAAACTTTGATAAAGTGAATGTCAAGGTATAAGATGTGGGAGTTTATTAAGCATGATAATATTAGTATCAAAAGATAATAAGGAAATTATTTGTCTTAAAACTTTGGGCAAAGTGAATGTAAAAGTAGAAGGTGTAGGAAGGAAAGAGAGTGTTTAAATTTTAACAAAGTGAATGTTAAAACATAATACTTTAGGATGAAAGGGAGTTACTTAAATTTTAACAAAGTGAACTCTAAAATATAAGACTTAGAAATGGAGGAGTATTTCTCAACTTTCAAAAAAGTGAATGTTAAAATGTGATATTTAGGGAATGAAAATGGATTGCTAAAATTTCAAGAAAGTGGATGTTAAAATAGGAGACTTAGGGATGAAAGAGATTTCTCAAATTTCAACAAAGTGGATGTTAAAATATGAGACTTAGAAAAGGAAAGGGAATGCTTATATTTTAACAAAGTGAATGCTAAAATATAAGACGGAGAAAGAGAATAGATTTACTTAAACTTTGACAACGTGAATGTAAAAAAAAAAAGACTTAATTATGGAATGGATTTCCCTAAATTTTGACAAAGAGAATGTCAAAATATAAGACTTAAGTAAATGATAAATATTGTGGATTGGTAATTGAATTATGATTACACTTAACATTGATAAATTTAATAGCAATGACAAGACTTTGATTGAAATGTATCTTCTTAAGTTAGGATGTTGGTATCCAAAACTTAAGGCTTAGAATCATTTTTTAATTGAACAATTTGCTTAAAAATTGGAAAGGGAATACAAAGATTAATACTAATCCATGATACAATCAATTATATATGGATATAAAATGAATAAAATTTGGAAATTTTGAAAAGAGATGACAACAATGGATAATATTACAGAACACAAACTTAATGACTCTTAACTTAGACGAAAAGAAAAGTGGTATAAAGTCATGTAAAAGTAACTTTGGCTTGGTCAAGTGGGGATTCCTATAAATTGGTTCTCTCCCTAAGTACCAAGTATTATATAAATTATTGTGGTAGCTATTGTTATTCATGAGCTTTACTTTACCCCATTGATTAGATAAGTGGGATTTTTACAAACCGAGTCCATCACTAAGGATAACCTTGGCTCTATCTCTCACATGTGTACTAGTTAGGTAGGTAGGGGTACTCATGTTTTTGGCTAGTTCCCTGAAGGTGCCAACTACTTTGGTGTTCCTTTGGTAGGCCTCACAATGATTTTATGGTCCCTAGCCATGCACTTCCCACAGTTACAGTGGATAAGGAATAAACCCTTCTCTAAAAATTTTAATTAAAAAGTATTTTATAAATTTTAAAGAAGATATCATAAGGTTTGGACGATTTTCATGATCAAGGCAACGTGTAGTTAGTAGTTTGATTCAAAGATAATATTTTTGTGAGGTAGTCCTATAATCAACACTTTAAAATGTCTACAACTAAAACATGATATAAATAAAACTTCCTCATTTATGATTTTCAAGATCACACAAGAGGGTGCGAGAGAAGAGCATACACGGTTGGTTTTATCTACATAAAAAATATATAAATTTAACAAATATTTCAAATTTGAGCACTATTTTGAGTAATTTGTCTTTGGAAAGAAAATATGGAAACCTACACACAAGATTTAATAATTTGGATTAAAAATGAATCTAGGGTGCAAAGAAAATGACAAGTGTTAGGAGAAAGGAAAACATTTCATTTTCTAAGGTTGAATCTAAAACTTATGTTTTCATTACAAATTTCATCTCAATAAATTTCCATTACAAAAAAAATTGATTCATTTTGAATTCAGAATCAAAATTTATGGCCTCCAGAAGATAGGTTACAATAACACGCATATTGATATGCTAGTGTGTGTAATGTAAAGTGCGTTACAAGTAGATGTGCTAGTGTAACAAATATTTTTTTGTTATGGTAGCACGTGTAATGATACAAAGATGTGTGCAAGAGACAATAATCCAAATTTATTGTTACAGAAATGTGTGTAAGAATACGCTAGCATGCACAGTGATATGTTAGCGTGTGTATTGAAACACTAGCGTAAATTACATGTGACGCTAGCATGTACAACCTGTAGATGGACCTATTTGAAGAAATATGGCCAAAGGATTGGTTTTTTTTATTTTCTCATTTTCTGGTGCACCTAAAATCTTGAAATGTGAAAAGTGGGTCTTAAACAACACCTAAAAAACCAAGAAAGAATTATATTAGTGAAAAGTAATCTAAAAATGATCAAATAAGTGTGGGTATCCCACCGAGCATGCCAGTATGTAGACTATGGAAAATCACAAACAAGATGGAAAATAAATAGAACAAAGATTCCAAACCTTCCGTTGTAAAATTCATAAGCCATCTCGAATAAAATCTACTCAAATGGAAGGGTTTTTCAATTCCCTTTATTGGATCTGTTAGATTTATAAGCTTTTATTGATTGTGGAGGATCCAAGTAATCTGAATGAAATGAGCTAAGCCACGAGCATGCTTTATTGATGGATTTTACGTGATTTGAGAAATGTAATGGTATGAGAAATGATTTTATTCACCAAATGAATATAAAAAAAACAACATGAATTATCTTAAACTTTAGTGGATAATTTTCAAAGAGAGGCTCATTGATTTATAGCTGAAGAAATTGAATCTTCAAGGTAAGTTCTAATTGAGTTCGATTGGAGATAGCTAAATTTGGCTTGGCTTGTTTAGTTGAGTTTCTAGATTTGATTGGAGAGTTAGAATATTGTTCTTGATTTACAAGTGTGAGTCAAGGATGGGTTGGCAAGGGATTTTTATTCACTCAATTTGTGTCATGAATAGTTATAATTTGGAATAAGTTAGATTGAATTTGATTTTTCATGACTTGGAAGATAACTCTAGTTAACTCAAATGTTGGTTTGAATTAATTTAAACAAGTCTATTTGATTAAAATAATGATTTTTAGTTCTATTCAAGGCTTGAGTTTACTTGGTTTTGAAAGGTGGACATGATTTGTTATTATTTAAATTATTTAAATGATGAAGTGGACATGTGGATTTATTTTATTTTATTTTTATATTAATTTAGCTAATTAAAACGAGCTAAGGGGGGTGACAAGGTGTAAATAGAATTAATTAAATTAATTATATGTAGGAATAAGGGTTGTAATGGTATTTTGGACAATTATGATGCATAGTGGTAATTTGGGGGTGTCTACAGTATCGACCATGGTTGATATTGTTTGGGTTGAATTTGTTACCAACATGTGGTACTAACCACAATCAATACCATTAGCTAGAAAAAACTACAATACCCATCATGATTGTTATTTATATTCAATGTTTGAGTGCTCATTCCACATCATTATCACTACTCAGTCAGTCTATTTACACTCATCAATCTTCCCTTAAATCCTTATTGGTCTTGAATTTGGTCTTACTTGTCTTTCTTGGAGTCTACACTTGGAGCATCAGGTACTTAGGATTCTCAAGCATAGTAACTACATTTATTATGGTATACTTATCCTTTGAAGTCTTCAACAAGAGGTTTTTATAGGTCTTTTCTTATTTTTTGTATCCCTCACATCAAATCTCTCATAAGGTGATTCTAACTTTGGGAGGAATTTAATGCGCCAATGGTGTCTAAAATCAGGTATCTCTAACCTCCCTCTCTATGTTTGTCATTTCAGATTTGGATATTTGTTTCATGTGATCAAGGATAGGTTAGAGTAGAGAAACATATTCTATATTTATTGCATTGTTGATTTATCAAACCTTTCCTTATAAACCTCCCTTTTGGAATTATAATCTTTTACAACCTAAGCATAAGAATACATTTCTTGTTACAACCCTATTATTACCTTATTATCATAAACTTTTTATCAAGAACTAGTTAGATGTCACTACCCTATCCTAAACCTCGGATTTGGAACCCTAAATCTCCTATAGAGTATGGATTGTTTCCTTCCTATTTCCACATATTTTTCTATTTACAACATTAAGGTGTGTATCTTTATCATGTCCCCTCATTATACTAGTCTAAATTACCCATTTACAGAGAGACGGAGGACATTATATTAGGTCAACCTTTATTTTCATACATCTTCCATATGGTGGACTCAACAAAGGAAAAAATGGGATGTTTCTCGTGCAATGGTGTACGAGTGACCACCTCCTCTCTAGAGGACACCCATGAGGTATGGTCTCAAATGGAAACTAGTAAACCCTCTATTATTGATTAATTACCTTTTGAGTTCTATCAAACCCTTTAGGAATCTGTTAGTCCTAACTTATGCAACATTTACTTTGAAGTAATTCAAACTAAATATTTAGGTACCATTATTAATTTAGGGCAACATTGAATTTACTTTGAAACCTAGGGATCTGAATCTCATCACCAATTAGAAACCAATCAATACCCCAACATCCTCCCCTCATCCCCAAATTTTTATTATAAGGTTATCACCAAAGATATTGATATGTGTTTGAGATATTTGTTGCCTCTCATTGTTAGGCCTAAACAAAAAACATTTTTCTTCAACAAATACATTATGGAAGATGGTATTGTTGTTTAGGAAGCCATGTAATAGCTATATACTTCTCAACAAAAATACCTCTTTGCCAAAATTTGTTAACAATAATCCTATGATCATATTGAGTGGCCCTTCAATCTTGTCATGCTTCAATATCTTGGACCATTGTCCCAATTTTTAAACTGATAGTAACCATGTTATTCCAAGGCCTATATGGATGCATTTCCTTTAGTGGTGTTGAAATCCAAGAAATTGGGGATTTTGTATTTATTAAGAATGGTTATTTATTAGCACCTTCTCTTTTTTTCTTGCAGTTGAAGATTTGAATGATTATTTGGTTCATTACACTTATAAATGTTTATTCCCTCTAAAATTCTTCCCATAAATTAGGTAATGGTTACTTCAGAGATAAATCACTCCCTACTTTGTTGGAATATAATTCTTTGTTGATTAATGTTATGGAACACATGCAAGCCTTCTAACTTGCCTCTTTTATTCAATAGAAAATACTTGGTTTTATATGCAATCCATTTCTCCTTAGCATTAATGGTTGGAGGGATTTTAATGGAAGTGGATTTAACATGGAAAACAGATTAAACTTGTTAGCATTATCTTTGCATTTCAAACCTCATTAACAAGCCTATGATGTTATGTTGTGTGGATAGTGGAAGGAAATATTTTTTTTAGGGTTTCCTAACCTTTATCTTTTCCAAGTGAAGTCCATGTGTTCCAAGGTGTTTTCAACCACCCATGCACCTACCATATCTACTAAGGTGGCCACCACCCCTATCCACTTGTCTAGGTGCACCCCTATCTATTGATCAGAGTAGGAACCTCCCCCCACCTCTAGTTTATCGCAGAGCGGCCACCACCCGTATCTACTTTTCTAGGCCCCACAACCAAATATTCTCCTTGACTTTCCACCCTACACTAGCTACTTCTGCACCTCCCTTATTTTGATAGATACCACGCCCCTCTAGTTCATCACAATGGATACATGTTGTACTATTATTCTTGTTGGGCTTCCTTTAAGGCTTCCTACTCTAGCTCAAATATCACACATTGAAATATTTCCTTTCAACTAACTATAAAGGCTCTAAAGGTTTCCATATGGTTTCTCAGGATGTTTTTTGAAAACCTAAAGAGATTGGGGGTATATACCTTCTTGAAATCAAACTCTAAGTTCCATTCATTTGCATCAAATGGATCAATAGAGATCTTAAAGGAGGTGAATAATTTTTTTAAAATTGTGTTATTGCATCTCTAAGGGAATTAACTATGGAAGAAAATATTGGAAAGTACTTGGTTTACACTCTATTTGAATTGGTCATGTATCAGTCAATATTTTTGGGACCTTTATTGACAAGAGTATTCATAAAGCTTGGGATATTCTTAAACCTAAGCTCATTTAGTATTAATGTGGATGAACTATAGCCTCTCACCCAATGTTGAATCCCTTTAGTGGTCCCATATTCTCAATTTTTATGGTGTCACATTCATTATGGTGCCTTGGGTCAAGAGTCATAGGCTTTCTAGAAAAGGGATTATAACCTTTTTTTCAAGGTTATTGTTGTTACATGAGATTGCACCCTTATTAAATCTACCAAATTCAACACCTCGGTGAAACATGGGAATGTCCCCAAGGTGTGGGACCTTTATCA
Source organism: Taxus chinensis (assembly GCA_019776745.2). Lineage (NCBI taxonomy): Eukaryota > Viridiplantae > Streptophyta > Pinopsida > Cupressales > Taxaceae > Taxus > Taxus chinensis. Next base: position 604,722,832 of record CM034150.1, read on the forward strand.
TTTTGATAGACCTCCAGAGAAGGATGAATTCCTCTACCTATCTATTATAACACTAACACTAATCATAAGCTAAACTACCAATCTGTAAGGGAAAAGGGGAAGGGGGAATTCATAAGATGAAACTAATCTAAGGAAATGGCGATGGTGTCAGAAGAGAAAGAGGATCTCTCTCTCTCTCTCTTTGAGAGGGGAAGGATAAGAAAGAAAACATATAAATGTTAGGGAAAATAGATGCCACAGATCAACCCTGTGCAAACCATTCCATTCCATACATTTTATACATAAAGAAATGAAAACGCATGCAAGTATAAACCACACATGATATGCCAGAAATGAACGGAGAGGTAAGAGACATAATAAACACAAGTAAAGGGCATATACGAGCCATAATAACAATATTTTATGAATAAAATATATACACAATCCATTACATCACTAGGGAATAGCATTGAGAGCATTACATGTGACCAAATCAAAAGTCTGTAGCTCATGAAAGTTCAGCCACTATTTTGACATGGTGACTTTATAGTCGGGAGAGGGTATTTTTACAAATGATATTGAGTAACTTTTATAGAGAAAGAAGAAATGCTTATTTCACTAAATCGGGACTTATTCCAGTCCAAGCAGCTAAAAATAAAAAATATAGCAAATATTGGAATTCAATATTACTATTTTTGGATTCCAAAATGTTAAATATTGGAATTATCTACACTCCCAAATCATACATATTGGATTCCAAAATAGCACATGTTGGATTCCAAAATCGCATATATTGGAATCCAAAATCACCTATATTGGAATTAATTGTACTCCAAAATCACATATATTGGAATCCGAAAACCAAAATATTGGGATCTATTAATTCTCCTTCTAGAGTCCAATATATATGGTCACAAATTAAATTTATGAATCTGTGAAAAAAAAATTAATGATTTTAGGGAATCCAACATTGATCTGAGAAATAATGTCTGGCGGCCGCTAGCCCATATAGAACAGATACATGTTCTTTTTTATAAGGGAAAGCGGTTGTTAGGCTTAATGATTTCTTTTTAATAATGATCTTGTCATTTTTAAGATGTTTTAAGATTAAAATATACAAATTTGAATATTTCAAATGTCATTGGCCAAGCAGCCGCTAGGCTAATGACATTCATGAGATGTGATACACTTCTAGATTCAATTACTATGGTTTGATTGAACATTGTGGCAACCAGAGAATTATCGAATATATTATGAAGAAGCTTAAAGAGGGTGAAGATTCAATTTAAGAGAATGTAATTAACTGTAAAACCATTCCAAATGTATTTTTATATTTAAATTTAGATCTCAAATTTACTTCATTTATTATGGTGTGATTGAACCTCGGCACAACCAGAGAATTTTTGAAGATGTTGTGAAGAAATTATCAAAGGGTGACAATCTAGTGTAGGAGAATGTAATTAATTGTAAAACTATACTAGATATATTTTCATATTTAAATTTAGATATAAAATCAACTATAAGAGACATGGCATAAAATCTTTCATATTCAAATATGAATATGAACTTATTTAAAATTAATTGTAAAACTATCCCATATATATTGTAGTATTTAAATATAGCTATGAAATAAATTGAAATTCCTTTACTATAGGTAGAATTATAGTAAAATATTTGAAGAATAATTTGAATTTCTAATGTAACATTATTCTCAAAGATGGGCTTCCAAATCAACATTACAAAACATAGTAAAGCTCCAATAAAAAATCTCCCTATAATTGTTTTTGTGATCTAATATAATCCTGAACATCTTCGATGTCCTTCAATGGTTGCAACAAAGGCCACAACACATCTAACAAGTATTTTTCTTCTGACTTACAATCTATGTTAAATGTTTCAGCAATTATGTAGTTCACAACATCATTGAACTTGTTTTTCTCTAAAGATTCATCTACAAGCACTATATTTTTACAATTGTACGATGCATTAAACCGCAACCAAATGGAGTTAAGATTATTGAGATATAATTTTCGATTCCCAAAACCTTCATAATCAGAGTGTTTGGTCTCGATGAAATCTTCCTTTGTAAATATGACCTTGAAGCTTGCAACCTCAAAGACAATGTTTTGAACGAATGAAGGCATCATGTCATCAACATTTGACTTTCTCACCAATGTCCATATTGCTATTTTGAAAAAAAAATTGCACCGTTACAAGAACTCTTTCACATTAGGTTTGAGAATTTTTATTTTTTTTAGCTCCATGCCACCAAAAAACTTTAACTGATTAAATGTCAAATCATCCTTGTGGAGGGTATTTGTTGAAACACTGTTTATATCAAATATGATCAGTTTCATGTTGCATGTGTTCATATCTACAAATGAAAAAAAATCAAATGGTTGAGGGCAGTGAATCAATTGAAAAATAAAAATCAATTCCCTTTTGATATTGTTATATCAAAAAGAAAATGGTTGTAATTGGTGACGAAGATAAAATCTAAAGGCGTTCCTCATTTCTTATTGTTATACTAGGAATGCTTTTTTGTGCAAAATTTATTTGAATAGAATGTAATGTTTCAGCATGATGAGTCTTTACATACCATATTATAATTATTTCATTGTATTGGAAAGTGATATATGTTTTCTAATATGAAGAAAAAACTAGTATTTAAGAATGCTCAGAATTAATTTAGGAATACATATTTCATTAATAAAAATTGCTCAAAGATTTGTTACATTAAAGATTTTATGTTAATTCACATTTGCAACTTATACACTCACACTTTGAACTTATAATCAAGAAAATTTTAAATTATCCCAACTTATAATCATATAATCATAATTTAAATAGCTACGCTAGGGTTCATTTTAAGACACGTCTAGAAAATTGGAGGTGGAAAATACCTAGCGAATATCCCTGGAACCAGTTTCAGTGAAAGGTGAATTTACCAATTTTTCATAACTGAATTTTCACCTATTTTTTTCAGCCAAAGAGACTGCAGATTTTTAGACACTGACGCCTCGTTGACACATGGAAACAAGGCTTATTGATGCACATCAACAAGCCTCATTGACGCCTCGTTGACATGCGTCAACAAGGTAGGTTGACACACGTCATCGACCCTTGTTTTCACATGTCAACAACCCTTGTTGTCACACGTCAACCTACCTTGTTGATGCATGTCAATGAGTCTTGCTGACGCGCATTAACAAGACTTGTTGACGCGTGTCAAAAAGGTAGGTTGATGCACATCAACAAGGGTCATTGACGTGTGACAAAAAGGCAGGTTAACCCTGGTTTTATCATATAAATACCCTCCCACCGGTCATTTTCACGTTTACACTTTTTGGCTCTCAAATTTTATTGTATACAAGAATCCATTATCTAGGTCAGGTACAATCAAGCTCAAGCACAACTACAATGGTGACTACAAGTGCATCCCAAGCTCAAGACAAAAATCAAGAGGAAAATTCAGTCCTATCCACAAAAAAGATACTCTACAGGAATCCTTTGTGCCCCCACATCCATACTATTTTACAAATGACTTCCGAATACAAGGATTTGATCGATTCATGTGAGTTTAGTGGGCTCGTTAATATGGCCCATTTCAAAACAAACTAAGATATTTTGAACTAACTTCTCTCCTTTTACAATAAAGAGGATGACCTATTTAATGTTACTATGGATGATGGCTAATTGTTTCAATTTGGTATCGACCCAACTAATATTCATCGGTTTACATGCCTCCCATTCAAAAATTTACCCTTTGTTACAACGAAGGAAACACTCGTCAAAGACGATAAGAAATATCTCGAATTGACTTTCGGTTTCCATGTTGATTGTAAGTGTAAAATTTTTCATTCGTCATTTTTTATTCAGTTTTTTATTTTGATATAATTTAAATTTATATCAATTCTAACTATTTTTTGGAATTTGTAGCTCATGTCAATAACTCTAGATGTGGTGTGGATACGCAAGCAATTACACACCACTTTCTTATTGCAATGATTTCCTTTTTTCAATCCAGATTAGTTTTGCAGGGTCGGTAAACAGATATACCAAACTGGGCTATTGCATACATTGTTGTAACTATCGCAAAAAAAATTGATTGGTGCACCTTTTTATCAAAAAAATAAGAACTGACATTACAAATGCAAAGCTTTCAGAAAAACCTGTCACTTACTCCACAAACTATCTTCTTGGCATTTATTACGAGGCTCTTTTAAATTTAAAAGACAAACCAATTTCCACTTGCACGGATGAGGCGTTGATGAATTTTTCAATTCCATTTGAAGAACAACAGGTATAAACTATAAATTTTGTATTTCAAAATTACACTGTGCACAAGTATTAACTATTTACTATTTGCAAAAAATATTTATGAAGGCCCTTCCCCGAAAAAAGTTAGAATCAAGAGGAAGAGGCCAACAACATGCTGAGGCATCGAGAGATTCACAATCTGAAATGGAAGCTCACTCATCTCCAAACCCCCAACCATTTGAATTCTTTAAACGCCAGAGAAGTAATACCCTTTCATGTATTCTTTACAAATTCCAAATTTGTATTTTCATTCTCCAATTTAAATTTTACCCTATTGAATTGACATACAATTGTATGTTGATGAAATTGTAGGGACTTTGGACCATTCGCACGTTTCTCAAAGTCAACCATCTTCCCCAACTCACGCATTTTAGTTATATGAATTTTTGTCTTCTCAACAACCACCTCAGCAATCCCAGCTACAGACAGCTCAAAAACTACTAATTACTACTCCAACATGGCCACCTCAAGCATCTTGACAAGCTACCCCTCAACAACAAGGTAAGTTTTGAATACTACTTCATTTAATTTCGTATTTTTTGCATTGTTTTCTAGTTTTTTCATATGTTTTTTCTTGATATTTTCAACACATTGCAGTCCTCCTTCTGTATAAACAATGGCACTTGCCCCCCCCCCCCTCCACCAATAATATTCAAAATTACAACTAGAGGATCAGGAAAAAATAACATTGGTAAATGCATGCCAATTGCTTCGGTCCCTAGCGGGACACTAAACATTTCCTCCTCCTTTCGAATTCCAACCCTCTCACTCAGTGGCTTGCCTAGTGCAACAGGTATATCAGTTTTAAAATAATATAAATTTAGATGAAGATTACTTGGGCATTGATAGCAATGACCCAACTGGATTTTTCAATACACGTGAGATGATTCAAGGCCAATAGGTATACTTCTATTTCAACATAATTTACCATATTGAATTACATTTCACTTTAGATTTATTTGTTTGAATCTTGATTTATTTTATCACAAATAGGATCAAGCCACCCAAAGGTAGAAACAAGTAGCATTTGATCAGCCCAACAACCCCCATACCTCTCCAGTGAGATCATCTTCATCAGATACAGATGGTGAACAGTTGCTACCTCTTCCTTTAGAGAACTTAATTGGTTATGATTTTCAATCCCATGTCGATGATTTTATTTACTTCTTCATATCAATCAGTTCATAGAATGGGAGATAAGGGCTAAAGTAATTATCAATGAGATAATAATTCGTTATGAAAATTATTGGAAAAGGAATAGTTTATACACTGCAGTCCAGAATCAACTTACGAAGATGGATTCCTTACTTACCCAAGTAAGAAGTGGGATTATCACGTATAACAACAACTATAAAGATGACATTTTGGATAATACATTAAACAAATTGGAAAATATTAGTGTCGAGGCCTAAGCATATTTTAACAAATGGTCTAAGGAAAAGGATTTGGTTGCAGTTACAAATGCCGAGAGAGATAGAGCGGTCGTAAGTATTATCACTTTCAAACAATATTTTTTGTTAATTTAAAGTTTTCTTATTTTAGTAATATGTTGAATTGATGTCACTTTTTTGTGCAATTGAAATATGAAAATTTGAAGAGTCAAGCAAAGGTTTTCCAAGTTCACTTGGAAACAGTGAAGAACAATTTATCCGCAGCGAAGAATTTGAAGGGAAATATTGTTTTGGTTAATAAACAAAACAATACACTAAAGTGGATAATTAAAGAGCATGGCTTCAACCCTAAAATATTATTCAAAACTAAGGCAACTGCAGATCCAAATTTGTTGTCCCATGGAGATGTGACAAAGCAAGAAGAAATAATTTTAAAAAATCTAGACAATGTTATGGAAGATATCATAAGTTCTGGGATTTTTATGTCATTGGGGAAAGGGGTACAAGAAGAGAAGCCATTGGGAAAAGGAGCACAGGAGTGGAATGGGGTACAGAAAATTGAGGGTTAAAAATTGTCATTATTGAATGTGGAAACTTGAAAAATTGAATCTATATTTGAAAATTTGAAACATTGAATGTTGTGGTCATGGAATTTGAATTTTATTATCTGGATTTGAAATTTGAAACTTGAATTTTATAGCCTTTGAAAATTTGAAATACTATATAATCTTTAATTTTATGACTTCCTATATATTATGTATAGAATTTCTAGATTTTATATGGCATTTATGTTTCTTCTCTACTTGTAATGATGATTGCATTAGATGTGGATGATGACATTAGAATAGAATCAGTCTCATATATATGGATTATCATGAATTGTATGTGGACGTAGATTTAGCTTCAAGCACAATCACAGAATCTGGTTGATGATAATGGATAATTGTTCTAAGAAAATTTGGAATGATATGATCATGATGACATTAGAATGGATATAGATGATGATGAATGATGATAATGGATAATTGTTTTTAAAAAAATTGAATGTGTTAGGATAGAGAGGTTTCTGCACATTTAAAATGGATAAATAATTGTTTTTAATAATAATTGGAGTGTCAGGATTATGATAATGATATGATGAATTTAATAACAATTGGAGTGTTAGGATTATGATATGATATATATGGATGATGATGAATTTTATGTGGACGTAGATTTAGCTTCAAGCACGATCGTGGATGATGAATTGTATAATGGATCGTGGATTATGAATTGTATAATATGGAAAAATATTCCTCTTTGTAAAATTTGATTGTTTGATTTTATCCCACAAAGTTTAAAAATATATCAAAGCATTTTGAAAATATAAAAAATAAATTAAACATAATTGTAAAAAATCAAGAAAGGTCATATGATAGGGTTTAAGTTACCTCTAGTTTTTTAGATGGCTATGAAATCATCAGTCGTAGTGTTCTAGATCTTTTTTTTATGAAAACTCAACACGAGAAATGGAATTAGTAGATAAATGGATTAGTATCCTGACATTGTCAGTCCTAAGAAGTATCAGCTTCCTCAGATGGATGTCAAACCACGTTTTCAAAAAAAATTTAAAAAAATTGTATTTAAATAAATGTAAATATATATACCTGTAACATCTTATATGATAACAAGAGTTGAAACAAAATTTAAGGTGAAAAACAATAAAAGTAAGGTGAAGGAGATACCTATTTAAAGTTGAAAAAATCCATTATCAATAGCTTCTTCAAACTCGATGTTCTCTTTTGTAGAGTGTGACGATGCGCCAATTCCACTCTCAATGTTGGGAACAATTGTACTTGTAGTTTTAATATTCACACCTCTTCTTCTGAAAAGGGAATTCCAATACACAATTGCTCTATCAAAAGGAAAGGTTTCCATGGAGTAGAGAGATACATAACACCTCATGCAACTTTCTATACTTTTATCCAACCTATTTCTGAGTTTTGATTTTATAAATGATGATGCACTGAAAACCCTTTCATCCTCCACAGACCCCAAAATCATTCTTTGGCATAACTCATATAATCTGAAATATTCACTGATATCTTCTTGTAAGACAAAAATTTGATAGAGTCCACACCACAATATTGTAATAGCACAACTTTCAGAAGGTTCGTCTAAATTTTTATATTGGTTCCTCAATGTTGTTGAAAAATTTGTTGACTAAAAATTTAATAGATTAACATTCAGTATACCTTTGATTTCCATACCCTTGAACTCTTAAGTCTTTGTGAAATGTTCCATTATTGTACCTATTGGTTGCTCAAACGTGAACCCATGTCTTGGATCTCTGAAGAGGGACTGAGGTGTCTGAGACCACAATGGAACCATCCCAAAGTTGTGGGAACTTGCGAGCTTGGGACAGATCTCTGGAGAAATCCGGTTCCTCTATCTATCTCTACTACTACTGCTACTCCTAGTGATGAAAAGGGGAAACTAAGCTATGAATGCCAAGGGACCAGGGAAAGAAGGATAACATGAAATAAACCACAGTAAAAGGTGATAGCACCAGAAAATGGGGATGAACACTATCTTTTCTGAAAAAGAATGACAGGGAATGTGGGAGAAGAGGCTAGGCATGAGTAGCACAGCAAAACATGCATTCACCAATTCGTCCTTATGGAACACAACCAAATATGGAGTTGTAGGGGACCTGAAGTAGCACAACAATACACAATGTAAGAGAAAAAGCAAGAAGAAGGAACACAAACACACTAGGAAAGAGAATAGTCACAAAACAATGCTTCTATTACTTCCAAAATGCACAAAACTATTACAATGCTAAAGAGGCCATTATCCACATGCAAGAGCCAAACATGGAGGTCTGCAACTCAAAATACAGAAAATATAGAGTCTTTAGCAACATGTGTAAGGATCCAAAATATCTAGCATAACAAATGAGCCTTGCTCTTACATTTATAGATGAATTCATGGAGGAAGAAAGGAAGAGGAGGGAAAATCCAAATTTGAAATACAACTACCAACAAGGAGCATTCAATGTCTATAAATCCACTTGAAAATATATGAAATCCACTTCCCCATGCCTGTTTGACATGTTGAGGACAAAAGAGAGTAGATCATACTAAATTGGGTGGTTGGAGCAATCAGATCTGATCATCAATGTTAAGAGAGACGTTTTCCCAATTCTCACCAACCAGATCCACTAGATTTTGAATTTTGAATTTCTGGCACTATCACTGATGTGAGAAGCTTTCTGATAAGTGCAAGCACACACAGATCTGAGCTTTGTAGCTAATGATATGGATGTCAGAAGATGTCAAAGTCATCGGCATACACAAAACATGTGGCGCGTGCTGATTGGCTAGAATGGTGGCCAAATGTACAATTGTTTGTCATTTCTACCACATGTCAATCATTCATTTGTTGTGAGGATTCGACACCCTATCTGGTTGTGCATTACACACTTGAGCGTGTCAAATGATGATCTGGCACAAAAGGGCATGGGGAGAAAATAGAGGAAAGTGTGGAGGGAGCACACGTTATGCACATGGGAGATGATTCAAACCGGTGAGCAGAGAACGTATGGTTAAAGTGTAAATATTACAAAGTAATGCATGCAACGTGTGAGGGGTCAAAGACTTAGGCACGTGGGGTGGAAGGAAACTATCTTGGAAGAAGGTGGACACACAGAAGGTGGGTGCAAGAGAGAAGTGGGAGGAGGAATGAAAAAGAGGTGCACAGGAAAATTGTGACCTAAGGGAATGTTCCAAATGATTGAGCACACGTAACTTCTTCAATAGATAACTTAGGGGTAGAACTCGTATGTAGGTTATCCAAATCACTAGGAGAATTATTTGGATAATATTTTGGTGACTTTCAGGGCCATATACCTGCTAGATGCAAGAGACTAGTAGCCTAAAGCATCCATTCGGGATGGAGTCTACTTGTACAATCATGAAAATGCCCTTGATATCACTTTGAGTATCATTTTGCACTTTTTCCTGAATCTCACACCTGCTGAGATAACCTTGCACACTAGAAGCAACAAAAGAGCACACACAGGAAGCACACGAGAGGAAATAACTATATACAAACAAAAAATCTGTGCAGAGCACACTTAAAGGAATTGAAACTACCTTAATATATACAATATGATGCAGCAAACCTAATGGAAGGGTTTGAGATAGATCTTGTTTACTGGGATTTACAGTGCGCTTCCATCCAGATGAGTTAACTTGAAAGAGTTAGCTTTTTTGTAGGACTTGATGATGTATGGGCCACTCTAAAGTACATCAAACTTTGAATGGCACCCTAGTTTAGCTCTGTCAACATCCCATTTTAGAACCAGATCTCCAACTTCGAAGGCTTGAGGCCTAGGCTTTCTGTCAAATCATTTCTTTATTGCCTACTGATGTTGTTCTAGCTTGATCATGGCAGAGTTTCTAATTTCTTCTATATTAACTAGCTTTGCTATCCTGATTTCTCTTTGATTTGTGCCCTCAAATTCGAGCTACTGGGAAAGCGCTAATGAATTTAGCTCTAGTGTCAAAGGAAGGGTAGCTTCCCTACCATAGAAAGATTATAAGGTGAAGTTCCTATTTCCTTTTTTACTGTGATTCTATCTACCCAGAGTGCGCGCAAGACCTTTGTATGCCACTGTCTTTGGCTGGTATTCATTATGTGCTTCATGATTCTAATCAGGCTCTTGTTTGTTAATTCTTCCAAACTGTTACCCTGAGGGTAATAGTTGGAAGATGTTTTCAGGTAATTTCCCAAACTTATAGCATAATCATTGATTTTAGTACCAAGGAAGGCCTTTGCATTATTAGAGATAATGGTTTGAGGAACACCAAACCTTATGACTAAACCTTCGAGAAAGTCAAGGATGACTGCCTCAGTTGATTCCTTACGCGTGAAAGCTTCTATCCATCTGGTATAGTAATCTATAGCTGTCAACACCCATTTGTGTCTAGCGCTTGAAGGTGGATTGATCATGCCTATGAATTTGAGACCCCATTATGAAAAAGGTTGATCTGCTTGGATTGGTCGGAGGGGAAGCACTGTCATACTTTTATTTCCTGCAAAGAAAGTGCATTCCTTACATTTTTTGACCATCTATGTGTATCTACAAATAGGGTAGTCCAAAATATACCTGCCATTATGATATTCATTAGTGTAGTTTTGGTAGAGAAGTTTCCACCAGAGAATCCATCTTGAAATTCTGATAACACTTTTTCAGTCTCCACATTGTTGATACATCCTAACAGCATGCCATCTAGATTTCTTTTAAGGAGAATTCCAGCAATTAAAACATAAGGAATAGATTGAAACATCAGATGTCTTCTCTTTTCTTTATTCAAACTAGGAGGGTAGGCACCCTCAGAAAGGAATGTGATCATGTCCTTCATCTAGTCATACACGTTGGGGTTTATATTATGTTCATGTTCTACGCACGGGAGGACTTCATCCAGAAATAATGAAGCCTCAAGTTCACTCTACACATTCTTAGCAATCTACCTGTAGAGTGCATTGCCTCTTACCATCTTTGTGGCCTTGATAGTCACATCATATTCCATAATTTTGGTCACACATCACTCTCTCTTCTCACTGATTTCTACTCTCATGTTGAAATCTCTGACAGATGAGTGAGATACTAACACCTTGATATGATTTGTGGTAATCATGCTCTTGAATTTCTTAAGCGTGTGCATGACGGAAAAGACTTGCTTCTCTGTGTGACTATACTTTAATTCATAATCCTTCAACGTCTCAATGAAGAAGGCCACTGACTATTCCAGACCTTGCTCATTTTCCTGTGTTATGACAGTAGCAATGCTTGCATTAGCACCATAAGCATAAAGGATGAAATCCTTTGAGTAATCTGGATTAAAAAGTGTGTGCACACATGTAATTTTCCTCATGATATTTTTAAAGCATTCTCTTCCCTCCGCTGTCCATTTAAAGCCTATGTCCTTCTTGAGCATAAGGGTGATAGGCCAAACAAGTCCTACAAAGTTAGGGATAAAACTCCTAACAAATTTAATCTTTCTAAGGAAGGACTGTAAGGCTTTATTCTGCGCCGGCAGGGAAAGGGCTAGGATAGCTAAAACGTGCTCAGGATCAATCGCGATGCCATCCTTTGAAACCACGTGGCCCAAAATCCTACCCTGAGCCACCGTAAAATTTCACAGCTTGGGATTAAGAGACACCCCAAACTCTTTTCATCTCTCAAATACTTTTTCCAAGTGCATTATGTGATTCACACTTGACTTTAAGAAGATAATTATGTCGTCAAGGTAAACCAAGATGAACTCATTGATGTAACCTTTGAAGGAAATATCCATGGTGCACTGAAATGTTGCACCCACATTTAAAATACCAAAGGGCATTTTCTGATATGCGTATGTTCCCCACTTGGTTGTAAATGTTGTTTTGAATTGATCCTCTTCCTTGACCAGGATCTGGTTGAAACTTGAGTACCCATCTAGCATGGAGAACCTGTGCGTGCCAGCTACAGTCTGCAGAATCTACTCCATTAAAGGCAAAGGATAGTTATCCTTTAGAGATGCCATATTCAAATCTCTGAAATCAACACAAAGTCTGATTTCACCATTCTTCTTGAGTACTAGAACCAGATTTGTGACCCAGGTAGAGTATTTAATAGGAAAAATAATTTTTTCCTCAATGAGTTTGGATAACTCCTTTCTCATGAGGGGCTTTATCCTTAGATTGACTGGTTTTTGTTTCTGTCTGATGGGATTTATGCCAGGATCAAGGTCAATGGAGTGTTGAGCAACACTTGGATCAAAATCTTTGAGGTCTTCATACTCCCATGGGAAAATGTCATTGTATTTTTGACAGAGAGAGATGAAGTCCTATTTTTCTTCATGCGTGTAAGTCTTGCTGAGCAGCAGCTCCTTTCCACATGTAATAGCAATGGGAGAGCAATCCTCTTTGTGTGGCACGCATGTATCTTTCTTCACCCTTGAACTCATCATCAGGGAAGAACATTTGCTCTAAGGTGACCAGCCCTTTAGGAAACTTATTTTTCGTTAGCTAAATCACTTGGTCACCATAGCTGTCATGCATGTTAACTTACATACTTGATGAAAATTCAGCTTCATTCTAGATAAACTAGATGATTTGTGCATCACTTTCAAACACTTGCCAACTAGTTTCTTTATCTGGAATGGATGGTCTAATTAGCATCTTACTATGTTTAGTGTTCCCTTTGAAAAATTCCTCAGCATGAGAAAATTGTGAACCAAGTGCGGCCATTTGGTCAGCCTCCTTGTTCATTTTACGTGGAACTACCTACAAATTAAGAGCATCAAATCTCTCAAGTAGGTTCCAAAATATATGTTTATAAGCTTCAAGAAGCTTATTCTTTTTTTGGAATTTTTTGGTGCCCTGGTGGGTGACGAATTATGTGTCCCCAAAGATCTGCAACACTTTAATTTTCTTCTTTTTAGCAATAAGAAAGCCATGCACCCATGCTTCATATTCTGCCACATTGTTATAACATGCAAATTGCAACCTGTGCATGAAGAATAATTTCTCATCCTTACGGGAAATGAGGACCACACCTGCTCCTACATCATTTCTACTTCTAGATCCATCAAAGTATAACTTCCATAGACCAATTTGAACTTTGTCTCCTATGAGCGCATGCGGAAGTATAGCGTCTTCTTCTAGAATGCAATAAGTACCAAGCCTATTCTCATAGGCTTCTAGTTCTTTAGCATAGGGATTAAATTTGTGATGCCTCTCTACCCATTCATCAAGTACTAGGTCTGGAACAAAGGGAGGAAGAGACTACTCTTTAGAAACTAAAACTTGTTCTTATTGGATAAGACCATTGGCTTGTAGAGGGGATGGGACATATGGCTCTACATGATAAGAAAATATAGGCTCAGCTTGTAAGGTAAACCGGGTACCATACCTTGTCTTGAGAAATATATGAGACCAATCAGAAGACAACTAACCACCCACTTTAGCAGGTAAATTCCCTTGATAGACATAGGGCAAACAAAGGAGGCAGGTCAATAATTGACACATCTTAAGTAATTGTCAAGCTTGGACATGCATGGAGGTTTAACTCAAGATCCTTGATGACTCCCAAGATAGTTACAATTGAGCCATCAATTTGTAGGACTCATTTAGACAAAGGGCTATATTTCATACCTGAGACATCGGCTATCTTCTTAGGCATAACAGAAGTACTAGCTCATCACTCAACTATGCAGTTTTAGAAATACTAGAAATAATATTGGCCCTCTCATGTGTATCTCGCAGCTCTGCTACCCACCATAATCTATAAGACTGTGTCACTCCTACATCCATTACCCTGCGATTGGCTACTATCTCTTATGGTCCTTCTGGAAGTGTCAGTCGTGGAGGTGAGAATGGTGCCTCGGTGTTGATCCTCCTGTATGGTCTATGAGCCATGGGTATATCCTGAACAAATCTAAATTTTCGCTGCATGCGATCTAGAGGAATCCTCTCATACTCACCTGGCCTATGTCCCACGATCCACCTCAATCACTCTACACCCCTCAAATCCTTGGCTATGTTCGTCGTCATCAGATAATTCTCGTAAGGCCTCCAACAGATATCCACAATCGTCACCATATCCCACATCTTCCTATAATACTCGGCGTCATCTGTCAAGGTCTCAGATCTCACCTCTTGCTCTGTCTGGACCCATCGCCTGAATCCCAACCTTTGCACTCATATCTCTCTCGCTTGGATGGGTCAACCTATTGGTCGCACACACACAATGTGCTCATAGGCCCAACAATGTAATAAGTACTCACAATCCAGTGTAGTCCTGTGATTTCACCTGCATGCCCATAAACCCCTGTATAGCTCTGCTAGTTATGTGGGTGCCCATCCAGAAGTAACACTCCCTTCTATCATTTCCCGAATAATACATATCAATGATTTTAGAAATCTTCCCCCATCTTCTCTTGGTAAGGCATAATACCCCACCGCTATCATTAATACCACGGCCAACCTTGTTTCCTCAGGGTGTGCCGTAAACATTATACCATAAGTGAATGTCAAACCTCGCTGTGTCAAATCTCATGCGGCTAGACCAAATACTGCCGTTATCGCTGCCCGCACCGCATTAGGCCCTACCTGATACACTAGTCTTCCTATAATTAGAAGTCTCAAAATTTGAAACACATCTTCTAACGTCACTTTCATCTCCCCTATTGGCAGATAGAAGGTATTCCTTTTAGGATTCCATCTCTCAATCAGTTCCTACAACATAGCATGATTGCGTGTGATTCGTGAATAATAGTGGATTCCACTTAACCCCACATGGTTTATTAATGCCCACTCAGCTGGTATTACATCCACTTGGACTCATGACAACAAAGCTGGCACCCTATCATTCATCCTCAACCATGCCTGTGCCTACACACATCAAACCAACAAACAACAAATCAACAAATAAATTCCCAAGTGCTTTTTATCACAATCCGCAACTTTACACAGTAACCGATATTGGTTACCTAACCGATACTGGTTATTCCTAAACAATATCGGTCACTATCAATTCCATCTACCCTGCTCAAAAACACCACCTATGCTAACTTATTTGCTTGTTTACACCTCTCTATACCTAAAAACATATTCGAAACCCCTGATTACCTACCCCATAACACTCACCCATCCCAAACCTTTGCCTATTACCTTTATTTTTCATCTCTACCCATTTACCTTCCCACATCCTATTCATACGCATGCAAAAATTTAATTCCAACCAAAAATTATACCTCCTGGGATGCAGTAGTTTGAGGTGGAACCTGTCTTCCCTCTCCTCTCTGCCCACTGGATGTTTCTCCTTGTTCAGCCATGTTCACCACCCTCTTCACTATTA
The DNA here is from genome assembly GCA_019776745.2 of Taxus chinensis. Taxonomy (NCBI): domain Eukaryota; kingdom Viridiplantae; phylum Streptophyta; class Pinopsida; order Cupressales; family Taxaceae; genus Taxus; species Taxus chinensis. Next base: position 604,738,411 of record CM034150.1, read on the forward strand.
CTTGCCTTTATGCCTTCTTAATCCAAGCCCACGATCACTTTACCTATCTCTTTCCTCCTTATCACTCACTTCTCCCATGTAATTACCTGTATCGACGTCAACACCCTCGCATCCTCATATTTAACATGTTGCATGACTCTAAAAATAAGATTTCAGTTGCCTCCCAAGCTTTTCTATTTTTAGAAAAGCTCATTTAAGAGTAACCGATACCAGTTAGCTAACCGGTATCGGTCAAGTTGTGATTGACATCGGTTATCTAACTGATATCGGTCATCTGTCTCCTCTTGCTTAAACCTAATCCTTTTCTTTATTTTTTCTGAAATTTTTTTGGTAGAGCCCGCCTCTTTTCCCTGCATAACAACATCACTATCAACATCCATCATCATAATAAACATCAACATTTCCAAACATATGCATATCATTAAAACATCATCAACATCATCTATATATACATCAAATTCCAATACCATCGAAAAAACAAATACAACATTATAATATATGTATCAAATCAAACATTCTACACACCATGTGGATCCAACTCATCATCTATATATATCCTGAAATTAATGTCAACATATACAAACTACCCTGCATGGGGCCTCTATAATCCAAAACATATAAATTCGACAAGCAGGCCGTTTTCTCTGTCAAAATCTCGACTCGGCTCGCAGGCCGGTCTCTCATGTCAAAAATATACTCAGCTCGCAGGCCAGTCTCTCATGTCAAAAATATACTTGGCTCGTAGGCCGGTATCAACTATACAAAATGTACTCAGCTCACAGGCTGGTATATAAAACAAAAATACATACATAAATCCTATGAGGGCACGCAGGCCTCTATATACACACTCGGTTCATAGACCGGTGTCTCTATCAACAAATCCTCTATCAACTCAACAAAACCCATCTCCGCTCCTGGGGTGACTCATCTCTATCCCCTGCCCTCGACCCATCCCTCAGCTGGCCCCTATGCCAGATCTCACCTCCTACCTATAACCGACCCACTAGCTGTGGCTGTGGCCACCTGTGACCTGTGACTCTGGGACGTCTCAGCTCTGTGAGCCGCATATGGCTGATAATCAGCCCTGGTACCATCTAGTACATCCTGATAATAGCGGGCCTCTGCTCTTGCCTCCATGTATTGGGCCCATACCACCATGGCTGGTGGGGTTGGTCCCCCAGATCCTAATGTAAGTGGGCCCTGCCCTACCTGTACACCCTGACCCTATGCCTGTACCTATGGTGGCAGTGGAGCTGCCATCAAAACCTGAACAGGGACTTGTGCCTTGCCTGAACAAGGATCTGGACCTGAGGCTATGCCTGTGCATGTGCCTGTGCCTATGCCTATCCCTATACTTGTCCCTGTGCCTGGGCTAACTGCCCCTGTAGCACCCCAATTTGTGCCTGTGCAGCAGCAAGCTGCCCCTGTAATAACTCCACCTGACCCAAGAGATGGTCCCTCTCCGCTATAACAGCCACCAAATCTAGCTGTGCGGGTTGTGCTCTAATGGCTGCCCTCTGCCCTGCCCACCAAACCAAAAATGAACCTGTAACTCCGACGTCATCCACCGTATCATCGGCTGGTCTCTCTGCTACCCAAACTAGGTCAAATGGTTATGGTACAGGCAGTGGTGTCTCTACGTCCTCCCTCCGATACTATGGGAAGGGAGGTGGCTCATCCTGCTGTAGGCCCAACTATTGTCATACCCTCTCTAGGGGAATCCGTTCATACTCCTCGGGTCTCCATCCAGCTATCTAGAAGATGTACTAGATCCATCGTAGCTATACTCAGGCTCCTCCACAGGGATGATGGCCTCTGTATGGCCTTCATATAATATCTAATGCAGTCAGGCATTCTAACACATGCCTGTAATAAATGACATCTCATCCTGTGATAACTACTCGTGGCTGGCCCACGACTCCCAACCACCTCTGAAACCCATACCTATAAACTGCCTGTGGTCCTAGCTACTGGGGCAACCCTACTGGTCATAAACACATGATATGCTTATAGGCCCAGTAGTGTAACAAGAATGTCGAACATATCTCAAATCTCCTCATACAGCGATATCCCCAGAGCTCTCTATATAGCTGCATCAGATACATTGGTGCCCATGCATAGCAGGTGTGCTCCTCCACCATCTCATGTAACACTCCCATCAAATCCCATTTGAAGCAGCCTCCCTTTGAGTCAGGGAGGGCGAAGCAGGTGATACCGATCATCATCAGCACAGCAAGCCATGTCTCCTATCGATGCACGTGATACATATCACCGTACAAGATGCTCGCACTATGGTACGTAATCAATGGGGTTGCATCCCCGAATACCTGCAGGATGCTATCCATCGTTGTCTTAGCATCCACCTGGAACACCACCTCACCTATGATCGGTAGTCTCAGGATGTGATACACGTCCTCTAGCGTGATTGTCATCTCTCTAGTAGGGAGATGGAAGACATTGGTTTCTGGATCCCATCTCTCGATGAGGGCAACCATTAGGCTGTGGTCCCTATCCACAGCTCTATACCTCTAGACTCCACTAAGTCCAACCTCCCACATGACTTCCCACTGCACTGCAGTCACATGTGGTTACATCCACCCCAATAGAGGCGGCATCTGATCCCGCATCATCAGCTGCTGGTGTGCCTGCAAAAACAACCCACTCCATCAGGCCTACCCTTTACAAAACAACTACCTTAACCCTCTATAAGCACATCTACACCCACCTATCTTACCCTATACATCTATAAATTCCTCTCACTCTTATGATCCTTCTTTAAATATCCTACCCACTCCAATCAAACCTAAAACACCTCATCTCCCTTGACATCAATAACCCCACCCAACAAAACTCTACAATATCCCCTTTACCTATCCCAAACCCTACCAACCACCCCACTTATACTCCACCCCGCTCTACTCTTGCCCTATAACCATACCTCAACCAATTTAACCCCTCCTACTTCATACACAATCCATAATCTATTCTACCCTGAACCGGCCCCCAACCACCCGATTACCCCCCACCCTAATAACCTTTCCTAGCAACTCTACCTTCTCCCACTTCACCCCACAAATCTATCCTACCCGCTTACAACAAACCAACACAACAAATTTCACAACCTTTCCTTTTACCCATGGTGATCGGTTCCGGTCACCCTCGACCGTCATCAGTCCCCCACCACTTGTCTATACCCGACTTTTATGCACTGACGTCGGTCGACACATGACCGACGCCGGGTCTCTATAATGACTATTCTACACATCTTTCGCTGTGACGGATGTCGGTCGCCTAGTGACCGACGTCGATTATTGTGGGATTTCGGGGCCAGACAAAATACGGCCCCAAATCCCTTTTTTTCCTATTTTTAACCATCTACCTAGTACAATTGCCTAAAAACTTACCCCACCCTACCGTTTTGGCCTACCTAACATATCTACCCACTCCATTTTATGATTTACCTTCATTTATTCATTATTTTATCAAATTTTGGATTCCTACCCAAAAACCCACATCCTAGCTAAATTCATCAACTTCATATAAATAGGGATTTAGAGCCTACCGGTACGACTACACGTCGTCGTGGTGGGATAGGTGGTGGTGGTCCAGCTCCTCCAGCACCTCCTGCTCCTCCAAGCTATGCCATAGCTCCAAATCTCCTCAGTTGGGTCCTCAACTAATCAAACTCCACCTCCTGATCTCTGGGGCCTACCAATAACTCACTCCCCCACTCAACTAGTGTCAAACTCAGCCCAAAATCTCAACCCAATCAATTAAAAAACTCAGATAAGAAAAAGGTTGGCACTCAAATTCACAATGTGAAAATGAGATGCCGTATTTTTTTCTGTTTATAGGTTTTGACCTATAACTGATATCGGTTAGGGCTCGCCCTAAGAAGACCAATATCGGTCTCCTAACTGATACCAGTCACCACTAACCGATATTAGTTACCTGCCTAGTTTACCCTAACTCCTGCCCTTCTCCACCGAACTCTATTTTTCACCACATCGCCTACCCCCGGCCTTTGCTAAATATCCTTATTTTGAATTCATTGGCCCGACCCAAGGCCGCAACCAACCAATCGGCCTGACCCAAGGCCGCAACCACCCAATCGGCCCGACCCAAGGCCACAACCACCCAATCAGCCCAACCCAAGGCTGCAATCAACCAATCAGACCCGACCCAAGGCCGTAACCAACCAATCGGCCCGACCCAAGGCCGTAACCCATCAATTGGCCCGACCTAAGGCCGTAACAAACCAATCGGCCCGACCTAAGGCCGCAACAAACCAATCGGCCCGACCCAAAGCCGTAACCAATCACTTGGCCTGACCTAAGGCCGTAAACCAACCAATCGGCCCGACCCACAGCCACACCAATTACGCACCTCACCCGAGGCCCGCAAAACAAAAATTATCTCCAACCATCATGTACATGTTTATTCAATCGAGCTCACCTGTTCGTTTTTTAGCACGACTAGGATACTTGACTTGTTCAGCCAACCAACTTTTCCTAGACCAAGACCATGACGTTTATTTCAACCAAAACAACCATTTGGTACTACCGAACATGCCTAAACATTCCGGTACCTTACCCGTTATATCCCCTGGAGCTACTTCCTATGCCTTGGATACCAGGATTATATCAGCCTTGTTTGGATAAACTATCGACCTTTTCCTATGAATTGCTTGTTTGCTCTTCAAAACATGTACCCTGGTCGCACTACTACATTTTAATGTGTATCAGCTTCCTTGAACTTACCCCACCCTCTTACCAACATCTCACCATAATTTACCCTTTATCAACCCTATCCCTGATTTCATGTCACCTTAATCTATGATAGATTTGAGGGGGATTACCTATACCCTTAACTGGGGTAACCACTTTTTATTATTGCTAGTGCAGCTTTACAAGACAAGCTACACGACAACAAGGGGAAAATGTAGACACCAAATTTGGGTCTTACGACACCCTGTACCCCGTATCTCGTCCCACAACCTAACCCTACCTCACCACCTAAAACCTTACACACTGAATTATTTATTAATTACCTTATAATTAATAAATCCACATCTCCAACCCTGCCACCTCACCTCGCTACCTCACTATGACCTAGCCCTAACCCTAAACTAACCTAATTAAGACCTATGACTTGGTCCAGACCCACACCCATGACTCATCACCCCTCACCCGCATCAAAACAAGCCTAATAATGACTTGACCAAGCCCACAACTGACCCCTCGGGAGAAAAGGAGGGAAAGTTGGCTATTTTTAGTAAAAATAGCCAACTTTGACTTGATCGAGGCCGGTCCCTACTCGACTGCCATCAGTTATGCAACCGCCATCAGTTCCCTGTAAATGACCTACCCCAACCAAAATGAAGGATCGGAATTCATTTGTGGGAAAGAGACAAGTGAGAAGGAGAAAAGAGTTTACAGAGAAGATCATTGAGTCCAAGACTGTAACTGATCAACAAGATCACTGTCACTCTCATCCAATCATTGGGAGAGTCAGAGGATAGCTTCATCAGCTCACTTTCGACTGTCGAATCATCCCACCTAAGCTTTGCCTTCATCACCACATTCCTCATACCTGTATCCTCGTCAAAAAATAGTAAGTAGTATATTGTATGCTTCTAGGCTCCACTTCGTGAACTTTTGATTAATAATAATTATAAACTCACCCTTGGATCTAACACCCGGCAGCACCTTGCACCTAACCTTCATTTATCCATCCCTATATTTCCCAGAAGACTACTTTCTCACTCTCCAAGTCTTCTCCATTGCCTTACTATTCCCTCTAACCACCTACCAACCTTAAAAACCCCATAACCGTCCTATAATCAACCTCTACCCAGAAGCCCCTGAATCACTGCCCCTACCGATATCGGTTATCCCCTACCGGTAGTGGTTTTATAACCACGATCGGTTTATCCAGTGACTGGCAATCGGTCACTGTGACTTATACCAAAACCAACCTTTCACCTATTTATCTCCTAACAACCTTAGATTCAGTCTGGTCTATCCCTATAACTTGATCTGAACGTATCAATAACTAGTGACCAAACAAACAGAATGACATTTTATTATGGGTAGTTTAGTCTCTATTGCTTTTAGTAATGAGGTACCTAAATCGTGATTTCGCAATAGCTTCTTTATTATCATTTGTAATAATTTATATCAAAAGGGAACTGACCACCTTCAAAAGGAAGTTTAGTATTTCCTAGGCCTAAGGCAGTTCCCTTACTTATTGTCTAACTAAAATCTGGTGGTCTTACAGTTCTTATTTACAGGTAGTCCTTCCCAGACAAAAAGGATTTCTTCACAATCATTTTGATCTCTCTACGGTATGTGCACACCTTCCCAACACTCAAAAAGTATTCCTCCTAACCCTAACCCCTTATCTGTTTCTTAAGAGAATGAAAGGATAGAAGTAACTCTATTCTGGAACTAAAAATTCTATGCGAAACAATAGGCATGAAGTTCTCTTATAAGGTCTTCTAATTTAGCAACATTTTCATAGTTGCTTACCATTTTTATACGCTAAATTCATTATATGAGCCATATAACGAATTGGTCGCATATATGGGGCCACTTTTGTTTGTAATCTAACACACAGCCCTGTTCGGTGACCCTGTATGATAGATGCACCATCTTCTCCGATGCATACCAACTTCATAGAAATTTCATAATCAGTCATTCCAACAATATCTTTCAAATGAGAAACAACTATTTTATGTAGGTTTTTGGCATTATAGTTTTCAACCATTTTCATAACACCCAATAGATGAGGTGTCCTTATATGATTTTCTAAAGTATAGATGTGGATACATACCCATGCAGTGTTTTCAACTATTGTCACTTCATCAATTAAAAGAGAGATAAACTTTTATTTTTTTACATTCTCTTTCAAATCTTCCTTCTCTATCATCGAAATGCATTTTTACATATCCCATCCACTACTTTTAGACCAATGAGACTGAGGTACGTTCGGCATTCCATTATATTGATACAAAACTTTGAAATCAAAGAAATCTGAAATTGGTCTTCCTTTCTTTAGTATGTGAAATAAAGTAGAGAGTTGTATGAGTTTTGCATGTAGATTTGTTTGATTCATCTTAACAATTTGCAATGTGATTGTTCCTCCCTTTTCCATGAGATTTCTACATTTTTTCTACTCTACTTCATAATCCGCAGTGTATTTAACATGCATTCATTCTTTTTCAGTTTTCCACCTGTGTATTTTGATTTTCTGGCCATCCACCCCCGTTACATTCAAATATTGTTTTCCACAATGTTTTTCTATAGTGTCCAGCTTCATTTGCATTTTATGATGCTTTCCCAATTTCCACATCCATATTGTAATGTACATCTAGATGGGATCTCTTCTAAATTAGATGATCGTACATGTTCGATTAACAGAAATTTGGCTACCCAATTAAACTTGTATATCCTTCCAATGGTCCACATATTCTTGTTTGTTTTCAATTTTTTAATTTTTTTAGTAGAATTTTGAGCAATATCTCAATCACCTAGTTTCCTCTTTCATGAACTAGAAATTGAATTTGATTTTTGTGTTCCATTTTCTAAGTATTTGTATGTGTGATATCTTGATGCACTCCTGGTTGCACCCCAATAGGAAGAATATCTTCAGGATCTAGCATCTCAATAGTTATATCTTCAAGATCTGGCATATAATCGTAGGTGTCATTTGTTTGATACTGTATAGAATGCATGTCCACCTCAATATTACCTTCCACACAATCAGTATTGTGATTATTTCTAGTGGTAGCTATATGGTTGTTGGTAATTTCAATATTTGTATCAGCAGAGTTTCCAAAATACTTAAATAGGGACTTCTGAGATTTCTTAGTTACTTTTAGGGTCTTCACATTCTGAGGACTAGCACCTTCCATTATTCTAAACTGAGTCCTACATCACCAAAAGAACCAAGTAGCACATCAGAGTCAAAATTCTTGTCATGTGTCAAATATTGTAATCCTTGTCACATGTCAACAACTAACCCCCTTTTCGTGCATCAATAATGCATCAACTATCCTTGTCATGCATCAATAATGCATCAACTATCTCTTTTACACGTCAACAAGGTGTAAACTCTCTCTGTCACGCGTCAACTCTATCCCTGTCGCCTGTCAATAGCTAACCCCCTTATCATGTGTCAGCAATGCCTCTTTGTCACACGTTTACTATATCCATGTCTTGCATCAACAACTAACTCCCTTTTCACGCATCTACAATACCTCCTTATTGAGAATCAACTATATCCATGTTGTGTGTCAAAAAATATCATCTGTCACCTGAATCTAAACTACTAACAGGATAACAGCAATCTCTGGTGCTTAAGAGTATGTGAGTTCATGGTATTGGTAATTTGGTAAGCTACTTGTGGTAGTATTGTAGTATACTATCTGGTGAATTACCTAGGTTTTTATAGGAGATGTTTTCATATGTAGGTGAAACCGACCCCAAAAAATATATATACTATAAATTTTAGGCAAACAGGACACTGACTTGCTCCGAAAAAATCACCTTTTCAAATTTTCCCAAAATGAAATTTTTGCCATATTACAAATATTCACCACTAAAATTATCCCCGAGCTAAGTAGAACCATCACTAAAACATATGAATGTATTTTATTTACAATGTTAAGATGTATCATCACAATAACATTTTGAAATGCTAACTTTTCATTTAGCATTTACTCACTCCAAATAATTGATGCCCTCTACCACATTTAATCCCTTTGACAGTATTAGTGATAAGTCTTTGTAAAAATTGGTCATCAACCACTTATCTTTTGAGAAATTTTCTCCTTTCCTTTTCATCGCAACCATAAAGTTTTCTAGAGGGTTTCCCTTTGCACCTAATGTAATACACATTGTGTCTTCATAATTATAGGGATCATCATTTCTACTCCAAACCTTTTCTACATTTTTTATTACAATTACATCAACTTTATTGCAATGTTATTTTACCCAGGTGAGTACTAGATTCAAGTCAGTGGATGATTATTTATTGAAGGCCTTTGTCATCTTTTTAACGTCAGCAAAAGTGATTTTGTCTCACCAAAACAAATTTTTTTGATAATGACTTTATAAAAATTTTCAAGCCACCTCGCATGTTGATAGTCTCCTTACGGAACTTGAATGACATGTTCTTAGAGAGCGATTGGGTTTTATCATACAGTAATCCCTCCAAATCTAAAATAAGAAAGTAATTCTTATGGCTAACTACAGGGAAGTAAAAAAAAATTAATCGATCTCACATCAATTCTAACCAATGGAAAAAACCAACATTTTATATTGCAGCTACCACTTACCAGTGGGCCTTGTGTGTAGGATTACATCTTCTTTACCCACAGCTGGATCCTTTGATGCAAGATTTGTCTTAAACAAACATCAATCTATTCATAATATATCTATTGTTATGGAAAATGAAAGCATATTTGAAAAAAACATAGTGATCTACATGGTAAAAATGGTAAATTCAATATTATCTCTTTAGGTAACTACCACTTACTGATTGAGCTTCCGGCTTGGCTTACATACACCTTACTAGTTACTTTTTTTTTTGATGCAATATGTATTACAAACACTAGTAATCGATTCATAAATGATTTCATGCTATGGTAATGAAAACATAATTGAAATGCATACTAGTCTTTGTGGTAATATGGTAAGTACAAATCAAAATGCTCTATGTCTTCTGAATGAATTATAGCGGATGCTAGGGTTCGTTTACATCTGTTGAACCACCCATTGGTGGACAATAGTTTTGATATATTGATGTAGATTTGAGACCACTAGGCTATTCCATCATTTTCTGGAATAAGCATCGATTCTAATGTATGTATCATTATGTTGATACTAATGGTTTATGTAGACAACTAACAACCTGGTAACTACAACCATGAACTTTTGAAATAGGTTATTTGGTAATACCTTCTTTGAAAATTGTTCAGATTTTATAATTATCTGATATCATTTTATATAATTTTTTGAGCCTTAGAAATGGTTATTTTTAAACATACACATGGCTAGCATACCTAGTTTTATCTGCATATTCGTATGGGTTACAATTGTACACTCTATTGTTACTTTCTCTAGTTGTTGGTCTTCTACATAAACCATTAATTATCTTATAAATTTGTGGGGCTTGGTAGCAGTTCTTATTTATAAATACACATGACTAATATACCAAGATTTGATTGCATATTCATGTATGATGTGGTTGAGTTATCTGCATCTGCCGTCAGATCTGGTGAGCATAGAGTATTGTCAAAAAAATGAAAATAATGGCAATTGAAAATAGAGCTCATTAAACATATTTATAAAATGATTAAAGGTCAATCACCATGTTGAGTTGGTTGTGTAGCGTCAAGTTGAGATGTTTTTACATCAACTCGTATTTTTATTTGGTTGTCTGCGTAAATAAGAAATGTGTAAGTATCTTTTTTCAGTTGAAATACATTTAACATAATCACATGTTCGAGTTGTATTCTGGTATGAACCTTTCTTCATGTGAGAATATCAATTTTTCAAAATAAATCCTGATTATGTGTCTCAACAATAAAAACACTAGATAAATTAGATTCAACTAATGCACATAGTGTGACACTTCCTCCATAAAGCACTCATACTAAGGAATTCTAGGAACAACATCGAGTGAACATCTTAGACCAAAACTCATATGATCGCTCACAAGGAAAAGGATGTTTGTTTCCTTTTAGGACAATTTTTCTTAAAGTTATCAATTTTTGTGGTAGTTTTTCCATCCAATCCCTAGTGACTTCTTCTCTTTCATCATTGTTATCATCGCATTTGTGCACCCCAATTATTTTTTACATAAGACACAAACATTTAAATTACCTTCTGCTATCATAGAGTCTGTAGCATCCATCCAAAATCAATTCTTCACTATCTTTAACCTTTTCCATGTTTTTTTTTACTATTTCTCTCAACATTTTTTAATATTCAATTGGTATGATAACACTAATAATACAATCCAACACACTAGTTCAAATAACTATTAGCAGCTCCATTATTACTTTAGAGTAAATATTGCTAGACAAATTACAAAAATCAGTGATAACACATTCTGCTTTGAAAGAATTGGTGGTAGGAATAGGTGTTAGAGTTGACAAAAGTTGGAATATGCACATTAATAAGTAAATTCTTCTGTGTCCTCCATCCTTTTCGGTATATTGTCTTCCATTGACACCACATAGTTATCTAATATTTTCTGAGCCTCGACAGGAAGAACTTTTTCTGCAACTTGGTCAATTTTTTGTTTATATTTTTTTCCCCTATGTGGAAATTTGATTTTCTCTTTCCTTTTCTCTCTTCACCCAATACTATAGACAACTAGTGGTAGTTTGATTCATATAATTTAACTGTTGTATATATCTCCCCCCTGGGTAACTATAGTCACAACACAAAGTGTCAACATGTGAAAATTCACACCCAAGGCGCAGGCTAGGGGCGCACACCACAAAGTGTCGACATGTGAAAAATTCACACCCAAGGCATAGGCTAGGGGCACACAGCACACAATGTCACCATGGGAAAATTCACACCCAAGGCGCAGGCTAGGGGCACACAACACAAAGTGTCCACATGTGAAAATTTGCACCCAAGGCGCAGGCTAGGGGCGCACAGCACAAAGTGTCGACATGCAAAAATTCGCGCCCAAGGTGCAGGCTAGGGGTGCACAGCACAAAGTTTCAACATGTCAAAATTTGTGCCCAAGGCACAGGCTAGGGGCACACAAAAAAAAGTGTCGACATGCAAAAATTGGCGCCCAAGGCGTAGGCTAGGGGCGCACAGCACAAAGTGTTGACATGCGAAAATTCACGCCTAAGGCGTAGGCTAGGGGCACACAACATAAAGTGTCAACACCACATTTTTAGCACCTATGGTGCACTTAAAATTAGGTTAACATGAAGATGGATGCATCGAGGTGCATCTTCAGGAGGCACAACATTTTGAGCGTTGACACCTCGACAGAAAGCAAACCCTGACACAGATATTTAAATGGCCATAAATTTTCACAGAGAGCTCAGATTCATGCAAGGTTGGACTTTTTGGAAATCTTACAAGGTCCTCTATCCAACTATGACTACATATCTTTAATTGGGTGAGAACAAGTTCTTCAAAAATGCAAAATACAATTCACCATTTTTTGGGTTTGCTAAGGTTCTCACCTACCGCCATAACGAGATGAATTAAATGCAGTCTAGAGGTGGTTGGGGTAGATTTGGATTTCCTCTCTTTTCCCTCTCTCATTCTTCCTATAAATTGTAAGGAGGAGCTTCTTTCTAAATGTTGGACATTCTTTTTTTGCCCCTCCCTTCTTCTCTTTGGCAAGTGAATTTGTGGAGTTCAAACCTCCCATCTAAAATGGTGATGTAACTTTGCCTCTTGGCATTTTTGTAGTGTATTGTATCAATCTTTGGAGTAAATAATGCATGTCTATGGATGATTTTCAACCCTCTCTATGTTTATTTGCATCCTCTTGATCTTTCACTGCAAATTTTGTTATCTATGCATGATCTTGCATTACATTTTAATGGTTCGTGTTTATTGGCAAGACAGGTGTTCTTCATTCCTCGATGCATCACCTTTGTTAGTTTAGGTTTTATTTTATGCATCTTCTTACCCTACCTCCTTGGAAAGTTAGTTTAGGTTTTTTAGTAAACCCTCTACATTTCTACATGTGCATCTGAACAGAGAAATAGGAACCGGCCTTCATCCGAAGAGCTTTTCTGATTTCGCAAGGTCCCACACTTGGGAAAAGCTCCATGTTATGCAATCGCACTGAGAGTCTCAACCCATCGAGTTGCAGACATTCATGGGTGTTGTGATTCACCGTCAACATTTTTTGCACACCCGGTGGGACCAAGAGGTCATTCCACAAGATTTGAAGTAATTTTCAAGAAATTTGGACTTAGAAATTACAGGTTCTCCAATTTCAGATTTTTCAATTTCCAGGCTGAACTCTAAAATCAATTTTCAAAGGCTTAAATTCTCAAAACAAGTCAAAATTTCACTAGTTGATAGATCGGGGGATAATCTTCAAAAGGGTATTCTTAGATTTTTGAGATTTTAAATTTCAAAATTTCATAGTTTTTAGTATTTTGGGTTTTCCCAGGTGTCGAGCATGTCCCAAGTTTTACCTGTACCTTTCGGGGATTAGTAGCTGCACAACAAGACCTAATAACCGAATTGAAGAACTATATCTTTCGGGTCCTTCAAATTTTTAAATTCTATTTTTAATATTGTTAGGTTTGGTGTGTAACTTGGTAGTATCTAGCCTTTTGAGGCTCATTATCTAACACATCTGGTGACTCCAATGGGATAGAATTCATTGGTTTAGTAGCATAGGTTACCCAAGTACATGAGAAGAATTCAAACCAGGTCTGATACTCGAGAAGAAGGGTTATTTATCTACTTGCAGTTATCACCAGGCAGGGGAAGGAGAGGAAGAAGACCACAAAGATCACCATCTCCACCTAACAGGACTTTATCAACCCCTCCACCTGGTAGACCTTTCATCCAATTAACAAGGGTTCTCAAGCCAATCAGAATGGTGCAACAAAACCCTTTTTTCAACTTCACTGGCAGTAGCCCACTTGCCCTCAATGCACATAATCCAGTTCCAATTGCAGCATTGAAGAACATTCCATTTTTCACCGGATAAAATCATACCACTCCTGGTGATCATGTCAAAAACATTGCTAACATTTGTGCAATCCATGAGATAAATGAAATGGATGTTGCTGTCAAATTGCTGGCATCTTCGTTCAATGGGAAGGCATTGTAATGGTTTAGGAGCCTTGGAGCTGGTTCTATCTAAAATTGGAATCAGTTATGCATAGTTCTCCATGAGCAGTTTGGAGAAAAGGGAGATAATTTGTCCCTACTGGAACAATTGATAGCTATCAAGAGAGCTCCCAATGAATAGCTAACTGACTTCAACTTCATATTTCAAAGGTCTTGCGATAGGATTCTAGTGGCCGTTAGGCCAACAACTGAAGGTGCTTTTCTATATTATCTTAAAGCTTTGAATTCTGATTTTTCTATGTTAATTCAATCTATGGGAGGCACAATCTTACCTGTTGCTTATAGCATTTCCATTAGGACTGAAAATTGTCTTATTCAAGCCGGTAAGCTAGCTCCTAGGCCTCCCATGCCCTTATATCCAAACTTAGAAAATCCAAGCACTAGTCAAGCACCCACTTTGGCTCCTATTCCCACTCCTAGAAATCAAAGTTCAAATGAAACTTCTACTTCATCATCTAGTGCTTTAAATGAACTCCAAGAGGTCATGAAACAATTGTAAAATTTGGGAAATGAGCTGGTTACACTCAAGAGGCAGCAGGCCCAAGGTTTTAGACCTTCTTATCAGCCTCAAGCTCAACCTAATAGGCAACCATATCAGCCCAATAGGCCACCCAATCCAACTACAAATCAAAACCAAGTAAGGCCTCCCACCAATAGACCATTTCAGCCCTATAACCCCAATGTTACATCTGCTTCTAAAGCATTAGTGCCAGTGCAAAATAACATAGCTCAAGAGTATGATTGGTGGTGTTTCACATGCAATGAACCTCACAACCAATCTATGTGCTTCAATGGTGCTTTGAACCAAGCCTTGATGGTGACAACTACTAGCGTAGAGGGTGAAGTGAGTCAAGAAACAAATCAGTAACAAGGGACATCTCAACAAAACACAACTCCAAATGATACTGCACTTGTGAATTGGCAAGCTAAGGATTTTTGTGGCATGAATCAAACAATTTCTCAGAGTGTAGAAGCTAACACAAGATCAAAGAAGAGGAATATTGGTGAAGGGAATTCATTGGCTCTAAGTGATCTACAACCTTCCATCACTCTACAAGGTGTTGGTAAGCAAAATACAGTTCCAAACGCGCAAGGACAGCCCAAACCACCTTCTAAGCCAACTCAAATGCCAGTTGTTGCTGCCCATGCACAAGAAAGGAATGTGCAAGTTAAAGGACAAAAAAGGGATATTTCATCCCCATTTAGCATCATTGATCAAATGAAGAAGACAAATGTGAATATATCAATGTGGGAATCTTTATCCATCCCAGGCCAAAGAGATCTTCTATAAGCTCCCATGAAGAATTGGTCAACTTCGAACCAGCAGGTTCCTATGCAAGAGAATGTCCTCACAAATGCTGCTCATCCTGAAGGGAATCATGGAGGACAACAAGGTAAAGTTTTGAAACCCCCTCCATTCTACGTCTCATTAATCATTGGGGATAAACTAGTACACAATTACATGATTGCTTCTAGGGCAAGTAGTTTTGTCATGCCCAAGCAAATAGCTAATCAACTGGGTCTCCAATATGAAGTCATATCAAAGGGGGTAGTGCAATTGGATGGGACAGCAGTAGCAATAGTGGGAGTGATTAAAGGTTTGAATCTTACCTTACATGCATGCCCCAACGTTACCGTTTTGCAAGATGTGTCAGTGATAGATTTGCCACCACTCTTTTCCCTATGCTTATCAAGGGATTTCACAGCTAGAATTGGAGGCTACTTGTCTGCTAACTGGTCACACATGTTGTTCAGAACAAGATATGGTACTAGGGTCACAATCAGATCTGAACCAATTGTAAACTTTCACATTGAGCCTCATACTCCAAGCCAAATCAATTCCAAATTTTCAGCATTTGATCAAGAAGATTATCTAAGCACAGATGAAGCTAAAACCAAAGTTGGAAGCATCCCAAATTTGACTCTTGATGAATGGGCAAGTAAGGTACATGCTTCTGATCCCTACCAAGAAGTAGAAGAATTTGAGCTAGGAGTCTATTGCATACATGAAGAAAACCAGTCTATTCCTAGCATCACCAAACCAGACCATAAGGATGACAATGAGGTATGGCAGTTATTTTTCGATGGATCAAGGAGTAGGCAAGGTGCAGGATGAGGAGTTATGCTTGTTTCCTCAAGGCATCAAATATTATTTAGCTTTATGTTTCCATTTTTCCTATTCAAACAACACAGCTGAATACGAAGCATTGATTCATGGACTTCATTGGGCCAGGAAAAATGGCATAAAGAACATGCAGGTGTTTGGAATTAGTGAGCTAATCCTCAACCAAGTCAAGGGAAAACATGCTACAAAGAATGACCTGCTGAGGAACTATAAGAATAGGGTATGGGACCTCATTGAGGATTTCGAAGCTTTCAACATCATGTCCATACCCAGGAAGAAAAATGAAGCCGTAGATAGGCTCATAGAAGTTGGAGAAATGTTTGATGTGGTTGAAAACATCATAAGGGAAAAAACATAGCCACATATGCATGTGATTTTGAGGCCAACAGTTCCAGATAATAATACAAGTTGGCAGGTATTTGAGAATGATCAACAGATCATCAATTTTTTGCAAGAAGAGGTTGAATTCTCAGCTAGGAATCAGGACAAACTAGAGCAGCAGTACGGTGATCAAGTAGTGCAGCTGCGGACAAACAAGATTCCCAAGGGTTTGTTAACATTGGAGTCTATCTTCAACCCTAATGACCAATTTCGTAAGGAAAATTCCAACATACAGGTCAAGAGAGAAGATTCAAAGCCAATTCTGGTTGGGGAAGGCAAAACACTTCAAATTGGTAAAGTGGCCATCGAGCAGGAGAAATCAGATTTCATACAGCTTTGCCAAGAATTCCCAGATGTCTTCGCATGGAGCTATGAAGACTTGAGAGGATTCAATCCAAAGTTGGCACAACATACCATAGAATTGGATCTAGATGTTAATCCCATCAGGCAGAAGCAGAGACCAATTAACCCTCACATTGAGCCTCTAATGAAGAAAGAGTTAAACAAGCTAATCGAGGCAAGCATTATATTCCTGATCAAGCACTCAAGCTGGGTTGCAAACTTGGTTCTAGTCAGGAAGAAGAGCGGAGAAATCAGGTTGTGTGTGGATTTCCGAGACCTTAATAGGGCATCTCTCAAAGACCATTACCCACTTCCTTCAATGGAACAAATATTACAAGTGGTGTCTGGTTTGGAGAGATTCTCTCTCCTAGATGGCTAGTCAGGGTATAATCAGATAATGGTGAAATAAGATGACCAGTTTAAGATGGCTTTCACCACCAAATGGGGTACCTATGCCTACAAGACGATGCCATTTGGGCTATCAAATGCTAGAGCCACTTTCCAAAGGGAAATGGATATGGCATTCAAGGGATTGATCAATAAAATAGTTTTGTTATATCTTGACGACATCACTCTATTCTCAATAAATGCAGCGGATCACCTCTTTCATTTGAGGTAATTATTTCAGAGGTGTAGAAGATTTGGGGTATCATTGAATCCTAAAAAATGCATATTCTTGGCTCACGAAGGAAAACTTCTAGGCCATATTGTTTCAAAGGATGGGTTGACGATTGACCCAGAAAGAGTTGAAGCAATTCGAGCATTGCCATTGCCAAGTCACAAGAAGGCTCTTCAAAGCTTCTTAGGAAGGATCAATTTTGTCTGCAGGTTTGTTCCAAACTTTACAGCTCTCGTAAAGCCAATAACGTTGATGTTAAAGAAGATCATGGCATTTAAATGGACATCTGAAGGCAAGGCAAGTTTTGAGGCAATAAAAGAGGCTATATCTCAAGCTCTGACTCTTGTCAATCCATACTTCTCCAAGGACTTCATGTTATATGCCTTCGGTGGTGGAGACACAATTTCTGCAATCTTGGTACATCAAAACAAAGAAGGATTAGAATAACCAGTTGCTTTCTTCAGTCAAGGCTTGGAGGAATATGAAAATAGGTACTCTTTCATTGAAAAGCATGTCCTTGCAGTGATCAGGAGCTTAAATAAATTCAAGCACCTTGTCTCAAACAACAAGATCCAATTGTTGGTCTCTCATGCGGGAGTCAAGGACTTCCTTCTAAACAAGGATTTGAATGAGAAGCATGTAAGATGGATCAATCATGTCATGGAATATGACATCAAAATTAAGGCCACTAAACTAGTACATGGAAAAGGACTATGTGAACAGCTAGCTTTGAGTCGAAAAGTTGAAGCAGGTGATGAAAAAGAGACTGTCTTGGTACTACATGATGGTCAAGAATAGGAAAATGATGACGTGCCCACTCCTTGTTGGACTCAGAATATGATACACTTTCTACAGATAGGCCTATGCCCTCTAGAAATGAGCAAAGAAAAGAGGAGATACTTTAGATTACAAGCCATTCCATATGTGCTTGATGGTGTTTTGTTCAAGAAAGACATCAATGGAATTCTACTGAGGTGCATTGGGACAAGTCGAATTGAGATGGTGTTACGAGATTTTCATGATGGAGATTCTAGAGGAAATTTCACCCCACGAGTAACAGCTCTCAAGATAATGAAGGCAGGGTATTATTAGCTGACAGTGTTCAGTGACTGTTATACATGGATAAGAAAGTGCAAGAAATGTGCACTCTTCACAGGAAAAGAAAGACTAGCAGCACTTCCATTGCACCCAATTTTGGTTGACCAACCATTTATGCAATGGGGATTGGACTTCATCGAGGTCATCAACCCAAACTCAAGCCAAGGCCACAAGTGGATTCTCACGGCAATGGACTATTTCACCAAGTGGACCGAAGCAGTAGCGCTCAAAGAGGAAAATGAGTCTAACATACTAGAATTTTATGAAGGAATAGTGACTAGGTTTGGTGTGCCAGACACTATCATTTCAGACAATGCATTGGCATTCATAGGTTCCAAGATTATAGAATGGGCTGTCAAGAATGGAATCGATTTGAGCACCTCTTCAAATTATCACCCGCAAGGTAATGGACAGGCAGAGTCCATGAATAAGAATTTGCTAAGGATCATCTAAAGGACTCTAGATGAAAACCAAATAACATGGCATATAAGCTAAAATCAGCATTATGGGCTGACAGGATAACACCAAAGAGGTCTACAGGTAGTTCTCCTTACAAGTTGGTCTATGGGAAAGAGGTAGTATTGCCTATATCATTAGAATTCCCAGCATTGGATCTCATGAAGTAGTTGGAGTTGTCTGAGTTTGAACCAATGGAGGCCAGATATGTAAAGTTGATGGAATTGGAAGAAATCAGAGAGCATGCAGTTCAAATGATTGAGAAAGATCAGGCCTTAGTAAAAATATGGTTTGATAAGAAAGTGAAAGCAAGGACCTTCTAGGAAGGGGACCTAGTTATGAAATGGGATGCAGATCAGGCAAAACCAAGAAGGCATTCCAAGTTTTATGCCATTTGAAGTGGCCCCTACATGGTCATGGGATGTAAGAGTAGTAATTCCTTCCAATTGTCTACATTGGATGGAGAAGAACTCCTGATTCCAGTTAACGGAATCTACCTTAAACATTGCTACTAAAAGGAAAGGTTTACCCTTGTAAATATTAGCCTAGTTTTCAATTCCTCTAAGTGGGGGTGCACATTGTCTTGTTGTAGTTAGGTTTCAGTTTCCCTAAGTGCTTCGGCACAGGTTTTGTTGCTCTCAAGTTGAATTTCTACAGTTCAGCATGCTCTCGGAGAAGGAGTTGCGGTATCAGGCTCGGGATCAGAGATCAAGTTGGTTTTAGGTTATTGTTTATGACTCAATTCCCAATGGATTGCTAAAATGCAACAGATCTTCTACCTAGTAGGTAGGCACCACCATTGAGTCACCAAATTGTTGTATATAACTCCCCCCTAGGTAAATATAGTCACAACACAAAGTTTCAACATGCGAAAATTTGCGCCCAAGGCACAGGCTAGGGGCACACAGCATAAAGTGTCGACATGTAAAAATTTACACCCAAGGCATAGGGTAGGGGTGCATAGTGCAAAGTGTCAACATGTGAAAATTTGCACCCAAGGCGCAGGCTAGGGACACATAGCACAAAGTGTCGACATGTAAAAATTTGCACCCAAGGCGCAGGCTAGGGGCGCACAGCATAAAGTGTTAACATGTGAAAATTTGTGCCCAAGGTACAGGCTAAGGGCACACAGCACAAAGTGTTGACATGTAAAAATTCATGCCCAAGGCGCAGGCTAGGGGTGCACAACACAAAGTGTCGACATGTGAAAATTTGTGCCTAAGGCGCAGGCTAGGGGTGCACAGCACAAAGTGTCGACATGCGAAAATTCACACCCAAGGCGGAAGCTAGGGGCACACAACACAAAGTGTCGACACCACATTTTTAGTGCCTATGGTGCACTTAAAATCAGGTTAACATGAATATGGATTCATCGAGGCACATCTTTAGGAGGCACATCTTCAGGAGGCGCAAAATTTTGAGCGTTGACACCCCAACAGAAAGCAAACCCTGACGTAGATATTCAAATGGCCATAACTTTTCACAGGGAGCTCAGATTCAAACAAGGTTGGAATTTTTGGAAATCTTACGAGGTCCTCTATCCAACTACAACTAGATATATTTAATTGGGTGAGAACAAGTTCTTCAAAAATGCAAAATATAATTCTCCATTTTCTGGGTTTGCTAAGGTTCTCACCTACCGCCATAATGAGATGAATTAAATGCAGTCTAGAGGTGGTTGGGGTAGATTTGGATTTCCTCTCATTTCCCTCTCTCATTATTCCTATAAATTGTAAGGAGGGGATTCTTTCTAAATGTTGGAAATTTTTGTTTTGCCCCTCCCTTCTTCTCTTTGGCAGGTGAATTTGTGGAGTTCAAACCTCCCATCTAAAACTGTGATGCAACTTTGCCTCTTGGCATTTTTGTAGTGTATTGTATCAATATTTGGAGCAAATAATGTATGTTTGTGGATGATTCTCAACCCTCTCTGTGTTTATTTGCATCCTCTTGATCTTTCACTACAAATTTTGTTATCTGTGCATGATCTTGCATTGCATTTTAATGGTTTGTGTTTATTGGCAAGATAGGTGTTCTTCATTCCTCGGTGCATCACCTTTGTTAGTTTAGGTTTTATTTTATGCATCTTCTTACCCTACCTCCTTGGAAAGTTAGTTCAAGTTTTTTAGTAAACCCTCTACATTTCTACATGTGCATCTGAATAGAGGAATAGGAACTAGCCTTCATCTGGAGAGATTTTCTGATTTCGCAAGGTCCTACACTTGGGAAAAGCTCCATGTTATGCAATCACACTGAGAGTCTCAACCCATCGAGTTGCAGACATTCATGGGTGCTATGATTCACCATCAACATTAATTTTTTAAATTACATTAGATTCACTACAAGATGTAAATAGATCAATATATGGATGTTTTTCTTTAAAATATTGTAGAAATTTTTCTCTCATTTTTCTGTCTCCTTTTATTCTTCAGTAGTAAGAATCAAATGTCGCTTCTATTATGCCTACCTGAATAGGGCAAGTTAACTAGACATCCCTTGATTGTACTTTATCTTCTAGTACTGATTATTCTCCATCATTCATTCCTCTGGTATCCCTGAAAGAATTGGCTATGAATCTTGCCAATGAATTAGGCTAAAAGTTATTGTGATTATCTTTAATAGGTGAGGAATACCACCAAATCTAAACAACTCAAATTTTATAGTCCATTTAGTCCATATATCATCCAGTAATAATAGAAAATTCCATTTTTCGTATAGATTGTTGGTTGTGTCTATTTTAAAAATCAAAATAAATTGATTCTCAAAGTTCTACATTCAAAGGACAATCATATGTTTTATCTTTTTATATAAGGAAGATAAATTTTAATAACAAATGCAATAAAATTCCAAATTCTAAATGAGTGTGTGGAATACCCTGCTGGACAGGTTCCAGAGAAATTTTGTTGGTTGGAAGGGATTTATACTATCAAGTGCTGGGAAATGCCTTCTTATTAAGAGCACACTTCAAAATTTGTCAATTTATATCATGTCCTTATTCTTTATTCCTATGGCTGTTGTGGAAAAAATAGAAAGAATCCAAAAAAACTTTCTATGGACAAGAACTGAAGATAAGAATAGGATGCACTTGCTAGCTTGGGACAAAGCATGTAATAGCAAAAAAACTGGTGGCGTTGGCATCAAAAAAAAAATGGACCATGAATGTTACTCTTGTCTCTAAAATGGGGTGGCAAATGGTGAAGGAGGAACAACCATGGACCAATCTCATTAAATCCAAATATCTAAATCAAGGAAGTACAATGGACTACTTTAATAGTTACAACCAACCATTGGGTTTTGTGTTCTAGAACAACATTGTCAGGATCTGGAAAGAGCTAGCTGCAGGATGTAAATGAACTTTGGGCACAGGTGAGAAATTAAATTTTTGGCATGACAACTGTGCTTATTTTAACACACTTTGAAATAACGAATAGTGGGAGTAGCTAAAAAACAACCTTACTATAGCATTGGGATAGTAGGTTTGCAACTACATTCAAAACACTTAGGGAAAATGGCACTGGAAAAACCTTAAGGTATTCACATCAAATAACAAAGAGCTTCTTGGGGAACTTCAAAACACATTGAACCTCATCCCCATTATTCAAACCCAAAATCAAAATGAGTTTAACTAGGTTTCTTCATTTGATGCTAACTACATCGTGAGGTTGGGCTATCATTTGTTTTCTAATGAGCCTATCAGCAACTTCCCTTGGGACAAGATTTGGTTCAAAGAGCTTACCCTAAAAATCAATCAGTTTCTCTGGTATGTGCTCAACAAAGGGACGCTCACCATAGACAACCTTATCAAAAAAGGGTCAACTTGCCGAACAGGTGGTATCCTTGCGAGATGGATAATGAAACAATCCAACATCTTTTTCTCCATTTTCCAATTGCTAATTCTCTTTGGAAACTCATCTTTAAAATTTTTGAAGTTAAGTGGTATTTTCTTGAAGATATCACACAATCCTAGTTGTAATGGAATCATCCTTTTAAACATGCTTTTCTTCATAGGTTGTTGAGAATTATTTTCCCTCACACCATCTAGAGAATCTAGAAATCCCAAAACTCGATCATCTTCAGAGATACCAACAAGAGCATCAAAAGTATCCTCAATGAAATCACAATGGCTGCAAAATAAAATATCTTGAAATTTAAACCTCTAAAAAAAGCCACATATCCATAGGAGGAGGTCAGATATCTTAAGGCATGGAATATTGATCTACAACAGTGTACCACCCACATCCAAAGCATTGACAGGTCTACTGTACAATGGATTCCCCCTTCTGAAGGTTGATATAAGCTAAATTTTTATGGTGCCTCCAAAGGAAACCCTAGTCCAGATGGAGGAGGTGGTTTCATCTCAAATCACAAGATTCATCTTATTACAGCATATGTTGGTCCCGTGGGTAAGAAAACTACCCACTACTCTGAGGCTCTAGATACACTCTGGGGAATTAGAATTGCTAATAATCGCAACATGGGAAACATCATCATCGAAGGTGACTCAATGAATATTATCAACATTCTCACTAAATCCTTAAATCCTAGTTGAACCATCAGGGATTTCATTATTAAATCTCACAACTTATGCAATGGTCTTAACATCATTTTCAAGCATGGGTATAGGGAAGGGAACAAATCTGTGGATTTGATTACAAATATTAGATTTTGTAGCAATGATAAAAAAGAGTGGCATGATATCAATGACACTCCTACCGAAATTAGAAACATAATTTCAAATGAAACAAATTCACTTATTAGGATACCTCAGCTAATGGGGAAAACACGTGTGCAATCCCAAAGCTAGATCTCAATGGAATTTTGGGCATGACCAAATTTATTCTTCCATGTTCTCACAAATTGATCACAAAACAATTTTCAGGGAGAAAAAGTGGATTTTATTTATTCTTCACATAGGCATACAGGTTGCCATAGGGCTACAGGGAAGTCTACTATTCACATCTTTCAGTTTAATTTTACAAATTCTTAGAGGGTTTTCAGAATGGGTGGTACCCCTTATCATGTGGAACCTCAATTTGATCCCCAATGGTAGGAAAAAATTGAGCTTTGGGAGACCATTAATATGGAGGGCTTCACCAATTTCATCTAATGCATAAAAGGGCATGACCAATTTATACCCATTTAGTTCGTGGTGAATTGGAAAGACCATAATGTCTCCTTTGTAGATAAGAGCTTACAAATAACTGATGAATTCATCTCTTTTATTACTGATCTTATCATGGAAGGGAATTTTTTTTTATGAACAAAAAGGATAAGGAGGTAGAATAAAGGTTTTTTTAGATGACGGAGAAATGCTCGAAATAAAAAAGGAGGGCATTTTGGTTTCTTTTATCTCCTAGGCTTATGATGAGGTGAAATGGATGATGGTACGCTATGTAACTTTAGAAGGGAGATTTTCCACCATTCTGCAGTATCATATCAACCACTTTAGGTGTGAGGTGAAGGTAAGTGTCTCCTATTACATTCTGAAGTCAATGAAAAAAACCATTCTTGAAGTTTAGGGCCATAAGAGGACTATCCCTCTCCATCAAGGTGCCATATATCTCATTAGTCAGTACCTATCTAGTGTTGTTGGAAATGAAACTTTCCCTGCTATGGTTTTTCCCCTCCCTAAGCAAACCTATATCTGGTCTAAAAATCCAATGTACAGAGACTCTGTCTCAGAGCCACCCCCAAAAAGGGTTCTTCGTAGCAGCAATAAATACAAGGAAGTTTTGGGCTCTGGAACAAAGGGCGAAGAAATTGTGGTATATGATAGCCCCCCCTTTGTTTTCCCCGATATTAATGTTGGAACTAGTTTGGAAAATAAATTTAACATACATGCTAATGTGGTTAAAACACTTGAAGAAAATGTAGATTTCCTTCTTAAGTCTACTATTAAAGAGCAAGCCATGGACCCCAACGTAGGCCTCAAAGATGAAATTGTTGCTTTGGAAACCAAGTTTAAGACTCTTGAGGAAAAATATAGAAATTTTTTGGTTATGCATAGTGCTATAATGGACCTTATACAGGTACACATCTGGAAAATTTGTGACTCCAGTTGCATCCCAGATATAGCTTGGAAGAATGAAAATATTACAAGAAAGTTCAAGGCATCAAACTGGGATCCCACCATTGCCATTTCCCTCAAACTCTACCAGGATTTCAGGGTGGTTGTCAAATTTCTTAACAAATATGTTGGTTAATGTTTTTGGTTCCTTGTTCTTAGTGCAGCAGTTTTTGTGTTGTATAACTACTTTTTAGTTTCCGATTTGTTGTTTCTTGTCTCTTTGTAGGCACTTGGCCCATGACTTTGCTTTTTACTATTTTTTCCTCTTTTGGTTAGGGTGTGGACCCCACGGATCAAAAAACCACACTATTTTACTTTTCTTATCTTTGTTATTGAGCATTTTGTTGTAAACTTGGGTAAGGTCCCTCCAAAACCCTTTACCAATAATTAATAAAAAAACAAATGCAATAAAATTAAAATACATTACCCTCCACTCCTACATATTTTATTTTTTGCCAATCTGGGATGTTGAGGACATCCAAGTGATTTCCAAACTGATCTAGCTTTGTCTAACAAATCAATAAACTTGTTTTCTATCCAAGTTCTGTTCACTTCATTCTATTGTTTACAAATATTAGTAATGGCTTCATTAGTTACATTTGCAGGAAATAATGTGAGCCCTTCAAAATTGTAGCCTCTTATGTAGAGACTTGTAAGTATCTAAGCCTAAAATATTTTTTTGTGAACATATTGTATGTTGGACGTCAAGTACATAAAATTTAACGTCATCCCTTTCCAATTATTTCAGATCTTGGAGCTCCACCACCTTATTCGTAGACTCCAAGAAGAGAAGAATAATTACGTCCCTTTGTGTAGGAATAACATTTATCAACATGGAGTGCACAAGAAGGTCAACATTCTCATCATCCACAGGACGATACTAATACTCTGGAGGTGCTACATGGAACCTCAAAACATCAATTGAAAATACTTCACCATTGAACAAAAAGTAATCAAATTATTGATTATTTGAAAGTTTTGTTTTCATGAATATATTGGTTTCTTTCTTAACCAATGATGTTGATTTAGTCTTGTTTTTTAACCCTTATAACTTTGATATGGATGGATCAAGCTCCAATTTAGCCAAATATGTTCACCTCAGTATAGTAAACAACTTGGCACGTTCAGGCGGTGAAAGTGAACCTTTTCTATTCAAAAATGACAAACAAAATAGGTTTTATTAGCTCTACACAATTTTATGAGTATTACAAGCATGCCACTATGAATGTCTTATGCATTTGAATAGCCAGTGTTGGTGCCCATTTTGATCCTCTGTTATTTTCCCATCTTTCCCCTTTGTTATACGTGCTCTAAAAACATTTTTCTTTAATTTGGTAGTCTGCAAAGTTTGTTCTCCAGATTGGATGCTTTGAAAATGGCTCACAAACTTATTATTTTCCCCCATTTTGAAGGAAAAATACATGTATGCCTTGCTTTGTGCCCTAAATTTCCAAATCCACGGGCCTCTGTCATTTTTTCCATTTTCCCCAGCCTTTGGAGCTGTGGTTGTTCGTTTCATGCTTATTTTCCCTCAAAAATCAATCCCCATGGTCAAAAATTGCCTAAACTCAATTTCCCTTTGTTTTTTGACCAAAAAATCCTTCACCCATGAGGAAAAAATCAAATTTGGGCATCTCTGGTAAATTCTATGTTTTTTTACAGTCGTACGGGTGTCATTTTCCCATCAAAATTAAGCTCAAAGCCTCCCCTCATATGTGGCCACTTCTAGTTGGACAAGGATCAGTGGGTTTCTTTGAAAACTTAGCATTTTTTGGTGTTTTGGAAAAAAATCAAAATTTCCCCCACAACTCCATCCCCAGAGGAGGACACATGTCATGCTCTTATTCAAAGGCAGGATGGAAGGTTGGCAAGGACTTAGAAGATTTTTTACCTTTTTGGCGAAAAGGGAAAAAGGTGTGGAAAGGACCGTGGGTCCGCAATGGAGCGAGGGGTGGACACGTGGCAGGGTGAGCAGAGTGTGGGAAGCGGAGCCAGCGGGGGCAAAGGTGAAATTTTTCCCTTTTTGCAAAAGGAGTTAAGGTGAAATTTAATCTATGGGTCTGCAATGGAACCACGGGAGACACGTGGTGGGCAGAGCAGGTTGGTGGGCCGTCGGAGGAAAAAGGGAATTTTTTTTTTACAAAAAATGACTTAAAGTGCGAGAATTTGAGGCATGGCTCTATGAAAAATCAGAAGGAGACACGTGGAAAGGGAAGAAATCGGAGGCACGGGCCCGCGGAGGCAAAATGATAAAATTTCCCTTTAGCGAAAAAAGGGGTTAAAACATGAAATAAGCCCGTGGATTCTTAGCGATAGAGAGGTGGACACATGTCAAGGACAGAGGCGGAGGTGCAGGCCCGTGGGGAAAAAAGTAAAAAAAATTAAAAATTTCCAAAAAAGGTGGAAATGTGTAGAATTGAGCCGTAACTTCAATGGGACCCACCATATGCCACGTGTCAGCACCAAATTTCAAGGGCGAAGGGGCGGAGAAAAAAGTCAAAAATTTTACATTTTTCCAAAAATGTTAAAAAGTCAAAAAGTGATCCCAAATCCGTTCCCAATCGTATTTTGACACGTGGAGGGCCCAGATTGAAGGAAAAAGAGAAAATCAACGGTAGCTGTACATTTTTCATTTTGGCCACCATTTTTGCTCCAGGAAGTGTGGAATTGTAAATTTTGCATCAATTTTGATCATTTTTTTTGGCAAATTCATGTTGTTTGTGCCTGCAAGGACCAATGCAAGTGGTTTTGGGGATCAATTTGTATATTTGAGGTGTTTTTGAAATAATTTTTGCCCCAGACCGTGTAAAACATGAAATATCAAATCAGGAAGTTACATAATCAAATTTTGAAATGATAAGGATGAAATAATGAAATGAAAGGAGTTTGAATGCTTAGAGAATGAAAAACATGCCTCCATAATGGATAATGATGAAGGATTTGTAATGATTCACCTTTTTGAAACACCTGGAAAATTTTTTTGCAAATATGTTAAACGTCCCTATCTGTGAATCATGTTGGAATTTTGTAACAAAATTGATGTTGGGCATATTCTTTTCTTGGGAAAGAAGGATCAAATGTAATTGAATGTTATATAATAAATGTTTTGAGACATGAAAAAATGTCGAAGAAACTTAGAATTTCATGAGAAAATCTAGGAAGAAGCCCATTCTTTGAGAAACCACCTGAGAACCATTTCTAATTCCTTTATGCATCATATTTGTATCATGTTGAGTTGGTTTCAGTTGTAAAGCCATCAAAAAGCTCTGAGATTGTTCTTATAACATTCCCCTACTGATAAATTTGGTCATTCTGGGTTATTTTATGTTGTCTCTTGGCAAAATTTGCATGCACTTATGTTTCAGAATGTTTTCAATTTGTGTTTCTTGCTCATGTTGCAGTCTTGTGTTTGAAATCTCTCTTGATCATACATGGTCTCATTTCTTGTTGATATTTTAGTGGCATTTGCAATCTCACACTCAGAAGAGCTTTCATCTGATAAAGAGATAAACAGATTTAAAATCACTTTACCTTCCCTAAATTTATTGATTATTTGTAAACCTTTGGGTGTACCTTGGGTCATGATAAAATAGAGGTTTTTGGATGCTTTGTTGGTTCATCTGCTTCAAGATTTTGTGGCAGGTTGTCAAAGATTGTGTGGAAGAGTACAAATATGGGCCTTCATTTGTTGCACATATCCTGGTTGAAGGAGTACCTTAACCCCTTTAAAGCATTCTTTTGTTTAGGTCTTACAAATTTCTTGTAAAGGTCCTCAAAGAATTTGGAAAATTCTGGTTAGTCTTGTCTAAAATTTTCCCACCAAAAATTCATTCAGAATAACTAATCCTACCCCATACTACCCCTACATTGCATTGTGTTTCAACAAAAGAATACATTCCATTTACAAAAATGCACAAAGCAAATCAGGATCATACCATGTCTTTAGCATCCTCAGTCTTGTCTTGAAAGCATTTCCATCATTTAGTAGTGATAGCTCTGTTGAGTTTGAATAATGGGAAATTGATCATTTTTTCTCAAGGCCATCTCCATACAACCTGCACATTGCAAGGATATCTTCACCTCCTTCACAAAACATAGGCTACAATATAGGTTCTCTTACCTTGGTTGAAAGGCACAACCTAAAACAGTTAGGACAAGATCAAGTCCTATTTGAGTGCTATCCATCTCTCCACAAATCTGAGTGCCAATTAGATCACATCATCAGCTAAAAAATGACACACATCATGATCTATTTGTCTTCAAGCTTCATGCCATATCTATGATGCTACTCAGACTGAAAAGGAGAACAAATTTGGGTACCAACAATTAGTGGCACCATTTCTAGGGACATTATTCAATACAGTATTTCAGATCCCTATTTCCAGCTATGGTTGCACTTCATTTGCATTTTTGGTTGATAAATTCAAGAAAAGGAAGGTCTGATCTATAAAGTTTGGTAAGATTTTTAGTGTTGATAGGTATTTGAAAAAATATTTTAGTGCATCTGCACAACTAGGGTAAAAATCCTTAGTGGTGACTCCATGTTGTTCTGATATTGATAAATACCAGTGTCTTAAGATTTCTGTCATTTATTTTTGTGTTGCTAATCTCTGCAAAACTGGAAGGAAGAAGATCTCTCTTCATTAGAGACTCTGCTAAGAATTTGTTTACAGATTCAAGGAACTCAGAGTTAGAAGGGAGAAGAGTTTGGAAAGTTGTTAAAGGTTAGACACCAGGTAAATATATATCCATAAGTGAGAGCGATTAGCCTTTGGTAGAGGATTATCACTCTTCTTCAAGTGATTATGATTCAAGCAATCCTCTCATAAACTTGTTTGCCTCAGCTAGTGAAGGTCCTTCTGTTATACTGGGTAATTTCCTTCTCCAATCTTCACCTCTATGTTTCAATTCAAATAAAACTTTCCAAGAAAATCAGCACTTAAAGGATACCAATCTTGTGAACCACATTCTTGAGCCCCAAAGACCTTGCACTCCTCATCAACTTTTGTCACCCCCAAGATCACTTGCACCAAACAATATGGCTCAGCCTAGACCTCAATTTGTTGTTAACACCTTTGGTCCTATAGATTTTAGAGGAATGAATGGTTACCCAAATGTTGTCCCAAAAGATGTCAGAAATAGGTTGCCAAAGTTCCAAGGTAACAATGCTATAAGTGGTGATCAGCATCTCAAGCTTTTTGTTAACATGATGGAGGATTTTGACATAGAGTTTGAATATGTGTATATTAAATTGTTCATTCATACACTAGAATAGGATGCTAGGGATTGGTACAAGGCTCTCCCCAATAATTTTATTGATTCATGGACTGCAATGAAGAATGCATTTAGGTTGCAATATGGTGACAAGATGGATCCTAGATTTCTGTTGTCTAAATTTTAAAATATCAAGAAGAATCCCAATGAATCAGTCCATGACTTCAATACAAGGTTTAACAAAACTTTGAGAAGGTTTCCTATTAGTCTAAGGCCTTGTGATGAATCTTGTCTAATCAAATATGCAGATGTATTTGACAAGAAGACAGCCTACTACTTAAGAGAAAAGAACCCTACTAATCCAAGACAAACTTTCACCATGGCACTTCAAATTGAAAACAATATCAAAGCAATTGGGAAACCCCTCAAGAGAGATGGTGTAAAGTTGATAAACCCTTAAAAACCTCAAGCTAGCAAGGGTGCTAATTTGGAGGAGGTTGTGAAAAATTTGGTAGGGGCTGTCAAAAAAATCTCATACAAGTTGGCAAGATCTGAGAAGGGAATTGGGAAGACTTCACAAGGTCATCTAAGAGCACAAAACCATGATAGATTTTCCAATCATCCTAGAGGTGATCAAAGGGCAGATGATAGAGGAAAAAGACCCATGGGGTCTGCAAATAGACATCCTCAAACATGTGAAGGAAGAGTGTTTCCTAATCCCCTAACTGCTAAGGTTTTTGTAGTTGAGGAATTTTCTGATATTGATTGGTGTGATAGGTGTTTTCTACCCCATCCTCCATGTGAAGTGGACCAGTAAGATGGTGAAGTTGATGATGATGGTAGTGATGATGATATTTTTATGATGGGTTGTTCTTCAAGCTCACAAGGAGGAGCAACATCTACTGAAGTGATAAGTGCTAGGAATACTGCTACCTTTTGGGATTGCATCAAATGGGTAAAAGTATTCCTTCCCCCTCATACTCTTGAAGTTTATATAGTGCAAGCTTTTGAAATTCCTAACAATGACTTTGAATACTTAAGAGCTTTGATGATAAAGAAGTATGATGGTGGTATACCTTCAGAAGAAGATAGACAATTTTTGATGAATGTTGTTGTAGCTCAAGAGAAAGACTATAACACTAGAAGTAAAGTTGTTAAGGGAGTTGGGCCTCAAGCCAAACCTAAAACACCCTTGCTTACAAGTATTCCCAAAGAAGATCCTAGAAGAGAAGCACTTGCCAAAATCTTTGTTGTCCCAAGCAAAAATTCCAGTCCTCCTCATGCCCAAGCTACCAAGAACCCCTTGCCATCTAATGAATCTATTTGTCTCCCTTTCCAATGTTACTTTGCCAAAGAGTGTTCCCTATGACATAGCCTAAGTATTGAGCCAAATCAAAGTGAGTTTTCCAATCATTGAGTTACTTAGGATTCCTGAGCATAAGAAGAGAGCATTTGAGTACTTGAGATTGAAGGAGGAGAAGATTACTCCAGGTAGAAATGAAAATGTTGTTGAAAATCTTCCTTAGATCATTACAGACCATGAAACACCACCAGCAGTAGAAGATCTTGGAGAGACACTTGAGGTATATTTAAGGACATCCTTGGTTGATTCCCAATTGAATGTTGATCCATTCTTCATAACTTTGATCATAAAGGATAGACTACTTCACAATTGTATGTTTGATTCCAGTGCATCATGTAATGTCATGCCTCTAGAAGTCATGAATGAGTTGGCATATCAAAGTGACATCAGCCTATGGAAAATGTACTGCCATGGACTCAAGAGAAGTGCCGGTAGTTGGTTGTGTGAAGGGTTTGGTGGTGTAGCTTGCATCTTATCCTGGGAGGAATTTAAAATTGGATGTTGTGATTGTTGATTGCCCTACCAAATGGGGTATGCTATTGTCAAGAAGGTGGGCTGCAAGTGTTGGAGGGAGTGTCCAAATGGATATGTCTTTTGCCTCCATTCCCATTGAGGGCAGCCTTGTCAAGCTCTATGGAGAAAAGAAGATGTTGCATCTAATTAAGGATCCAAACAATGCTTCCTCTGAGGTGTTGTTTGCTGATGTTAATGCTGATAATTTTATTGGGTTTGCTGATGGAAAAGAATAAAATATGGATCAGTCAAAGTACCTTGATTAGGTAAGATCTCCTTGGACCTTTCTATTTGATGGAGCTTGCTCCAAATTTGGGAATGGTGTTGGTATAATTCTGATTTCTCCTAGCTTGGAAGAGTTTGTTTTTTCCTTCAAGCTTAATTTTGAATGTACTAACAACATTGTTGAGTATGAAGCCTTGTTATTGGGTCCAAGAATTGCATGGAAGTATGGTGTCAAGGAAATCATTGCAAAAGGAGATTCAGAGCTAGTTTTCAAACAAATAAGAAAATTGTATGCTACAAAAAATCAATGGATGAAACAGTATAAGCATGCAGTTTGGGATCTAATTGAGATGTTTGATTCCTTCAATATTGTGCACCATGACAGAAGTTTCAATGTTGTTGCTGACAAGTTGGTAGTGTTGGGGTCTAGATTTGGAGATTGCACGGTTTCACCTTTTTGTGAGTACAATGCTGAAGTGTTAACTAGGCCACTTGTCCCTGACAACATCAAGCATTGGCAAATGTTTAATGATGATGCTCAAGTGCAAAGGTTCTTACAAAATCAAGGTGAGTTTGTAGATCATAATATTGATTGGGAGCCAATGGTATGTATGACTGAAGGAAGAGAGACTTTGTTTGGAAAGGATATTATCTAATTGAAATCGAACACCATTCCTAGAGGTCTTATTACACTTGAGTCCAATTTTGACAAGGCTGATTACATCATCAATGGAAACATATCTACCTCAAGGGATGTGGAAGAGCATAACTTGGGAACAAAGGAGAAACCAAGGAGAGTTTGGTTGGGTAGCAATTTAAGCAAGGAAGAAAAACAGTCCTACCTTCAATTGTTAAAACAATATCAAGATTGTCTTGCCTGGTCATATTTAGAGCTGAAGGCATTTAGAGAAGACTTATTCCAACATGAGATCCCTCTTGAGAAAAATGCCAAACCATTCAGAAAGAAGAAAAGACCAATTAATTCACTCCTCTCCATGAAAATGGAAGATGAATTAAAGAAACTAAAGGAGGGAGGGATTATTCATCCCACAAGGTATTCATCTTGGGTTGTAAACCTTGAGCTAGTCAGAAAGAAGAATAGAGATATTAGAATTTCTGGAGACTTTAGAAATTTGAATAGAGATTCATTGAAAGACAATTATCCTTTTCTAAACATGGAGAACATGTTGTAGCTAGTGACCAGATTTGAATTTTTGTCCACCTTAGATGGTTTCTCTGGCTACAATCAAGTTGTTGTCAAGGAGTCAGAAAGATTTAAAACTTGCTTTACCACTCCTTGGGGAACATATGTTTATGTGAGAATGCCTTTTCATCTCATGAATGTTGGAGCTACTTTCCAAAGAGCAATGGATGTTTCTTTTTCTGGTTATATAAATGACTTCATTGTAGTTTATCAGGATGATGTGACTGTATTTTCAAGGAGCAGAAAAGATCACTTGCAGAATTTGGAAAGGATGTTGATTAGATGTAGAGAATTTGGAATCTCTCTCAATCAAAAGAAGTGTCACTTTGGGGTGCAAAATGCCAAGCTGATCAGTCATATTGTTTCAAATTTTGGTGTCATGATTGACCCTAAGAGAGTAGAAGCAATCAGCAAGGTTCCAATTCCAAGAACAAAGAAGGGCATCCAATCTTTCTTTGGGCAGATCAATGTAATTAGAAGGTTTGTGTCTAATTATGATGAGTTGACTCTTCCTATCACATGCATGTTAAATAAATATGAAGTTATCGAATGGGAGGAGGCTACTATTTAGGATTTTGAAGGAATCAAAGAAGCACTTAAACATGCACCTATCTTGGTAGCTCCGAATTACAAGAAGCCTTTCCAAATCTTCTCCTTTTCTTTTGAAAATACTATTGCATCTATTTTTCTCCAAAAGGATGAAGATGAAGCTGAGAGGCCTATTGCCTTCTTTAGTAGGGCCTTACAAGCTGCTGAGTTGAAGTACACAATCATGGAAAAACAAGCATTTTCCTTGGTGAAAGCAACAAAGGTTTTCAGGACTTATATCTTAAGTTAAAAAGTTGTTGCTTATGTTCCCCACACCATGGTAAAATATATCTTATCAGAGATGGAGATCTCAAGCAACAGATGTAGATGGGTGAACAATCTATAGGAGTATGATATAGACATCCAAACCACAAAGCTAGTAAGAGGTTTGGGTCTTGCCAAGCCCATGGCTGAGAGCAACTTGCAAAATGTGGAAGTGAATGAAGTAGAGGAAGAAAGGGAAAATGTTATTGAGAAATTGGTAAGTTCTGAGTGGTACAAGGATATAATCTTTTACCTCAGACACATGTGCTATCCTGATCATTTGAATAAAATTCAGAAAAGAGCCCTCAAGCTGGCTTCTAAAAAATACATCATCACTGACTTTGGGCTGGCTTGGAAGAACCTTAAAGGTGTCCTCCTGAAATGTGTAACTGAAGATGAAGCTCCCAAAGTAATTTCCAATTTCCATGGGGGAGTTTGTGGAGGACACTTTGTTGGAAGGGTTACAGAACATAAAGTTTTTAGAGCTAGTTATTGGTGGCCTACTCTCTTCAAAGATGCAACCATGATGATTATAAAATGTGAAAGCTGTCAGCGTTTCTCTGGAAGAATGAAAGCTTCAGGCTCCCTTCCTTTGCATCCTTTATCAATTGAAGCTCCTTTCAAATAGTGGGGGATAGACTTCATTGGTGAGATTTCATATCCTTCTAGTTCTGGACATAAATAGATCCTTGTAGCCACAAATTACTTCACTAAGTGGGTAGAGGCAATCCCCACCAAGAAAGCAACACACCAAGTTGTTATGGACTTCTTGTTGAATAATATCATATGAAGATTTGGTGTGTCAGTCAAGATTGTGGTTGATAATACCATGTGTTTCAGAGCTAAACCTTTGATAGCAATATGCAAGGAGTATGGAACCAATCTAACTTATTCTTCAAACTATAACCCCCAAGGGAATGGACAAGCTGAGTCCAGCAATAAGAACTTATTGAAGATCATTAGGAGGACCTTGGAGTTTAACAAGAGAAAATGGGGTGAACAAATGAAATTTGTAGTTTGGGATGACAGAATCACTACCAAGAGAGCTACTGGTAAGAGCCCATTTGAGTTAGTGTATGGAACTCAAGCTCTTCAGCCCTTACATCTGCAATTATCTTCATTTCAATTTGTTCAACAACTTAAAGATTAGAAGGTCAGTCCATATGAAGCAAGGATTAATCAAATTGTAGAGCTAGATGAAGAGAGAAGAGCATCTCACCAAAGGCATGTTAGATTTAGAGAAAATTTGAAGAGGTTGTTTGAAAAGAAGATTACTCCTAGGGCCTTCAACATTAGAGATCTGGTTTTTCTGTGGGATAGCAGAAATGAAGATAAGGGAAAACATGGTAAATTTGATGCATTATGGATGGGCCCTTACTCCATTGATATCAGAATTGGTCATAATACCTTTTTCTCAAATATTTAGATGGGGAATTGATTGAACTACCTATTAATGGCATCTGAAGTATTTCTTGGATTAATCCCCAAATTTGAGGTATGCACCAACTTGTATAGTGTATAGTGTTTGGATTTTTCTCTGTTTTTGGTGTTTTGGTGGTTCTTGGTTTGCCTTAGTGTGTGGAAACCACTTTCATCGGTTTCTCATTTGGTTTTTAGATGGTTTTAGCTCATGACTCCATTTTCCCAATGGATTATTTTGGCACTTGGTCTACGTTGTTCTTGTGGCACTCATTGGGAGTACCCATCCCTGAGCAGGAGACAATGTTGGTGCCCATTTTGATCCTCTATTATTTTCCCATCTTCCACCTTTGTTCTACGTACTCTAAAAATGTTTTTCTTTAAATTTGGTGGTCTATAAACATTTTTCTCCAAATTGGATGCTTTCATTGGCTTGCAAACTTATTATTTTTCCCCATTTTGAAGGAAAAATACATGTATGCCTTGCTTTGTGCCCTGAATTTCCAAATCCACGGGCCTCTGTCATTTTTTCCACTTTCCCCAACCTTTAGAGCTTGTGGTTGTTCATTGCATGCGTATTTTCCCTCGAAAATCAATCCCCATGGTTGAAAATTGCCTAAAATCAATTTCCCTTTGTTTTTTGACCAAAAAATCCTTCACCCATGAGGAAAAAATCAAATTCAGGCATCTCTGGTAAATTTTGTGTTTTTTGATGGTCGTACGGGTGTCATTTGCCCATCAAAATTAATCCTAAGCCTCCCCTCATACGTGGCTGCTTCTGGTTAGACAAGGATTGGTAGGTTTCTTTAAAAACTTAACCTTTTTTGGTGTTTTGGAAAAAAATCAAAAATTCCCCCACAACTCCACAGGAGGACACGTGTCACGCTCTTATTCAAAGGCGGGATGGAAGGCTAGCTTGGACTTAGAAGATTTTTTACCTTTTTGGAAAAAAGGCAAAAAGGTGTGGAAAGGACCGTGGGTCCGCAATGGAGCAAGGGGTGGACACGTGGCAAGCACAGAGGACAGTGTGGGTCAGCGGGCTAGCGGGGGAAAAGGTGAAATTGTTCCCTTTTTACAAAAGGAGTTAAGGTGAAATTTAATCCACGGGTCCGCAATGAACCACAGGAAGACATGTGGCGGGCAGAGCAGGTCGGCGGGCTGTCGGAGGAAAAAGAGAATTTTTTTCCTTTCGTAAAAATGACTTAGTGTGAGAATTTAAGGCATGGCTCTGTGACGAATCAGAAGGAGACACATGGCAAGGGAAGAAATCGGAGGCGCGGGCCCATGGAGGAAAAATGATAAAATTTTCCTTTGGCGAAAAAAGGGGTTAAAACATGAAATAAGCCCACGTATTATTAGCAATAGAGAGGTGGACACATGTCAAGGACAGAGGCAAAGGTGTGCGCCCATGGGGAAAAAAGAAGAAATTTCCAAATTTCCAAAAAAGGTGGAAATGTGCAGAATTGAGTCGCGACTTCAATGGGACACACCATATGCCATGTGTTAGCACCAAATTTCAAGGGCGGAGGGGCGGAGAAAAAAGTCAAAAATTTTACATTTTTCCAAAAATGTTTAAAAAGTCAAAAAGTGATCCTTAATCCGTTCCCATTCATATTTTGACACATGGAGAGCCCAGATTGAAGCAAAAAGAGAAAATCAATGGTAGCTGTACATTTTTCATTTTGGCTACCATTTTTGCTCCAGGAAGTGTAGAATTATGAATTTTGCATCAATTTAGATCAATTTTTTGGCAAATTCATGTCATTTGTGCTTGTAAGGACCAATGCATGTGGTTTTGGGGATTAATTTGTAGATTTGAGGTGTTTTTGAAATAATTTTTACCCCAGCCCGTGTAAAACATGAAATATCAAAGCAGGAAGTTATAGAATCAAATTTTGAAATGATAAGGATGAAATAATGAAATGAAAGGATTCTACATGCTTGGAGAATGAAAAATGTGCCTCCACAATGGATAATGATGAAGGATTTGTAATGATTCACCTTTTTGAAACACCTAGCAACTTTTGTTGCAAATATGTTAAATGTCCCTATCTGGGAATCATGTTGGAATTTTGTAACAAACTTGATGCTGGGAATATTATTTTGTTGGGAAAGAAGGATCAAATGTAATTGAATGTTATATAATGCATGTTTTGAGACATGCAAAAGGTCGGAGAAACTTAGAATTTCACGCGAAAATCTAGGAAGAAGCCCATTCTCTGAGAAACCACCTAAGAACCATTTCTAATTCCTTTCTGCATCAGATTTGTATCATGTTGAGTTGGTTTCAGTTGTAAAGCCATCAACAAGCTCTGAGATTATTCTTATAGCATTCCCTTGCTGATAAATTTTGTCATTCTGGATTATTTTGTGTTGTCTCTTGGAAAAATTTGCATGCACTTATGTTTCAGAATGTTTTCAATTTGTGTTTCTTACTCCTATTGCAGTCTTGTGTTTGAAATCTCTCTTGATCATACATGGTCTCATTTCTTGTTGATAGTTTAGTGGCATTTGTAATCTCACACTCAGAAGATCTTTCATCTGATAAAGAGATAAATAGATTTAAAATCACTTTACCTTCCCTGAATTTAGAGATTGTTTGTAAACCTTTGGGTGCACCTTAGGTCATGATAAAATAGAGTTTTCTGGATGCTTTTTTGGTTCATTTGCTTCAAGATTTTGTGGCAGGTTTTCAAATATTGTGTGGAAGAGTTCAGATCTAGGCCTTCATTTTTTGCACATATCCTGGTTGAAGGAGTACCTTAACCCTTTTGAAGCATTCTGTTGTTTAGGTCTTACAAATTTCTTGCAAAGGTCCTCAAAGAATTTGGCAAATTCTGGTTAGTCTTGTCTAAAAATATCCCACCAAAAATTCATTCAAAATAAATAATCCTACCCCATACTACCCCTACATTGCATTGTGTGTCAACGAAAGAATACAATCCATTTACAAAAATGCACAAAGAAAATTAGGATCATACCATGTCTTTAGCAGCCTCAGCCTTTTCTTGAAAGCATTTCCATCATTTAGTAGTGACAGCTCTGTTGAGTTTGAATAATGGGAAATTGATCATGTTTTCTCAAGGCCGTCTCCATACAACCTACACATTGCAAGGATATCTTCACCTCCTTCACAAAACATAGGCTACAATATAGGTTCTCTTACCTTGGTTGAAAGGCACAACCTAAAACAGTTAGGACAAGATCAAGTCCTATTTGAGTGCTATCCATCTCTCCACAAATCTGAGTGCCAGTTAGATCACATCCCAGTTACAAAATGACACACATCATGATTTATTTATCTTTAATCTTCATGTCGTATCTCTGATGTTGCTCATACTAGAAAGGAGAAAAAATTTAGGTACCAATAGCTAGTTTTGTCATTAAATACTAACAGCCCCAAATCCCAACCATATACTGAACAGGAACATTATATTTTATCTTATAAGGCTTTCGTCTCCAGTTTCCTGAATCAATAAACATCCAACTCCATATCCAAAATAAGAAACTTATTATTTTCATAGTCAATGTGTTCTACTTGAACACACAGTGTACTCGAATCAACAACTACAAAGGATATAACCAAATCACTTTCCTCATGTTCATTATCTATAACAAAAAACAACCACAATTCATTGTAGTAGTTGTCAGGATTATGGATTTAAATAAACCATTCATCATCTCTTTTTTTCTAGCACTCAGCCCCTTCAATGAATGGAATTTCCAAGAATGGATTGCAACCAATGGAAGACATTGTACCTGTAATTGGAGTATAATATATTAATAATTCCTTCCCATATGGAGTAAAAAAATTTACCATTATATGAAAATGAATGTAAGTATTAGCCTTTGCAATCACCAATCTCTATAATACATTACTTTTTATCATTGGTGAGTAATCAACGTAAAGGTTAACGATTTCTAGGCTTCGATCAGACATTATATCTAACCGTCAACTGGTTACCATGAATCATATTTTGTGGATCACATCATTAATACTAGAAACTCTATAAAAAATTTCTTGACAATTAACACGCAACATATTTTGGAAGGATTATTTGTTGTCTGGCAACCATCCACATTGCGTAGATAGCATGAAAGGAACATTTGAAAACATAGATGTTAGCGAGAGAGAGGATTTAATTCAACATATGAATGGAAAGTTTTTAACGTTACTTGTTGGTAATTAACACAATTGAATGGAATAGTGTAAAGGCCATTAATATTTAATTTTTCAAATTTTGAGTAGAGTGTGTGAGAAACAAAACACAATAATGGGTCCAACGGTCACCAAGAAAAATTTGATAAACATAAATATGTTTAGTTGTCCCATAACACATTTTTCAAATAATAATGTAGTGTTTGCTAATACCTAATGAGTTTAATTTGAAATTAAGCATTGGATTATGTCGTAATTCACATTTTTTCATATCAAATAAAATGCTTCATGACCATGAAGCTCCATTACTAATTGAAAATAATGACATAAAGACAGTTAGGTTTTTCTTGTTCTTGATTTAAAAAGAGAGATAAAAAATCAAATCATTGCCTATCCTATCAGCCATAAGGTTCCCAACATTACCTCTTATGGTTGTAACCACTATCTCTACACTTTTGAATCGGTATTGTTTTTTAATGACTATAACTTTATCATATTGCCTTGACTATTCCTAATGGAACCAAGTGTTGCACTACATACCCTTGGGAGGGATGAAGCCTTATATTGTTCTCATAAGATATATTATTTATTTCTTATAATTCGGTTAGGTTCTTATATTATAGAATGTGTAGATACCGCTCAGATACATTACTAATTGTAAGGAATAACATAGCAGCAGCTAGGCTCAATAGTCTCTCAATTTGAAAAAAAGGACCTCTAATCTCCATTACTAGTTGAAAAGAATAAC
The DNA here is from genome assembly GCA_019776745.2 of Taxus chinensis. NCBI lineage: Eukaryota > Viridiplantae > Streptophyta > Pinopsida > Cupressales > Taxaceae > Taxus > Taxus chinensis. The sequence goes on from CM034150.1 coordinate 604,779,055, forward strand.
GTAGCGGCTGCTAGGATCAACATTTTATTCATTTGAAAATATCTATATAATAACAAAAAATGGTCTAAATAAGCGGCCACTGGGCTCCTATTATTACTGATTCAGATCATTATAAGAACTATGTGTTCAACTTTGGACCGAATATTGTATTGGCTTGACTTCTCATGTCAGACCCAAATACAGCACTACACTCCAACAAGACAGATAAAGATTTATATATTTCACCTAAAATATATATTTGTAAATTATAATCCATATTCATTCGTATCAAATAAAAATTCTAGCGACCAGTAGGCTCAACAATTTCTTAATTTCAAAATAAATATTGAATAAAAAATCATGGTCTATCTTAGCATCCACTATGATACTTTCATTACCTCTTATCATATCAATCACTAATTGTACATATTTAGATTGATTATAATTATCAATGATTATACTTGTATCAAATTAGTTACATGTTACCTAGTGGATGATCCAATTTTTGCACTAATTTCCATCGAGAGGGATCAATACTTTATCTTTGTATCAAATAAAATTCTTAGCGACCTTTAAGCTCCATTACTAAGTGAAAGCAATAACGAGCAGCTGATAGGTGTAACTTTTTCTAAATTTGAAAATAGATATATAATAACAAACAATGGTCTAGCTTAGCGGTTGTTGGGCTACTATCATTACCATTTTCTATTGTAATCACTATCTGTTCAACTTTGGATGGTTGGTGCTTTTCATTGATTGTAATTCTAACATATTAGGTAGAATTCACATGGCAGACCCAATTATTGCACTACATTCAGTCGAGATGCATCTAGTATTATTTATTTCTCCCAAGATATATCTTTTAAAATTGTAATCCATATTCGTTTGTATAAGAGAAAAAGGGTATCAACCGTTAGGCTCAACAATTTATTAATTTCAAAATATTAGTTGAATAACAAATCATGGTCTATCTTAGCGACCGCTACGATCATATCATTACCTCTTGTTATAGAAATCACTATCTATACAACTTTAGATTTATTTTAATTGTCAATGATTATTATGTTATCAAATTGGCCACACGTTACCTGGTGGAGCCAATTCCTATAATACTTTCCATTGGGAGGTATCAAGATGTTATATTTTTATCAAATAAAATGCTTAGTGACTGCCAACATTCATTACTAGTTGAAAGGAATAACGTAGTGGTCATTAGGCTCAACATTTTTAAATTTGAGAATAACTATATAATAACAAACAATGGTCTATCTTAGTGGCCGCTAGGCTCCTATCATTACTATTTTTCATTTTAATCACTATCTGTTATGCTTTGGATCGATAGTTTTTTTTCATTTATTGTGATTGTATCAAGAGGATTCAAGACTTATTTATTTCACCTAAGATATATATTTTTAAATTATAATCCATATTCTTTTGTATCAAAGAAGAATCCTAGCAGTTGTTAGGCTTAACAATTTCTCAATTTCCAAGAAGCTATTGATTAACAACTCATAGTCTAGCTTAAAGGCCACTAGGATCCTTTCATTACCTCTTGTCGTAGTAATCACTATCTTTACATATTTAGATCAATTGTAATTTGCAATGATTATAATTGTATCAAATTGGTTGCACATTACCTGGTCAAGCCAATTCTTGTACTATGTTCCATCGAGAGGGATCAATACTTTCGGTTCGTATCAAAGAAAATGTTGAGCGACCATTAAGCTCCATTACTAGTTGAAAGGAATAACATAGTGGTCGCTAGGCTCAATAGTTTCTAATTTGTGAATAGCTATATAATAACAAACAATGGTCTAGCTTAGCGGGTGTTAGGATCCTATCATTATCGCTTGTCATTATAATCACTATTTCTTATACTTTGGATCGATATTATTTTTCATTGATTGTAATTGTATCATTTTGGGTGGACTTTACATGGTAGCCCCAATTTTTGCACTAAATATTTATCTCATATAGGATATATATTTGTAAATTGAAATCCATATATACCCATGAGAGTAAGTGATATTTTTTGTAGTTTTGATAAGATAAATCATTGCAACATATAATTCACATCAGTTCTTATCAAAGAAAATGCATAGCGACTATTAAGGTGCTTTATTTATTTATTTAAATGACGTAGGGTTTATTGGGCACAACAATTACTTAATTTGGAAATAGAAATAGAATAAAAAATCATGAAATAGCTTAGCGGCTGCTACATATATACCTTCTAAGATTTCAGAATTTTTGTGCCACGTTTCTTCTTTTTACTGGTTGTTACTAATATTAGATTATCACCGTTTCATATAGTTTCAAAATATTTTATAATCATTTATTTAAATTTAAATTTCATGATAAATATGTCAATTATAATGCTCTCTAACTATCAGGTTCAACCATGCCGCATAACAGAGATTTATTGGAGAATTATTATTAATTAGGGCACTACATCTAACATTGTCTAGGTCAATTTTGATATACATAAAAATAAATGTGACTTTACATTCATACACTTTATTTATTCTTTTTTATTATATATTATATGGTTTATTACGTTTTAACTATTTTAAGCTATAGTCAATAACAAAAGGTGTTTTTGCAATATTGTTATTAACACAAATTGTTGAGTTGTGGAGCTCAATTACTTCGGATTAGCATGCAAGTATGAAACTTGCTATAAAACACAGTAACCGACATCGGTTAAGGAGGGACCAACATCGCTCACCTATGACCGGCATCATTCAAGCAAGGAGGAACCAGCATCGGTGAGGGCTAACCGGTGTCGGTTACCTGTTTGTGGGTGTTTTAATTAACTCGTGGGAATTAGATCTATTTTTAGTATTAAAGCAGATATATTGATTGTAATTGCATGGCTAAGTGCCTTAAGTTTGTATACACCTATATAAGCATGAAATATAGGGTTTAGAAGTAAGAATTAAGAAGAACTTGTAAAATTTGATGATTATTGTGAGAATAATTGGGGGAGAGAGAATTCTTGGAGAAGAAAGAAAACCTTGGTTGAAAGACAATATTGTACATCTGAGAGGTGTGGAAGGTTACAAATATTCAAATTTATATCTTGTCAAATCTTTAGATAATAGATTGGCTTATTTCTTGGTGGATGTATCCCACACTAGGTGAACCACGTTAAATATGGTGTTGATTTATATCTCTTGTTTTATATAATTCTTCTGGTAGAATATCTGATTTCATTGCATTTATGTTTAGATCTGATATATTATCTATACAACCTTGTGCTAACCCCAACAACTGGTATCAGAGATTTATTTGAGGATTTTATGTGTTGACAGATTTACTCATAGAGGGTTTTCTGATTGATTGGGAGCTACAGTGATGGTAGAAGAAAATAAATACAAGGTAGAGAAGTTTGACGGCTGAAATTATCAATTATGGAAGATGCAGATTGAGGATTATATGTATCAAAGAGATTTGTATTTACCATTGGATGATAATTCTAGACCTACGAAGATGACTGATGAATAATAGAATATTATTGATAGAAAATTTTTGGGATATATAAGAATAAGCCTGGAATCATCTTTGGGTTCTAATATTACAGAAGCGACTTCTATGGTAGGGTTAATGAAGTATCTTGCTAATTTATATGAAAAACCTAGTGCTTCAAATAAAATTTATTTGATGAAGAAACTATTTAGTTCTAAGATGCATAAAGGTGGATCTACATCTTGTCATTTGAATGATTTTCGATCTATTGTAAACCTGTTAAAATCAGTCGATATTCCATTTGATGATGAAGTGAAAGTATTTTTATTCTTATGTTCTTTTCCTGATAGTTGGGATAACTTGGTAATGGTTATTAGTAATACATCATCTGCTAATAATATTTTGAAGTTTGATGATGTGGTTAGTATAATCTTGAATGAGGAAATTTGTAGGAAGAGTACATAGGAATCATCATCTGGGAATGCTTTGAATGTAGAAAGCAGAGGTAGGCAGAAGGAGAGATCCAAGAGTAAGAGTAATGGGAAATCAAATTCAATTGATAGTAGATCTAAATCCAGAGGTAAGGGAATTACTTGTTGGAAATGTGGAAAGAAAGGACATTCAAAGAAATATTGTTGGTCAAAGGATAAAGAGAACCAACAACCAGAAAAAGGTAAAGAAGTAAATCTTGATGTAGTAGAGGTAATGCAAGATGCTCTTATTATTTCTTTAGATAATATAATTGAATCATGGGTTTTAAATTTAGAAGCTTCTTTCCGTGCAACTCATAATTAGGTTTATTTCAGAAATTATGTCGAGGGAAATTTTGGGAATGTTTATTTGGGTGATGATGAACCTTGCAGTATTATTGGTAAATGGGAATTTCATCTAAAATTGTAGAATGGAAATACGTGGGTATTGAAATATGTGAGGCATGTGTCAAGCCTCGGGAGGAATCTTATTTCTACAGGGAAACTAGGTGAATCTAGTTACATGGTTACATTCACATCAGACTCTTGGAAAGTCACCAATGGTGCTTTTGTTGTGGAAAGAGGTAAGAAGGTAGGAACGTTATATTTATCTACTTGTGTTATTGATTCTTTTTCTACATCATCTACTTCAAATTTAGATGCATGCATGTGGCATAATCAATTGGGCCATATGAGTCAAAAAGGAATGCAGATCTTAAAGGCTAAGGGTAAGTTATCATATTTGAAATATTTAGATCTTGATTTCTGTGAGCATTGTGTCTTTGGAAAGAAAAAGAGAGTCATATTTCTTAAAATTGGGACAACTAAGAAGGAGAAGAAGTTGGGGCAACTAAGAAGGAGAAGAAGTTGAGGCATGACTTCTAGCGTATAGTTTTCCCTCAATTTTTAATGTGAGCTAAAATCTAGCATACAAGGATGAAATGAAACAAATTTTAGAACCCAAATCAATAATTAGATTCGATGCAGCAAATGATGAATAGGTCAAGAACATTCTCTTTCACTACTATGTAAATGCAGGAAGAAAGAAATGATTCATTTTAAACACCAAATCACAAATTTTGTTTAGACAATTAGAAGAAAATAATGTTACCAAGGAGAAGATTAAATGTGTATTTTTCAAAAAGAAAGAGACATAAAATTTCTATATATGAAGAAAATGAAATGAACCTAAGAGAGGGTCCCACCAGGCGTGCCAAAATGTTTCACCAGATTCTTAATAGATTTAATGAATGAAACAGATAGAGGGTGATAGGCCAAGGATGAATACCTATTTGTGATGTTGGTTGAAGGTTGTGCGTGCATTTCTGATTTTTGATCTAGGTTGACCATGAAGAAATTCCTTTTAGCTATGAGGAACTACCTGTAAATGCAAAACAAGACCACAAGAAGAATATTAAACAATATATATCAGTTGATTGCCTAGCATGTGCTAGATCTAGGAAGTGTGATACTTCCTATATGGATTTCAATCCACTATTTAATATAATTTAATGCAAGAAAAAACGTAAATAAATAACATCCTACTATAGTTAATAAATTTAATTATCTCATTCAAATACAATAAGCAAATTTAATCTAACATGTAGGGTTATGATCAGATCTAGAGGTTGGGTGGGTGGTTTTGAGTTTCTGCAGGTCTGGCAGAGGTTTCGTAAAGGCTACAAATGATTCTAGTTAGTTTGGGGATGGATATTACCTGGCTGTCCTGAGATGGGTTATCAGACACAGAGACTAATGCCAATCAGGTTATAACCAATGATGGTTTAGATGTGACTGGTGAAATTTTAGGGTGGATAATGGTAGAACGTCAAAATGGGAACCCAGGCTCTCTCTATGTCTTCACAGAGAGTTGAGAAGGCATTTGGTAGGACTTTAGGTTGGGTACCAGGTTTGGGTAAGGTTCTATGAGGTTTTTGGGGTGTTAAGGTCAACTCAGTGAAATTTTGTCAGGAGACACATTAACCGACGTTGGTCTGGTGACCGATGCCAGTAAAGGGGAAATCGACAATGGTCAAAGTGACTAGCATCGGTAGGGGTAAAATGGTGGAAATTAGATAAAATTGTTTTTGGAGCTTCTTTGTGATTGCACATAGAATGGAAGAAGGATGGTTAGGTTTGTAAAAATGCTAGGAAGGCTCAGGAATGCCTAGGAGTCAGGTATGGGGAGCTAAATGGTTGTGGGTGGTGGGATGGGTGGATTGACATGAAAGTGGGGATGGTGGAATGCAAAGGAGAATAGGATATAATTAAACAAAGATAAAGAAACTATAATCTAATTATAAATGATGCAGATCAAAAACACACTTACTTGTATTTGTGGGCCTAGTTGGTGGAGGATAGTAATGGTTTATCTATGAAACTGGTGATCAGTGTCATGGCAGCACTTCCTGAAATGTTACCGTGAATACCAATACCTCCATATTAGTCTTGGTGCTAGTTAGGGGGCCTCTGGATGCTCAAGAAGACTTTGGTCTATGCTTGCATGCAGATATCTCTCTCTCCAAACTCTAAAAATGATCCACATCTCAAAATTACCAACCTCCTAAAAAAGGTTTCCAAAATGAATATATGGTAACTGACGATGGTTAGGGTTACCAGCATTAGTTTAGGGTTAACCGGTGTTGGTTAAGGTGGGAAATCCTAGGTTTAACAAAATAGCATATCTTGGCTATCTTTTGGTCAGTTTTTCTCATTGGTCTCGATATAAAATGGTATATTACGCTTAGATAAGTGGGTATGTTGTTAGAGAAATAATAGGCATCTAATGTTAGGGTTAGAATAAATCTCAATTAGTTAAGGTAAGTAGTAATTGAGTCTTAGTTAAAAGAAACATGCTAAGAATAGGTCCATGATGAGGTGTCTCGGTGATGTGGCTAGGTGAGGTGGTCAAGTGAGGATGTTAATTAAATTAATTAAAGTAATTAATTCAATTAATCATGTGCACTATGGGATATGAATATTTAAGGTATGGTTAATTTAATTAACGGGGTTATAAGGGTGGTATGACCTAATTTTGGTGTTTACATTTTGACCCTTTTTGTCGTGTAGCTTATATTAGTAAGCAGCGCTGACAAAAAAAGGAAGTCATTTCCCCATGTGTGGGTGAGAGCAGAGTTGCCCCAAGTGTGGGTGAAGGTGATCCCCCTCAAACTAGGAACTGATGAGGTGGTATACGGAATCAGTGAGTGGTTTGATAAATCTGTAGTTGGTGTAAGTGAAGGTAGGTGGGGAAGGGTATGCGTACTTTGGGAAAGGGGTGATGGTTAACTCAAGTAATAAGTAATAGGCCAGAGTCAAATTAGGAATAGTCAATGGTCAAATTGGGTAATAGGTAATGGGTCAGGGTCAAATTGGGTAATGGGAAATGGCAATCAAATGCACACACATGTATAGACTGTAACATGGTACCATGTTTAAGAGCTTACAAACTCTACATTGTCTAAGGTCAATAGGTTTATCCAAACAAGGTTGAATTGATTCAGGTATCCAAGGCATAGGATATGGTCAGGAATCACAACAAGGTCAGGCGCAGGAACTTTTAGGTATGTTCTGGTACACCAAAGGTTTGGTTAGGATAAATGGAATAACAATAGGTAAGGTATGGTTGTTAGGCTAAAAACAACAAGGCTAGACATCATCGCAAGGTATAGTGAGTACACAAGGTCAATGGTCACACAAAATAGGTTAGGTCTAGGTAAATAGGTCATGGCATGGGTAAGGGAAAGGTATAGGTAAAATAACAAATCCCTAAATGCAATTAAGGAAATGTAGGGGGTAGTTTAGGCTGGTGGGTAGGGTATAATGGGTGGGGTAATAGTGAAGACCAAATATAGATTGTGATAAGGTACCAAGTTGAAGAGCATGTAAACTCTACATTGGTAAAGGCCGGTAGGTTTATCCAGCAGGGGTGAAGTGATTATGGTATCCAAGGCATGGGATATGGTCAGGAATCACAACAAGATTATGTGTTGGTCATTAGGTATGAGCTGGTACACCAAATGTATGGGTTGGTATGGATAAATGACACAACATTTAGGTAATCTAAGGGCATTGAGCTAAACAACCTGAGTATCATTATCATAAGGGATAACGAGAACATGAATGTGAGGGTAATGAGGGTCAAGGTTGGGTTGGGTGAGCTGGGAAGGTCTGTAGGTAATCCCATGTTAGGGGCCAAAATATGCCCCAATAGAAAATGAGGGCATGTTGAAGGTAAAAATGTCCCAGGATGGGGGGTTAGGAAAAAAATTGGTGGTGGAGAGATCAATAGGTGAGACTGTGGGTAGGGTTGAATGTTGCGTGGTGTGGAGGTTAGGAGGTAAGGTTGTGGGTAAGGCCAATATAGAGAGAAAGATGTGGAAGGGAAAAATATGAGAGGTACCAATTGGGTGGTTAGGTGGCAGAAAATACCTTGGGGTTAGTGGTGAAGGCGGTGAAGGGTAAAAGTGTGTCAAGGTGGTTAAATTGATAAGAAGGGGCCAAATGGCATATAATGAATATGATCTATATTGATCATAGCAAACTGATATTAGTCACCGTACATCGATATTGCTAGACTAGGACACGTGACCACTGTCGATATGGGAAAATCAGTGTCAGTCAGGTCAGGCCACGGTTAAAAAGTAAAAAACCGTATAGTTAAGGATTCATTTTACATTTCATATTTTTGGAAAGCAACGAGTGAGGAGTGTGTGGTGTTTTCGAGGAGCATAAGATAAGGTGATTATATGAGATTGAGGTGGAGGGAGTTGAGTGGTTGTTGGAGCAAGGAAAATGGGTCCACATGATCGTGTGGAATGAGTTGATTCACCGGAGGATCAGGAGGTCAATTGTAGACATAGTAGCAGTGGGAAGGAGTATCGAAGGCCCACCAATGAAGAGACCGGAGGTTCCAGTGATGAGGAGATAGTGGGATGAGGTAGGTTTCAACCCCTATTACGTATTTTGAATTGGTGTTTGTGGTAAAATAAAAAAATGGGGGGGAATTAAAAATTCAAAAATGTGGGTAAATGAAACGATTTGGGTATGGGGAGGGTGGAATGGAGGCTAATTAGGTTGGGAAATTAATTTGGGTGGGGTGTGGGTAGAATGGAGATATTTTAGGCTTAACTTACTCAATTTTAGAATTTTAGGGCCGTGGAGGTTCGAATTTGGGGCTGAACCAGAGACCGACACCGGTTTGGGGTCAGCTAACATCGGTTATGTATTACCAGCGTCGATGGGGGGAAACATGACTGATGGTGGTCATAGGGGACCGACATCAGTCAAGGGTGACTGATGGTAGTCATGGGTGACCAGCATCGGTCACTGTAAAAAGGTGACATGTCCAAAATAGTTTAGATGTAAAGGGCGAAGATGGGGTGGAAAATAGAGGGTAGGATAAATAGATAAGAAATGAAGGGAAAGGGATCGAGGAGGGAGAAAGGTAGGTGGGCGAAGGTGAGGGTAGGTAAACATAGATAGGGGACAGATGGTACTTAGTTCATGGTGGGTGCAGGGTTTGGGTAAGTGGGAATGAAGTAAATAAGTGGTCGGGGATAAATTAGGAACATGTTAAATGCATACGGGGTAGCCAAGTGTAGGATTATATTTTTGACAAAAAATAAATTTAGGCCCTGACATTTTTGAGTTCGTTGGCTACAGGCACAGCAGTAGTTGACACTGTGAGATAGAGTACTGCCCCTACTAGGGGAGTTGAGGTGTAGTGTGACAGAGGAGGAGTGGGCCCACATGTGGGAGGTAGGGCTGATCGGGGTCAGGTGGTACAGATGGATCCGATGGGATCCTAGTCTCATAGTTTCTCTCATCGATAAATGGGATGTAATGACCAACACATTCCACCTTCCTACCAGTGAGATGACGATCACGATGGAGGATGTCTACAGGATTCTACGGCTGCCAATTATTGGGCAGCTAGTTTATAATGTATCTATGGATGGCACCATCGAGGTTATGATTGAATTGTTCTGGCATATGGCTAGTGAGCTAACTGAGCATAGCATGAGCTTGGTGTATGGGGTGGTGTATGCCACATACCCATAGGAAACATGGCTATCTGTGTTGATGATGGTGACAATAGGGTGCTATGCACTACCTGATTTAAAGGCAGGTTGTTTTCCTAAGGGACTAATGGGAGTATTATGATACATGATCAAGGAGCGGGTCTGATTTGCATGGGCATCAGCTTATTTGATATAGTTATACAGGGATTTGTGGGGCTGTTAGAGGATGCGTTGATATGGTGTGTGATGTACCTTCTTTTTGCATTGTTGGGCCTATGGTAATGTTGTCGTAGTCTAGCAACAAAGACTTCCAGTATCAGACTAGCATCATGGGGGGAAGAGGGAAGCATTCATTTAATGGGTGGTCCTAGGAGGTGAGCCACGAGTACTAGAGGTGTTACATGACATGGTGCATTACATGCAGGAGGTGGATGGGATATATGCGAGAGACATAGTATGGCAGCCTTATGTCGACTTTCCAACATTTAGAGGCATGAGGTGAGAGCTACAAGGATTTTAGTTTGTGTAATGGATACAAGGGAGATGTGCTAGAAAGCACGAGATGATCCCAGTAGATAGAGTCCAACAGAATTTTGGACTAGTGCAGGATGTGCCACAAGAATTTCCATAGTATCGGTGGGAGGATGTGGAGAGGCCTTTATCTCCACCTTGCCCCATAAAGCCAGCAGGTCAAGAGGAGTTACCAGTGGATGGTAGGATAGATGATGTAGGGGTATCTGATAGATACAGATGATGGTGTGCAATAGATTTATAGGCAGCAGCACCATGGTGAGGGTAGCCCATTTTGGTGATTGTGATAGTGAAGAGAGATGCTCTTATCTTTCCTTGCTTTAGACCAGGTCGAGCCTCGTATTCCTTGCATTTATCTTTCTGTAAAAGAATCTTTGATTCGGGCTTGAATGGTGGATTTTTCCCCTTTGTTTCATCTTTGACGGGCATATCTTCCTTGTCAATTTTTTCCCCGACATCCATGGGTACATGGACATCTCTAATTGGATGCGACAGGATGGGTTCTTTTTGCAAATATGTCACTTTTGTTATATTTTACAAAACTGCCAAATTGGACTCATGGCCCTGAAGGATCCCGATTGGCTGAAACAAGCAGTGCTTGAAATGTAGGTCCTTTTTGTGTTTTGAGGCATTATGGTGAAAGGTGTAAAATTTGAAAAGAATGCCTAAGGCCTGCAAAGGGACACATGGCCATTTCTAAGTCAAAAGTGGAGAGGCGGGTTGTCGGGACACTTTAGGAATTTTACCTTTGTTTCCAAAAGGGCGTAAAGTTATAAAGTGAAGCACAACCCCGTTGGTGCCCAAGTGAAGCCACATGTTGATGCCTGTGTTGAATAGTCAAATTGAGAAGGAAAATCATCAGAACACTTTTGGAAATTTGGTTTTATTTCCAAAAGGGATTAAAGTTGTAAAATGAGTCGTGACTCCACTCATGCCAAGGATAAAGTCAAATGTTGAGCCCTCATCAAAATTCAAAGTGTGAAAGTGGTTCATCTGAGTGATTTGGAAATTTAGGTTTTATTTCCAAAAAGAGAGTTAAAGTATAAAAATGATCCATGACTCCGCTAGGGTCTGGAGCCGGCGTTGAAAAGTAAAAATGGAGAGGCGGGTCGGCGGAGAACTTTGAGTTTTTGAGTCGTTTGTTGAAAAAGGTTAAAATTGTAAAAGTGAGTTCCAAATCCATTCCCAATCAATTAAAGCCACGTGTCAGGCCTATATCAAAAGTGGATGGGCACGCCAAAATGTTCCAAAGTGCCATTTCTCTAAAAGGCACAAAATATAAAAAAAAATTCCCCATGCCCACTTCAGCAAATCTCTTCCATGTGGACGGCTCATATTTGAAGTTATAAATTAGGTTTAATAGCTACATTACAGAGCATCATTTTTTTCTGCCATTAATGCTTCTACAAGAACCAAGAAACTGAATGTAACCATTTTTGAAGATAATTTAATGGCTTCTCCATGCCATTGTTCAAGGTTGGATCCTGGCATTCTTGAAATTGTAATAGATTCAAAAGTAATCAATACAGAATTTTTTCTTTCTTTCTTCCTCTGCAATTCCTTCTTTCCTTATTGAAATTTGAGAATCATCCATCTTTGCATGCTAAGAAACTTTTTGTTCTTGTTAATATGATTTTGGGAACTTTATGTCTATGAAATTATCTCTGTTATAAACACGAATGATTTCATTCTGAATCTCTTTTGCTCAATATGCATAAGGTTATACTCTGCTACCTATATTACCTGAAAGTATTGTTGTGTTCTTCCTCTCTCATCTCATTTCTTCTTCCATTCTTTCATATTGATGATCGTTGGGCATATGAATGTTTCAAAGTATCAGGAATCCACACTTTGAAATTTTTTCATTTGTATATAAGTTTTTTTGCTTACTTTCAATAAGGGAACCTCTCCCATAAAAGAGGAGGGACTTGTTGTCCCCTGATTGTGGTTGTTAAATTGTAATTTTAAAACCCAACAGTTTTTGGTGACTCCGATGGGGATTTTGTTTCAAACGTATCCCTTTTCTAAACGAAAAATTTCAAGATCATTTTTGATCTGGCAACTCTATGGTATACATGGGAAGAAATATCTCGGGGAAGAAGATTCCCATTTTCAACTTCTAGAGCAACAAAACTTCTCTCTTCTTCTAGCAATAAGGAACAGAGAAACTCATTCTACAAGCACACCTCCTGTTAAAGACAGAAATTCCAAGACTAGTATTCCTCAATAACAACTCGGTCCTAATCTTCATGCTTTGATACTTGTTGGTGTTTCAGTTCCCCCTTCAGTCATTTTTTTCCAAAAATGGCAGCACCTTTGCCTTGGGGACAACGGGTTGGGCCTCTTTCTCTTCCTCAGCCATTGCATGAGTTACCCAGGGGTAACAGGAAAAAATTCCCTAAATTTAGAGGTGATGGGAAGGTACACCCAAATGAACACATTGCAACCTGCATTATTACATGTGGAATTCTTGGGTTGAACATGAAGATGTATCTATCAAGCTTTTTGTGGAGTCATTGTAGGAAAATGTTGTTGATTGGTTCTATCATCTTCCTGCTAGGTCAATGTTCCTGCAATGACTCCACAAAAAGCTTGATACGATATTGTTTTTGGAAAATCCCACTGGGGATTTCATTTCAAATGTATCCCTTTCTAAAAGAACAACTTCAATATCATTTTTGATCTGATGACTCTAAGATATACTCATGGTAAAAAATCTCTCGGAATAGAAGATTCCTAATTTTCAACTTCTGGAGCAACAAAACTTCTCTCTTCTTCTAGCAAGAAGGAACATAAGAACTCATTCTACAAGCACACCTCCTATCAAAGAAATAAATTCTAAGAATAGCATTCCTCAAGAACAACTCAATGCTAATCTTCATGCTTTGATACTTGCTGGTGTTTCAGTTCCCCTTCAGTCATTTTTTCAAAATATGGCAGCCCCTTTGCCTTGGGGACAACAGGTTGGGCCTCTTGCTCTTCCTTAGCCATTGCATGAGTTACCCAGGGGTGACAAGAAAAAATTTCTCGAATTTCGAGGTGATGGGAAGGTTCATCTAAATGAACACATTTCAACCTTCATTGTTGCATGTGGGATTCTTAGGGTTGAACATGGAGATGTCTCTGTCAGGATCTTTGCAGAAACATTTCAGGATAATGTTGTTGATTGGTTCTATCATCTTCCTGCTAGGTCAATCACTAATTAGACCATCATGACAACTCATTTTGAGAAATGTTTCAAACCTCTGAATATGTGCATGCTCTGTTAGCTCAAATCTCTCATATCAAGAAGGAAACATTTGAGCCCATGAGAAAATTTGTGGCCAAAATCAACAAGCTCATTCATAAAATTCCATAGAACACTCGTCATGTAGATCAAATCCAAAAGTGCTTCTTCCTCAATGCTCAAGTTACTTAAAGTGATTTATACACTAAAGGTATCTAACCTTGTAACTTTGGATGTTGATCAGCATTTGGCCATCAGTGTTGAGGATTATTTAATCATGTCTGGTAAGTTGAAAAGATAACCTTCCAAATCTAAAGCATCTTCTTCTTCCTCCTCTCTTGGAGCTAACTCAGATCAGTTGGTATAGAAGCTTGCCAATGATCTCATTACTATCAAGAAACAATTGGCTCAGTATGCTCCTTACCAAGATATTCCAAGGAAGAATTTTCAGCCCATGAACCATTTTCCTTCTTCTCATATTAGATTGGCTATTGAAGGCCCACCCATCAAGGTTCTAGTCAATGTAACTTGTGAAGTTAAAGAACCTGATGATGAGGAGTTTAATGAACTCTATGAAGAACCATAAGAAGAGGTTGATGAAGAACTAGAGGAGCTTGGTGGATCTCAAGTTCATTTCCTTACCACTAAAGGTATGGATGATGATGATGAATATGATGAAACAGTAGTAGATATGAATAGTGATTCATATGTTGTCATGACTCGGGAGAAAGCAAACAAAAAATAAAAAGTTATGCAACCTGCTAAGAAATCCAAGGAGTTTCCTACAACTATTCCAGTGGTTGCAAGAAGAGGATCTTGGTTTCAACCTACTAAGAAATCCATGGAGCTTGGTGGATCTCAAGTTCATTTACTTACCACTGAAGGTATGGATGATGACGATAAATATGATGAAACAGTAGTAGATATGAATAGTGAGTCATATGTTGTCATGACTCGGGAGAAAGCAAACAAAAAATAAAAAGTTGTGTAACCTACTAAGAAATCCAATGCGTTTCCTACAACTATTCCAATGGTCGCAAGAAGAGGATCTCCTATTCCCACTGCCTCCACACAAAAGGTGAGTAATGCTAATTCTCCTTTTTCTACTTCTATTTCCAAAAATCCTTGTCCTTCAAATCCTAAAACTAATAAATCAAAAGTCTCTCAAGTTCCTAGTAGTGATGCCCCATCCACCTTTGGATCTTTTGATATCATTGATCACCTCAAAAATACCAAAATCCAAATTTCAGAGGCAAACTTTTACCAAACCCATCCAAAAGCCTTTGCTAAAATGGTAAAATTTGTCAATTCCAAATCCAAAGCTTCATCCAATACTTCTAAAGGTATTTTTCCCACTCCCTCCTCGTCACCTCAATCAAGCCTTATGGCTACAGTCACTTACCCTAATGAGAAAGTTGAACCATTCTATGTGACTCTCCTCATAGCTAGCCATAAACTCAATAGCTGTGTCATAGAATCAGGAGTATCAAATAATGTAATGCCTACAAAAGTATCTCATCCTTTGGGTCTGACTCTAACATGTGCCTTTGGTTCCTTTTATTCCATGGAGAGTAGAAAAGTGCCTTTGGTTGGGATAATTAAAGATTCACAAGTAGATTTTGTTGTTTTTCCAAAGAAAAGGGTCTTAGCCACTATTTTGATAGCTAATATTCCTCCCTCATATGGGATGTTGCTGAGTAGAAATTTTTGTAAGGAGGTAGGAGGTGAAATTCAGATGGATTGGTCGCATGCTTTGATCCTAGTCAATGGGAAAACGAATAAATTGCTACTTGAGAAACAGACTGAATACATTTTGCAAAATACTGATGATCCAAAAGCATAGATAGTTTATGCAGATATATGGCATGGTAACTACATGATCATGTCACAAGACGATGCAAAACTTCCTAAGGGATTTATTCATGATCCTAATGGAATTTGGGCTCTGGAGTTTGGTGGAAGCTACTCTTCAGCTAGTTTTGGGGTTAGTGTAGTGCTAACCTCTCTAGAAGTGAAGATTCATCATTTTTCTTTCAAGCTTTGTTTTGAAAATACAAACAATACAGCTGAATATGAGGCACTCATACTTGGATTGAACATGGCAAAAGAAATGGGAGTGAAGAATATTTGTGCTCATGGAGATGTAGACCTGATTTGGAAATAAGTCAAATATCTTTATCAAGTCAAGAATAGGAGATTGAAGCATTATAGGAATCTCTTCTGGAATTCCATTGAGTTCCTTGATTCTTTCTCCATTGAAGTTATGCCAAGAGAAAGGAATACTAGAGTTGATTCACTAGTTGTCTCAGGATATCTGTTGATTCCTCATCCAGATTTCTCTCAGGAGAAATTTACCATTGAAATGATCCATAAGCCCAATGTACCAAATAATGCAAGCAATTGGCAAGTTTTCAATGATGATCAACACTTTCTCTCATTCCTAGAGCTTAAGGATACTTTTGATCAATGGTATTTTGAAGGAAGTGAAACTCTGCCTAGAGAGTGTGTATCCTCTCAGGAGGGAGATATCAAGGAAGAGAGGGATCATGATGGTTGCATAAAATTGAAAGGTAACAAGATCCCTAAAGGGGTGGTAAGTCTGGAAGATATTTTTGATAAGCATGATAGGTACATTAATTCTAGAGCTTCCCAAGGAGCTCGACAGTCTACTGAATGTGAAAAAGTTAATATTTGGAGTCTTGATGAACCCAAGATGGTGAACATTGGAAAATGTTGCACTCAAGAAGAGAAGAAGAAAGCAGTAAATCTACTAAAAAGGTATGCTGATGTTCTTTCTTATTCATATGATGATCTCAAGGCTTTTCAACCAAAGGAGATGCAACACTTTATCCCTCTGAAACCTAGGATCAAACCTTTCAAGAAAAAACAAAGGCAATACAATCCTAAATTTTCTAGCACTATTTTTCAAGAGATACAGAAGTTACTCAAGGAAAATATTATTTTCCCCATACACCATTCAACATGGATTGTCAACATTGTGCCTGTCAGGAAGAAGAATGGTGAGATTCAAATTTGTCTAGATTTCAAGAGTTTGAATCAGGCCT